>UESW01001437.1:0-240726 GCA_900491605.1 Calamus simplicifolius | reverse complement strand
GATTAATAAAGGAATTAGTATTTATTTGATTACTAATGGATTTTATAAGTGTTTCAGGACTTAAATTTATTTGATCAATTTAAAGGAATTAAGAAATAAATTTTGAATCAAATGCAAATATAAGTTTCAAAGTTTCAGAGCTTGGAGTCGACACCTAGAAAATTCTGGAGCCGACCCCATGGCCAATTCAATTTTAATCTAATTTTTGATATACAGAGTTTCGGAGCCGACACCCAGAGTTTCGGAGTCGACACTTACAGTGTCTGGAGCCGACTCCGATGCGGGGACAGAACGCTTGATTTTTTGAGCATCCTGGAGTCTATTCGGGAGCCGACACCTGACGATGGCGAGCCGACACCTTACTTTTTCGGAGCCGACTCCTCGACGAACTTAGAATTTCTATTTTTGGTAAATGACTGGAGCCGACACCTGAAAAGTTGGAGCCGACTCCAACCTACTGGGACGAAAATTTAAAATGCCAGATCAGCTCTAACGGTAATTTTCTTTTTACCTAACTTCTAACGGATATATTTTGTTTGAAAAACCAGGTACACTCCAACGGCTAGTTTCTCCCAAAAATGGATTAAAGGAAATCTATAAAAAGGGGGAAAACACCCGTTTGAAAAAGAATAACGAAGGAAAAAGAAAAAAAGAGAGTGCTTTCAAATCAAAAATCCGAGAAGTCTTGAGCCTGAAATCCAAGAGAAAAGAGTTCAAACTCAAATCCTTCCACTCCAAAAAGCTCAAAGAGGAATCCAAGGCATTCATATTGGAAAAATCGGAGGACTTCCAAAGGAGGAAAAGCTCTATTTTTGAGATTTTCCAACTTCTCATCTGCAACTTACAACGAATCAAAGCTGAGGCCTGATTCAACAAAAGAAAGAAGAAAAGAAGAAAAGCTCAAAGCCAAACTACTTCAACAGGCTTTTCTAACCTTATTACTTTATTTTGAATATTTGCTCATTGAGGAGCTTTGTATTTTGAAAAATTATTCTTTTTGTTTGTGCTAGTTCAATCAAGGGATTGAACTAGTGGAGGTTGTATACCTCGGGTCAAGCTAGATTAGCTTGAGTTTAGGGTTTTGTGCTGGTGAGCCCGAAAACCGGCTGGGTTCGTTGTGATCCCGGGTAAAAACAAGTTTGAGTTGTGAGCTTGTAAAACAACTCGGCTGTAATCTAGAGATTATAGTGTGGACCCAAGTGAATCTTGGGAGTGGACGTAGGTGTTGGATACACCGAACCACTATAAAATCTTTGTGTTTGCCGTGCTTTATTTCTCTTTCTCTATCTCTTTATTGTGTTTTATATTGCATTGCATTTAATTTCATCTATCTAAGCAACATTTTAAAAGGTTAAATTTTTTAAGAACCCAATTCACCCCCCCCTCTTGGGTTGCCATCTGGGCCAACAATTGGTATCAGAGCAAGTGCTCATTTAGAATTTGATCACACGATCAAGAGCTAAAGATCCAAATGGCAACTCAAGTTGGATCATTTGCTGAAGGTCATTCTACGAATAGACCTCCCTTGTTTAATGGTTCCAACTATTCATATTGGAAAGCAAGAATGAGGATATTCATTCAAGCTTCTGATTATGAATTGTGGGTGTTATAATTAATGGACCTAGTACACCCACACACATGTTGATGGCACTATTGTTCCTAAGCCCGAAAGGGATTGGAATGATAATGATAGGAAAATGGCACAGCTTAATGCTAAGGCCATGAATGTCTTATATTGTTCCTTAGATGCAAATGAATTTAATCGAATCTCTACATGTAATTCCGCAAAAGAAATTTGGGATAGATTAGAGGTTACCCATGAGGGTACAAATCAAGTTAAAGAATCAAAGATAAATATTCTTGTTCATAAATATGAATTATTTAGCATGGAACAAACTGAAACTATAGCATGCATGTTCACTAGATTCACTGATATTGTAAATGGTTTGAAAAGTCTTGGTAAATTTATACTAACTCTGAACTTGTTCGCAAAATTCTTAGGTCACTTCCAAGGACTTGGGAAGCAAGGTGACAGCAATCCAAGAAGCAAAGGACCTCAACACTTACCCTTAGAGGAGCTTCTAGGATCCTAATGACCCATGAGTTGACCATGAAGCAGCACATAGAGGAAGATGAAAAAGAAGAAGACATAGCCTTAAGGCTGCAGAAAGTGAGGAGAGTGTAGTAATGATGATGATGATGATGAGACAGCTCTTCTAGCAAGAAAATTCAAAAAATTCATGAGAAAAGAGCCCTTCCACAAAAGAAATTTGGAATTAAGATGGAAGGAGAAAAGAAAAGACAAAGAAAGGACAAAGAGAAAGACCCCTTAATTTGCTATGAGTGTAAGAAACCGGGGCACTTTAGATATGATTGTCCTTACTAAAGAAAGCCTACAAGAAGAAGAAGAAAGCCTATGTTGCAACTTGGAGTGACAGTGATGAATCTTCTTCAGAAGGAAGACAAAAAGAAGTTGCAAACATTTGCTTTATGGCAAACGACGACAATGAGGTAAGTTCTGAAAACCCTTGTGATGATTTGCATTTGATGAATTGTTTGAGGCTTTTAATGAACTTAGTTGATGATTTTAAAGTTTTAAAAAGAAATACAAATTTTGAAAAATGATAATTAACTTATTAAAGAAAAGATAATCTTAATAATGAATTAAGTGCTGAAATCTGAAAAAAAAATTTGACAAAAGAAAAAGATCAATTTCCAAAAAATGATAAATTAAAGAAGGAAGTTGATAAATATAAAGAATTGTTGATAAATTTACTTAAGTTCTGAAAAACTTAATTTATTTTAGATAATCAAAGAGCTATATTTGATAAGCTGGTTTAGGATATAACCACTTAAAACAAAAATTTAAAAAATTTTTAGAAAAGAACAAAATAATAATGTTACATCATTATGTAACAAGAAAGGACATAAATCTTTGAATGCAAAAAAATAACAAAAAGTTAAATGTAAAGGAAAGAAAATATGGGTTCCCAAAGGAACAATCTTTTATGCTACTAACCATGAAGGACCCAAGAAAGCTTGGGTACCTAAATATAAGACTTAATTATTTTTGCAGGAGTGTCTTGCGGCCAAAAGATCAAAGAAAAAGTGGTACCTCGATAGTGGCTGCTCAAGACACATGACGGGTGACAAAGATCAATTCATCACCCTTGAAAGCAAAAGAGGAGGAGTTGTTACGTTTGGTGATAATGGCAAAGGCCAAATCATGGGGTTTGGTAAATTCAAATAACTCCCTCTACATATATTGATAATGTTTTATATGTTGATGGTTTGAAACATAATCTAATAAGTATTAGTCAATTATGTGATAAAGGTTTTAAAGTTTCATTTGAATCTTCTATATGCACTGTTTCTAATCCCATTGATAATAGCATTGTTTTTATTGGAAATAGAAATGGCAATGTATACTTGATTGATTTAGAAAATTTATCTACTAGTAATCATTGCTTAGTTGCTAATAATGCTAATATGAATGAGATTGGTTGGTTGTGGCATCGTAGATTAGGTCATGCAAGCACACACCTTATTTCAAAATTAATTAAGAATGGATTTAGTAAAAGGATTCCAAACTAGATTTTGAAAATAAAAATTTGTGATGCATGTCAATTTGGAAAACAAACTAGAAACTTTCAAAACTAAAAATATTGTTTCAACTTCTAGGCCACTTGAGCTACTTCACATGGATCTTTTTGGACCTACTAGAACCACAAGTCTAGGAGGAAAGAAATATGGTCTTGTGATTGTAGATGATTATTCTAGATACACTTGGGTAATTGTTTTTAGCTCATAAAGATGAGACTTTCTCATTATTTTTGAAATTCTTCAAGAAAGTCACAAATGAGAAAAACACTACCATAGTGTCTCTAAGAAGTGATCATGGAACTGAATTTGAAAATCATTATTTGAAAACTTTTGCATGAAAATGGCATTAATCATAATTTTTCTGCACCTAGAACACCACAACAAAATGGAGTAGTTGAAAGAAAAAATAGAACCTTAGAAGACATGGCCCGTACCATGCTATGTGAAAGCAACCTACCAAAATACTTTTGGGCGGAAGCTATAAACACAGCATGTTACATTCTTAATAGAGCTTTAATTAGACCAATCATTAAGAAAACACCTTATGAACTATGGAACAATAGAAAACCAAATATAAGTTACTTTCATGCATTTGGTTGTAAATGTTTCATTCATAATAATGGTAAAGATAATCTAGGAAAATTTGATGCAAAATCTGATGAAGGCATTTTCTTAGGATATTCAACATCTAGTAAAGCCTATAGAGTATTTAACAAGAAAACTTAGTTGTAGAAGAATCCATTCATGTAATTTTTGATGAATCTTTAGCATCTAGTTCTGAAAAATTGATGATGAGGAAGATACAAACATTTGAAAGAGATATTGAAAAATTAAATATTGATGTATCTTCAGATCATGAACAAGAAGCTAAAGATAATGATTCACCTAAGTGTTGATGTTGTTGATGCAAATCATAATGATATAGATCTTCCTAGAGATTGGAGATATGCCTATGGTCATCCAAAAGAATTAATTATAGGTGATCCATCTCAAGGAGTAAGAACTAGATCATCAATGAGAAACATAATAATCATCTTGCATTTGTATCTCAAATTGAACCTAAAACTATTGAAGAAGCAGAAAAAGATAATAATTGGATGTTAGCAATGCAAGAAGAATTAAATCAATTTACTAGGAATAATGTTGGACTCTTGTGATAGACCTAAAGATCATTCTGTTATAGGATCAAAATGGGTATTTAGAAATAAATTAGATGAAAATGGCATAGTAATTAGAAACAAAGCTAGATTAGTTGCAAAAGGATATAATCAAGAAGAAGGAATTGATTTTGATGAAACTTTTGCACCTGTAGCTAGATTAGAAGCATTAGATTATTACTTGCATTTGCATGTCATATGCATATCAACTTATTTCAAATGGATGTTAAAAGTGCATTTTTAAATGGATTTATAAATGAGAAGTTTTTGTTGAACAACCACCTGGTTTTGAAGATCATGAATTTTCAAATCACGTTTTTAAATTGCACAAAGCACTATATGGTTTGAAACAAGCACCTAGAGCTTGGTATGATAGATTAAGTAAATTTTTAATTGAAAATGATTTTATAAGAGGAAATGTTGATAAAACACTATTTTTGAAAAGAAAAAAAGATTTATTAGTAGTACAAATATATGTTGATGATATTGTTTGGTGCTACTAACAATCTGTTATGTCAAGAATTTGCTAAGTTAATGCAGGGAGAGTTCGAGATGAGCATGATGGGAGAACTCAACTTCTTCCTTGGACTTCAAATCAAACAAAGCAAAGAGGGAATTTTCATCAACCAACAAAATACACAAAAGAACTACTCAAGAAGTTTGGAATGGAGTCAATCAAACCACTTGGAACTCCTATGAGTCCTTCATGCAAGCTGGACAAAGATGAAGAGGTAAGAAAGTAGATCAAAAATATTACAGAGGTATGATCGGATCTCTTCTTTACTTAACAGCTAGTAGACCAGATATATGTTTTTGTATGTTTATGTGCTAGATTTCAATCTGAACCTAAAGAATCTCACTTAATTGCTGTTAAAAGAATTTAAGATATTTAAGTGGAACTAAAAATGTAGGTTTATGGTATTCTAGAGACTCAACATTAAATTAATTGCATATTCTGATTCTGACTATGCTGGATGTAAATTAGATAGAAAAAGCACAAGTGGTGCATGCCAATTTTTAGGAGTAACTTAATCTCTTGGTTTAGCAAAAAGCAAAATTCGGTTGCATTATCAACTGCTGAAGCAGAATATGTTGCAGCTGGAAGTTGCTGTGCTCAAATCCTTTGGATTAAGCGACAACTTGAAGATTATGGTATAACACTTGATAAAACCCAATTAGATGTGATAACACAAGTGCAATTAATTTAACTAAAAATCCAATTCAACATTCAAGAACAAAACACATTGAAATTAGATATCACTTTATAAGAGAACATGTAGCTAATAATGAAATTTGTCTTGATATGTTAATACTGAAGAACAATTAGCTGACATATTTACAAAACCTTAAGTGAAGAGAGATTTTGTTATCTTAGAGGTGAATTAGGGATTTGTGACCCTTTGGATGATTTTGAAACTCTAAGGAATGATATCTAGATTTTCATTAATTTCTTAAATTCTTTCATAATTTTAAGGAAAATTATCTAGTCATTGAGCAATTTGTTCCTCATACTCCAAAGATTTTTTAAATTTTATGAAATTTGACAAGTTTCAGTTGTTTGAATCTTATTATTTTTTTGAAACTGTCATGGAGTCGACACCTCAGGTTGAGGAGTCACACCTTTGTCTGTATCGCTCTCGGTCCCTGACCTTGGAGCCGACACCCATATAATGGAGCCGACTCCAGTTCGAGCGCTGACTGTGTTAGCGATTGGAGTCGACACCCGACTTTGCGGGAGTCGACACCTGGGGGTCCCAAATGATTTATTAGGGCAGAGTCGACACCTCGTCATTTCATCTTTTCAAATCCTTAACCAAACTCTTCCAAAACTCTCCAAACCTTCCCATCTCTAATTCCACCCTATTCAAGCCTTCCAAGATCTAATGGCACCCAAAAGGAGAGGATCAGTGCTTGGAGTGCCCGTGGCAACAGGAAAACGTCGGCGAGATGACCCGTGCGTGAGCCGTCTCCGAGTGATTCCTCTTCACTGCTTCGGACAATCCAACCCTTCATCTCCTCAGGTAGATACCCTAGCGGGAGAGTGATAACAATGGGTAGAAAGTTGATTTCGAGTTATTTGAATCCGAGGGCTTCTCTATTGGGAATCAAATCAAGGAATGGGTTGGGATAAAGTGTGTTCTCTAGATGTTCCTACTTATCCAGCCTTGTAAGGAATTCTATTTCAATCTAGAGGTGATGGTGGAATCGTGAGCTCAGTAGAGGTAAAAGGATCATCTCACTTTTCAGAAATTGGAAACCTCCTTAGCATTCCCATTACTGGATTAGTTGACATCCACAGTGAGAGGTCAGCCGCTCTATCGAGGATGTTAGGAGAGAAGTTACAGAATTTGAGGAGATTAGGGCTAATCAACTGCCCTTGGAATTGAGATTATTCACAATATTTGCAGTAGAATTTTTTCCAAAACTGTCGATTTGAGTATGTCTCGGAGCGAGACATTTTGTGATGGATAGTATTTGACCAGGCAACCCATAAATTTAGCTGCAATGATGATATTTTATATGGCTGAGCTGGAGGGAAAAGAAGATCGTCTTACCCTATGGTATGGTGCTTACTATGGTTTTCAGAGCCAAGGTGTTGTGAATTAGACAATGAACCTTCCAAGAATCTGAGGCATACTGATTACTATAGTTTGGCCACATTGCATCGGATGGGATTTGTTAAGGAATGGACAATGGGAAAGGAAAGGCAGCTTGGATGAGAGAGCCCTGAAAGACCTTCTGATCTTTTGAGGCTGGACCATCTGTAGGGTTCCCTCTCCGCAGCCTAGCAGTCCTGTTCCTGCCCCTGCACCCGCTCAAGTTCATGTTCACCATCACTTCATCAGTTGGTTTTTCAGACCTTCAATTGGAGCAACTCAAAGTTTATTTGCTGCTCAAGGATGAATTGAAGATGAGTTTGAATAAGTTTATGAATCTTAAAGAAACCCTTTATTCCCGGATGATCGATTGCAAAAATTGAATCAACTCTCAACTCTCTGCGGATCTTTAAGTGGTGATCTGAAAAATATATTTGAAGAACTTAAAGATATTGTGGAGATTCTGAGACCTACTCCAAATGCAATGCCGAGCTTCAAGATAAAATCATGACTGCTTGCTCTTTTGTTGATAAGATTGAAAGAATTTGTAGACTCAAGTGAAGGAATGCAAAGGATTTTAGATCATTTAACAAGAATTTAGAACCAATTTGTAATTTTCATGTAATGAAGTCTAAGTTTTTTTAACTTAATGAATATTTGTTTGATGTTTGAAATGAAAGTTTAGTTTTTGATGTAATGAAAGTAGTTTTTTTTGTAATACTTGACCTTTGATGAAATGAAATTATCTTTTGATCTATCAATTTATCTTTTGATTAACTCTTCTTTACCTTTTTGTTGATTACAAAAAAGGGGGAGAAAGTTAGTATATGCATTGATTAGTTTTATTGAATTTAATTGAAGTGATTTATCAAATTATGAATTGATAATAATATTGAACATATAAATGAATTCTAAGTATCAAAATTAAGAATATTCATTTGAACTTCATAGGGGAGCTACCTTATTCAGGGGAGCTTACTTGTGAGATCACTTCCTTGAAAATTTTAATTTAAGAATCTATGCATATACTCAATGTTTTTATAATCATCAAAAAGGGGGAGATTGTTGATCCAATTATTGATTTTGATGATTAATAAAGGAATTGAGTATATTTATTTGATTACTAATAGATTTTGACAAGTGTTTCAGGACTTAAAAATATTTGATTGATTTAAAGGCATTAAGAACGTGTTTTGAATCAATTGCAAAATTAATTTCAAAGTTTCAGAGCTTGGAGTCGACACCTAGAAATTCTGGAGACCCCATGGCAATTAAATTTTTCTGATTTTTGATATGGAGCGACACCCAGAGTTTCGGAGCCGACACCCAGAGTTTGGAGTCGACACTTACAGTGTCTGGAGCCGACTCGATGGGGACAGAACGCTTAATTTTTGACTACTCGAGCGACACTTACAGTCTTTTCGAGCCGACACCTGACCATGGCGAGCCGACACCTACTTTTTCGAGCCGACTCCTCGACGAACTCAGAACTTTCTATTTTTGGATAAACGACTTGGAGTCGACACCTGAAAAGTTGGAGCCAACTCCAACCGGAAAAAATTTAAAATGCCAGATCAGCTCTAACGGTAATATTTTCTTTTTACCTAACTTCTAACGGATATATTTTGTTTGGAAAAACTTTCCAGGTACATTCCAACGGCTAGTTTTCTCATCAAAATGGATTAAAGAAATCTATAAAAGGGGAAACGCCGTTTGAAAAAGAGAAGGAAAAACGAAAAAAAAAGAGTGCTTTCAAATCAAAATCCGTGAAGTCTTGAGCCTGAAATCCAAGAGAAAAGAGTTCAAACTCAAATCCTTCCACTCCAAAAAGCTCAAAGAGAAATCCAAGGCGCTCAAGAAAAATCGAGGACTTCCAAAAGGAGGAAAAGCTCTATTTTTTGAGATTTTCCAACTTTCAACTGCAACATTTCAAGAATCAAAGCTGAGGCCTGATTCAACATCTTCAAAGAGAAGAGGAAAAGAAGAAAAGCTCAAAGCCAATCACTTCAAATCAGGCTTTTCTAACCTTATTTTTATTTTGAATATTTGCTCATTGAGGAGCTTTGTATTATTGAAAAACATTATTCTTTCTTGTTTGTGCTAGTTCAATCAAGGGGATTGAACTAGTGGAGGTTGTATACCTCGGGTCAAGCTAGATTAGCTTGAGTTTAGGGTTTTGTGCTGGTGAGCCCGGAAAACCAGCTGGGTTCGTTGTGATCCCGGGAAACAACAAGTTTTGAGTTGTGAGCTTGTAAAACAACTCGACTGTAATCTAGAGATTATAGTGTGGACCCAAGTGGATCTTGGGAGTGGACGTAGGTGTTGGATACACCGAACCACTATAAAATCTTTGTGTTTGCCGTGCTTTATTGTCTCTTTCTCTATCTCTTTGGTTGTATTTATATTGCATTGCATTTAATTTCATCTATCTCCAAGCATAGTTTTAAAAGGTTAAATTTTTAAAGAACCCAATTCACCCCCCCCCCCTCTTGGGTTGCCATCTGGGCCAACATGCACTCACCCCTGATTACAGGGTTCATCGTACGATCGATTCGCAAGGAGGTGCCAGCTCATATAGTGTGCAATGCTCATGCTACATAACAGTCTAAAGGGTGATCAGCCCCATAGCTGCCTGATGCTCAGTATGATAAAAACATCATTTGTAAAGCTTTATCATGCAAATATGCCATGTATACATTAACAATCCCCTCATCGAAACTCATGCTTATGTCTTTATGCTCAAACCATGCTCAAAACTCATACTTATTTCTTTATGCTTAAAACTCATGCTCAAAACTCATGCTTATTTCTTTATGCTTAAAATTCATGCTTATTTCTTTAGGCTTAAAACTCATGCTCAAAACTCATGTATCAGAATATCATATACTAGGTTCTCATTTCTTACATTTAAAACATACATAATACTCTACTAAACATAACATACCACGACTAGGTATTAATCTCATTATAGTAGCTCAAATAACTTTTCATTGCTAGATGAGAAACCCACTCACCTTAGCAGGTTACTCCTCAACTGGTACTCAACTCCAGTATTCCGGCTCCCTGAAATAACCTTCTTGACCTACGTCAACATACAGATACAATAGCTATTAGGATTACCTTCACACGAGGTTTTCCCATGAACTATGCATGCATACATGATCTATCCTCTAATATCTCATTATTTTCTTCAACCCTTTCTCTACTCAAGGTTACTTCTACTATTACCTTAAAATATAATAATCTAAGAAAATCTAAAGTCATGCAAGATCTAGGGGAGCTATAGCTTACCTGGAGTCGAGCACAAACCCCAAGCTTTCCTTTCCCTTCCTCTTTCTTCCTCCTTCTTCTTCTTCCTCTTCCTCTCTTTCCTCCTCTTCTTTCTCTTTCTTTCTTTCTTTCTTTTCTATGGCTGAACCCATGTCTAATGACTTGGGGACCAAGTCATGTGTAACTTAAGGGCTAAGGCATGCCAATTTCCTATTTTGCCCTTAACCACTCTTAATTTATACTTTTTGGAAAACACATGGCTCACTTATAACCATGATATTTTTCTCTTAATTTTCTTTCCAAATTGCTCTTAACACAATTAGCAATTGATATGGAGTCTTTTTCCAATTTGCCCCTGATATAGCAATTTTTTAATCAATTTTGCCCATATTATTATTTTTATTTAAATTGATACTTTTATGCAACATTTCTAAGAAAAGACCTTACCAACTTGAAGAACTCGATTTTAGAAATCCAACGGTTCAAATGGCACTCAAATCGGACTTAAAACAGATTAAATATAAAATTTTCAAGATTTAACTCAGAAAATCTGTCGTCTTAGAGTCGGCTCCAACAGATTTGGAGTTGGCTCGAGCAAAATAGGTGTCGGCTCCAGAAATATGGGTGTCGGCTCTAAAAAAGTAGTATCGGCTCCAGAAATATAGGTGTCGGCTCTAGTACTGCAGCAAAATGCTAACCTTCTATTTTCTCTGCAGGTGTCGATTCCCCCTCTGTAGGTGTCGACTCCAAAGCGTGCCGAAAGTTCAAAACCGTGCCAGAGTCGACTCCACTCCAAATAGTATCGACTCCAACTACTAAAAACATCATTTAAGGATAAAACTCAAACTAAACTTGATTTTTCTTGTGATTTAAGCCCATTAAAACTTAAATCTCTCAATTTCTTAAATCAAATTCATTAGCACTCAAAAATATACTCATTTACTCCAAAAATTTCTTCTCTTTACATTTATCAAAAGGCCAACACACCCACATTCACCGAAACTCTTTGACTTTCATTTCAAATGAAAATTTCATTAATATTTTATAATTACAAGGTTTTCAGGATGTTACAATTCTCCCCTCTTAAGAAATTTCGTCCCCGAAATTTAGCTAGTATATTTTCAAATAGATCGAGGTACTTCAATCTCATCTCATCCTCTCGCTCCCATGTAGCCTCCTCTTTTTGATGATTTAACCATTGCACCTTAACTAATGGAATTCTTTTACTGCGGAGCTGCTTAATCTTCCTACTCAATATCTTCACTGGTTCTGTTGCAAATGATAAATCCCTGTAACTCTATAGTCTTAGACTGAATCACATGAGAGGAATCCAGCACATACCTCCTAAGCATTGATACATGAAATACATTATGAATCTGAGATAACTCTGGAGGTAAAGCCAATCTATAAGCTAGTCCCAACTCTTTCTAGAATTTCATAGGGTCCAATATACTGGGACTCAACTTACCTTTCTTTCCAAATCTCATAATACCTCGCCAAGGAGATACCTTCAGAAAGACTCTATCTTCAACCTCAAACTTTACCTCTCTATGCTTTTTATCGCATAGCTCTTCTGTCTATCCTGGGCTGCCTTTAATTTAGCTCTTATAATTTTAACTTGATCTACTGTAAGCTGCACTAACTCAGGGCCTAACAGTCTTCTCTCTCCCTCCTCATCCCAACACATGGAGTTCTACATTTTCTCCCTTACAAGGCCTCATATGGTGCCATATCAATGCTAGAATGGTAGCTGTTATTGTAAGCAAACTCTATTAAAAGCTCTCAGCATATCCTCCAGTGTCTGGATAGTTCTCTCCGACTGACCATCGGTTTGGGGATGAAATATTGTACTGAACCTCAATTTAGTCCCCAAAGCTTTCTGTAATTCTGCCCAAAATTGAGATGTAAACCTTGGATCTCTATCTGATACTATAGATACTGGTACACCATGCCTACTCACAATTTCATGCATATATAATTCTGCTAATCTATCCAAGGTAAAGACAATCTTAATAGGCAGAAAATGAGCAGACTTAGTCAATCTATCAACTATCACCCATATAGCATCATTGCCCCTTCTGGTCTTTGGGAGTCCTATAACAAAATCCATAGTTATATGCTTCCATTTCCACTCTGGCACAAACAGAGGCTGAAGCTTGCCAGCCGGACACTGATGTTCAGCCTTAATTTGCTGACACACCAAACACTTAGATACATACTCATCTATCTCCTTTTTCATACCATTCCACCAGTAACTCTATTTGATAGTTCTATACATTTTAGTACTACCTAGATGCATTGAATAAGCTGAGCTATGCGCTTCCTTAAAAATCTGATCTTTCACTGATTCCACAGCTGGCACACAAACTCTTCCCTTGAATAATAACACCCATCACCTCTAACAGAAAACTCTGACTGAAACCTACTCTGAATTAAATCTCTAGCTTTAAGCAACTGTAGATCTAGCAACTGAGCTCTCTTATTTCCTTAGCATCTGGGGTCTCACTCTGAAAGTAGCCAACAAGGCTCCTGATTCTTCTACAGCTAGCTCTGCATCTAACCTTCTTAACTCAATCATCAAGGGTAGCGTACGGTTCTAATAGAAGTCAATGTGGCCATAGACTTCTGGCTCAAGGCATAGCCACAACATTAGCTTTCCTGGGTGATACTCAATAGTGCAATCATAGTCTTTAATCAATTCAATCCATCTTCTCTGCCTTAAATTTAATTCCTTCTGGGTCAGAATATATTTCAAACTCTTATGATCAGTAAATATCTGGCATTTTCTTCCATACAAGTAGTGCCTCCAAACCTTCAATGCAAATATAACAGCAGCTAACTCAAATCATGGGTGGGGTATTCTTTTCATGAGATCTCAACTGTCTAGATATATAAGCTAGCACTTTTCCATTCTGCATTAAAAACACCCCAAACCCTTCAATGAGGTATCACTATAGATCACATAATCACTGGCACTATCAGGAGTATTAGAATTGGGGCTGAGGTTAATCTCTTTTTCAATCTCTTTTTCAATTCATCCATACTCTTCTGGCATTCATTAGACCAATCAAACTTGATATTCTTTCTAAGCAGCTTAGTCATAGGAGAAGCCAAAATCGAGAAATTTTCTATAAATCTTCTATAATATCCTGCTAGCCCCAAGAAACTCCTCACCTTAGTCTGATTGGTAGGTGATACCCAATTCACTATAGCTTCAATCTTTTGAGGATCTACCATAATACCTTCGGCTGAAACTACATCCCAAGAACTTTACCTCATCCAGCCAAAATTCACTTTTACTAAACTTTGCATATAATTGCTTTTCTCTTAATATCTGCAAAACTGTCCTCAGATGCTGTTCATGCTCTTCACTACTTCTAGAATAAATCAAGATGTTATCAATGAATACTATCACAATTTATCTAGATACTCCTGAAATACTTGATTCATCAGACCCATAAAAGCAGCTGGAGCATTTGTCAAGCCAAATGGCATCACCAAGAACTCATAATGACCATATCTGGTCCTGAAAGCAGTTTTAGATATATCATTCTTTATTCTCAATTGATGATACCCAGATCTCAGATCAATCTTTGAAAACGCTGCTGCCCCCTGCAGCTGATCAAACAAATCATCAATCCTCGGCAATGGATAATTATTTCTAATGGTCACCTTGTTCAACTGTCTATAGTCTATACATAACCTCAAGGTACCATCCTTTTTCTTCACAAACAACACTGGTGCACCCCATGCGACATATGGGTCTAATAAACCCTTTTCCAATAATTTCTGTAACTGACTTTTCAATTCTTTCAATTCAACTAGAGCCATTCTATAAGGTGCCATGGCTATTGGTCTGGTATCTGGAGCTAGATCTATACTGAAATCAAATCCTCTATCAGGAGGTAAACCTGGCAGCTCCTCAGGAAATCATCTGAAAAATCCTTACCACAGGGATATTGTCATCTCTAAACCATTGCCCTCTAGGCTCACTACACAAGCTAAATAGGCTTCACATCTTTTTACTAGCATTCTATTGGCTGACAAAGTGAAATCACTCCTGAGGGCAACACCCTTCTATCACCAACAAAACAGACCTCTCTATCTTTGGAAGTTTGTAACATCACCTCCTTTTCAAGCAATCTACTCTGGCCTATGCACAGATAGCCAATCCATCCCCAAAATGGCATCAAACTCTTTCAATCTCAAGGAATCAAATCTACTGTTAATTTCTGACCCTCCACAGAAATATCACAGCCTCTATACACTTGGTCTGCTATAAAAGGCCTCCTACGGGCATAGATACTACCAACTGGCTACCAACTGGCCCACATCTCTAACTAGATGCTTAGCAAACTCACATGAGATAAATGAATGCGTAGATCCAGAATCAATTAAAATATAAGCATAATGATTATCGATGGGTAGCATACCTGTCACCACATCAGGATCAATCTGAGCCTCCTGCCTGGTCATGGCAAACACTCTGGCTTCGGCCCTTGGAACACTGGATAACCCTCCTGGCTGATTAACATTAGGCCCCACTGACTGGCTAAGCCACAACACTACTGTCACCCCTTCTACTAGGCTGTCCCTTGGCACTACTGGTCCCTAGGGAAGCCCACCAGCCTGCTGCCCTCTCCTAGGGCAATCTCTCTTCAGATGACCTAGATCACCACAAATATAACATCCCTTATTGCCCCTCTTACATTCTCCAAATGAAGTCTTCCACATACATTGCATGGAGGTATATTTCTCCCTCCACCAGAAGGACGACCCTGCTCCCCTACTTCACCAGATACCCTGCTGGTGGCAACCTGAGGCATATCCCATAAGGCTTTCTTTGGATGGGCTAGATGCTGACATAGATACTGATCTCCTGCCCACATCACCAGGGGCTCTAAACCCAGAATAAAACTGTCCAGTCCTCTAGGGTATCTTAAATGGCTGAGTCCCTCCCGGAGCAGAAGGATAACTAGGAGCACTTCTTTTCATTCTATCCTACCTCCTGCTTATATTCTTTTTCAATCTCCTCAGCTTTGAGTGCTCTCTGCACCATCTCAGAATAACTATTATAGGTCTGCATACGGATCTTGGCTTTAATAGGGAGATTCAATCCATCCTGAATAGTCACATCTCTCTCTCATCAGCCACCAAGGCCCTAGCAAACTGAGATAACTCAACAAAAGTGGCTTCATAATCTGCCACGGACATCCTCCCCTGAGTCAAACTAAGGAAATCCCTCTCTTCTGATCCCTATAAATCTCAGAATAATATTGCTGATGAAATTCTCTTCTAAAATTTTCCCATGTCAACTCCACTCCCTGGGGCTGCCTGCCCTGAATAGATCTCCACCAACTGGGCTCTACCCTCCAGTAAAAAGGTGGCAATACCAGCCTCTGCTCCTCAGAGCATCCCATCACATCAAATACTCTCATCCTCTGCAGCCATGCCCCGGTCTGAATAGGATCAGTAGTTCCCTGGAACTCTAGAGCCCCCAACTTTCTGGCTCTTTCCACATTCTCACAACCTCCAAATTTTTAGCTGGAAGGCTGGAATTAGCACCCATAGCTGCTACCACAGCCTGAGTAATCATGCCTACCAGCTTAGCATACTAGGACCCTAAGTCTATGCCCGAGATGGGTCCACTGGCACAGGGGTAATAGACTGTGAAGAGGACTTGGCATCTGCTCTGAAGATGCCCTCACCCTAGCCTCATTAGATACTGGCTCGGTGGAATCACTAGAAGCCATTCTATCGATTTGACTTCTTCTAACTGACCTTTTGGGTCTACTTTGACCTTTGCTTCTATCCCTGCATGAGGATTGCTTGTCTCTCTAGATGTCTTTGTAGTATTCATCCTACAAGACATTATTCATTACATCAGTTTCATCATTCAATAACTATAATCATAATCATGCAATCATCCTAGACTCATACTCATACTTATTCCCCTAGGACCTAATAACCTAGGGCTCTGATACCAAAACTTTAGCTCCCCCTCCTCTCTGGGGCCACCGATAGCACACCTGCACACTTGTGGTAATCGGATAGAGTTTTACTAGTTTTATGTAGCACTCCATAAAGAGCTAGAGAACCCTAACTAATTATCATAAGTGGCAGACACACGAAAACATATTCTGTTAAAAACTTTTCATTTTCATCAATTATATACACACATCACTCAATCAACACAAAGCATCAACCTACTCAGATAATATTTTTCATGACATCCTCAGGCAGTTTACAAGATCACATTCACAATCGACATCAAAATCATAAGTGTGCACATCATGCTCATAATTTTCTCCAAAACATAAGTCTATATTCATATCAAAAAAGGTCTGAAACATCATTACATCTCACTGTACATATACATACATATACAATATACAAATATCAATCCACACTATCTCAATATACAAGGCTAGCATCTATACACCCTTGCATCCAAGCAAGCTTCACCAGCTAAGGGTTTTATCCTGCTTATCTTGTTATCCTGGTAGAAATACTCACTGATCTGAAAGAAAATTTCAATCATAGAGGGGTGAGACCTAAGTCCCAGTGACTGGATAACCATCTAACTATGGAGAAATAGAGAACCATAACCTCACATTTTTAACCGTACACTGATACTATATAGCTTATACAACTCAAAGAACATTTTTAACATGATATCAGATAAAATAAAATGTAGCTTATTCTTCAAATAATATACCAGTACTGAAATACTCTACAATAACTTTCCACTAAAAGATAACTCATTAAGATAAAAATCCATGCGTTACAATATGAAGATATGCATTCTTTATCTACAGCCCAGACTTCTTTATTAAATTTTTAGATTCCTACCAGAATCTGCTTGCCCCTGGCGTCTCAAGTAAACTCTCCCTCTCGGAATAACTACTTAGCCCACTGGCCCTTTTTAGATCACAATATATGCTTTTAAATCTCATGATACTGGGCTGTGTGTGTAATGCCTCTGAGGTGCTACCCTACAGTCGCCCTTCTGTAGGTGCACTCTCATTGGGTGCATGACTACAACAGAATCCCCGCACAAATATCACCCCTTACCCGTGTGGTTCACTCGGCAAAGTGCTTTGTTCCTTAATCCTGGAACCTCGGGTTTTCTCTCTGCTCCCATGGGCTATATATAGTAACCATCTCCACTGAGCTATGATTCATGCCCCCATGGGCTGCTTACAACCTACCCCACTGGCCTGGTCAAGCGTGCACTCACCTCTGATTCCGGGGTTTATCGTACGATCGATTCGCAAGGAGGTGCCGGCTATAGTAGTGTGCAATGCTCATGCTACATAACAGTCTAAAGGATGATCAGCCCCATAGCTGCCTGATGCTCATTATGATACATACATCATTTGTAAAGCTTTATCATGCAAATATGCCATGTAGACATTAACAATCCCCTCATCGAAACTCATGCTTATGTCTTTATGCTCAAACGCATACTCAAAACTCATGCTTATTTCTTTATACTAAAAACTCATGCTTATTTCTTTAGGCTTAAAACTCATGCTTATTTCTTTAGTCTTAAAACTCATGCTCAAAACTCATGTATCAGAATATCATATACTAGGTTCTCATTTCTCACATTTAAACATACATAATACTCTACTAAACATAACATACCACGACTAGGTATTAATATCATTATAGTAGCTCAAATTAACTTTTCATTGCTAGATAAGAAACCCACTCACCTTAGCAGGTTACTCCTCAACTGGTACTCAACTTTGGTATTTCGGCTCCCTGAAATAACCTTCTTGACCTACGTCAACATACAGATATGATAACTATTAGGATTACCTCCACACGAGGTTTTCCCACGAACCATGCATGCATACATGATCTATCCTCTAATATCTCATTATTTCTTCAACCCTTTCTCTACTCAAGGTTACTTCTACTATTACCTCAAAATACAATAATCTAAGAAAATCTAAAGTCATGCAAGATATAGGGAAGCTATAGCTTTCCTGGAGTCGAGCACAAACCCCAAGCCTCCCTTTCCCTTCCTCTTTCTTCCTTCTTCTTCTTCCTCTTCCTCTCTTTTCTCCTCTTCTTTCTCTTTCTTTCTTTCTTTCTTTTCTCTGGCTGAACCCATGTTTCCCTTTTTCTTTAATAACTTGGGGACCAAGTCATGGGTAACTTAAGGGCTAAGGCATGCCAATTTCCTATTTTGCCCTCAACCACTCTTAATGCACACTTTTTGGAAACACATGGCTCACTTATAACCATGATATTTTGCCCTTAAATTTTCTTTTTCAAATTGCCCTTAATATAATTAGCAATTGACATTGGAGCCTTTTCCCAATTTGCCCCTGATATAGTAATTTTTTAATTAATTTATTGCCCAGATTATAATTTTTTATTTAAATCAATACTTTTATATAATATTTCTAAGAAAAGACCTTACCAACTTGAAGAGCTTGATTTTAGAAATCCAACGGTTCAAACGACACTCAAATCGGACTTAAAACAGATTCAATATGAAATTTTCAAGATTTAACTCAGAAAATCTGTCGTCTTAGAGTCGGCTTCAACAGATTTGGAGTCGGCTCCAGCAAAAATAGGTGTCGGCTCCAGAAATATAGGTGTTGGCTCTAGAAAAGTAGGTATCGACTCCAGAAATATAGGTGTCAGCTCCAGTACTGCAGCAGAAATGCTAACCTTCTGTTTTCTCTGCAGGTGTCGACTCTCCCTCTGCAAGTGTCGACTCCAAAGCGTGTCGAAAGTTCAAAACCATGCTAGAGTCGACTCCACTCCAAATAGTGTCGACTCCAACTACTAAAAACATCATTTAAGGATAAAACTCAAACTAAACTTGATTTTTCTTGTGATTTAAGCCCATTAAAACTTAAATCTCTCAATTTCTTAAATCAAATTCATTAGCACTCAAAAATATACTCATTTACTTCAAAATTTCTTCTTTTTACATTTATCAAAAGGCCAACACACCCACACTTCACTGAAACTCTCTGACATTCATTTCAAATAAAAAATTCTATTATATTTTTAATAAATTACAAGGTTTTCAGGATGTTACAGAAACATTAAGATACCATAGTAAAAAAGCTATGACACCCATGCTTAAAATGGGCGCTAGAGAAAAGCCTCGCGATACCTGAGGAGAAAATCGGCCAAAAAATAGTAACAACACCCCAATTGAAATATGAAGACACCCTAGTTACAGAGCTATGACAACCATGCTTGAACGGATATGCTTGACGACATAACAAGAGAAAATCACCCAAAAAAAGATCTATGATGCCCCAGTTGAAACATTAAGATACCCTAGTAACAAAGCTACGACACCCATGCTTAAAACGGGTGCTAGAGAAAAGCCTCGTGACACTCCGAGAGGTAATCAGCTAAAAATCATTCACAACACCCCAGTTGAAATATTAAGATACCCTAGTTACAGAGCTACGACACCCGTGCTTGAATGGATATGCTTGACGATATAACAGGAGGAAATCACCCGAAAAAAGATCAATGATGCTCTAGTTGAAACACTAAGACACCCTAGTCATAGTTATCAAAACCGGACCGGACCGGCCGGTTCAACCACTTGAACCGGGACCCGGAGGCTATACCGGTCCGATTCTAGCAGAAAATCGGATGTGCAAGTCACCTAGATTAACTCGGTTAACCCGTTCGGTCCACCCGTGAACCGGTAACCCAGCTGAACCGGATGGGTCATGGGTTTATCAGTAATTAATATTCAATTCAATGCGATGGGCTGTTTCAAAGTCTCTAGCAGAAACTCGAGACGTCCCTTCGACTTCTCTACTCTGCTCGAGCGAACCTCTCCGTCTCTTCACCGAAGCCGAGTCGACCTTCGTCCATCGTCCAGAGACTCCTCCAAGGCTTCCTTCGTCCATCGTGACATCGTCCAGAGACTCCTCCAAGTCCAAGACTCCTCCAATTAGGCTTCCTTCGGCCATCGTCCAAAGACTCCAAGGCTTCCTTCATCCAGCGAACGTCCGGCGAAAGAGTCTGGCTGGCCTCAACGACTGGCGAAAGAGTCAGGTCCCTCACCCTCTCATTGGCATATAAGTAACGTCAAATACCATTCATTGTTGCCAGCACTTTAAGTTGCAATTTGTTTTGACTTTTAATTGCCAAGATTCAAAGACTTATTTCGATGTCTACATCCATATTTTACGGTGCCTAAGGGGGAGAAGGGGATGCAGTTTGTGCTACGGCGGGTGGCGCCGCAGCGGGTGTGGCCGCTAATAGCATTCGGGGCATTGGTGGCGTGCTGGTACGAGCACATCAGCCGAACGGTTTGCCTGGTGGTGTGCAAGAACCACCGGTTGTGACTTGTGGGAGCTCGCCTTCAACTTCAAGTTCGTCTGTTCATCACCCGCAAGTAACAGGTTGGCTCTCAGGCTCTCAAGTCTCAGCAATGCTAGTAGTTTCTTACTTTCTTTCCTCCTCTATTAATAAATTTGCATGTTTGATTATTTGTATTATTATAATTTGAAGTTTTTATGGCATTAGATGTTAAAGTTTATTATCATGTTGATCTTAATTTTTTATTAAAAGTTAATTTTTATTATTAAAAATTTATAAATATTTTTAATTTTTTATATTAAAATAATTGAACCGATGGTTCAACCGGTGACCCGACCGATTAAACCAGTGACCCGATGACCCGAGCCCTTGGCCGGGTCGATGTCCGGTCCAGGTCTAACAACTATGACCCTAGTAACAAGCTATGATACCCATGCTTAAAATGGGCTCTGGAGAAAAGCCTCGCAATACTCCAGAAGGAAATCAATCGAAAAACGATAATGACACCCCAGTTGAAATATAAAGATACCTTAGTTACAGAGCTACGACACCTGTGCTTGAACGAATATGCTTGATGACATAACAGGAGAAAATCGCTTAAAAAAAGATCAGCGGCGCCACAGTTGAAACATTAAGACACCCTAGTAACAAAGCTATAACACCCGTGCTTAAAACGGGCATTGAAGAAAAGCCTCGCGATACCCGAGGAGAAAATCAATCGAAAAATGGTAACAATATCCTAGTTAAAATATAAAGACATCATAGTTATAGAGCTACGACACCTATGCTTGAACAGATATACTTGACGATATAACAGGAGAAAATCGTCCGAAAAAAGATCTACGATGCCCCAGTTGAAATATTAAGACACCCTTGGTATAAACTTATAACATCATTGCAATATATTTGAAATAGGCAGAAAATTTTTATGTCATCCTAGTTGTAATCCGACGACACCCTATTAAGTCAGCTATGCCATCCATTTTAAAAAAGTTGGTTTCATGTGGCCGGACGGTACGGGATGCGAGGCGGTATGGTTGCGGATTCGTGATATGATTGTATCGCTTCTGGCATCTTCTCACATAGAAGGCACATCGGTGTCTTTTCATCTTCCTCTGAGGGCGGCATAAAAAATTTTCTGAACCCTAAAGGTACTTCATTTGTTGCTCGAGTAGCCACTAGTGTCCTAAATTCCCTTCACTGTTGTTCTTTCTATCTTTTTTCTACATGGAGAAGAGTGGTTTCGTGTGTCAATGAAGACCACGAACACAGAAGCATTGCAAGGAAAAAATGGCAGAAGATAGCAAAGAGATCATTCTTTATTCAAATGAGCATACGACTCCTTTAAGTTCTGTTCCATATGAAGCTACAGAATCAGAAAGAGATAAACAACACGATAATTTCTTTATTCAGATATTATGATATCCTTTCTTAAAATATTATGACACCCTAGTTCAGATATAATGGCACCTAGCACTAAATAAATTTTTCCCTTAATCTAACAAATAAGTTTATCCCATCTATTTCAAATGATTTGGGAATTATTCCAGTCCCTGCAGTGAAGGCTTCCTAGTTGTTTAAGAACTGTTGCAAGCCAGCAATTTATGCTCAGAATGTTTGGAAGATGAGATTTAATACACGACATACAGAACTTATCCGAAGGACCCCATTTGATGCCTTCGTCGATATGCAGATGTTTTCAGTCGTCGAGCATCTGCTAGTAGACATAATACGATGTCACAATGGAGGCGAGAAGTTTATTTTCTATGGCAAGGCAGTCATATTCAATGCCGATGAAGTCGCACTAATTTTGGGTATTCCAGCTCATGAAAAAAAGATCGACACGTTCTGCCAGTTGTACAACGAAAGGTTATACATATGATTTGGCCAGGGTTTAGATCTTCGTCAAAGAGGTTGGAGAAGTTAATATATGGACTCCAATTATCCAAGATACAAGAGGATATCGAGGACACTGTTAGACTTTGGATCGCCTATATGTTTGCCATATTTTTGGCTCCAAAGTCTAATTAGACATGTCCACGATATCTCATCTAGTACTTGGATGACTTAACTCAACTGGAGAGGATTGACTGGGCTTCCGCATTCAAGGAGTTGATCATTCTGGATCTCTTAGAAGTCGCTGCTTGCTTGCAATCCAAGGAGCCGGTCTACTCAAAGAGAATAAACAAGGTTAGGAGGCAACCTACCCTGTTCGGATGCTTAACAGTGCTAGTGGTAAGGATTATTGAGATGCAGAAAGAGTGTTGTTATTATAACTTTTTGTAAATAATTTATTTTTTATATCATAAAATTATTATGTACAAGCGTGGTTCCTCGAGCATTCCTCAATAAGAGCCTCAGCATATCCCAATAAACTATCCCAGCTGTTGAAGTGGTATGACAGCCAATTGAAGGTGCAGTCTGTTCGGGTTGCTAACATGCAGCCTCACGACTTGATAAGATAATCCATTGCTTTGTAAATATTTTTTCACTTAATTGATTATTATTAAGTTTCTGTCTTTCGAGCATCGTCATTTTAAAGCTAAGGTATCGTTAGGTGAGAACTGGGATGTCGTAACAGCTTCTTTGAGATGTCGTAAGTTCCTGCCTTTCGGGTGTTATTATTTTAAAGCTAGGATATCGTTAGGTGAGAACTAGGGTGTCATAACAGCTTCTCTAGGATGTCGTAAGTTTCTGCCTTTCGGATGTCATTGATTTAAAGTTAGGATGTCGTTAGGTGAGAACTAGGGTATCGTAATAGCTTCTCTGGGATGTCGTAAGTTTTTGTCTTTTGAGTGTCATCGTTTTAAAGCTAGGACATCATTAGGTGAGAACTGGGGTATCGTAACAGCTTCTCTGGGATGTTGTATGTTTCTATCTTTCGAATGTCATCGTTTAAAAGCTAGGATATATCATTAGGTAAGAACTAGGGTGCCGTAACTTATTATTAGTTTTAAATTAATTTGTTTATCATCTTGCCTTGCAGTTGAAGGGAGCTATTGTACCAATAGCACAAGAACATTGGCTTCTCACTCCACAAACAGTAGCATCCCCTAAACCAATAGAAAGCTGTGCAAGCTTTACCGAGTTGAGGATTGAACTCTGGTGTGTTAAGAATCAACTCGACAATGTTAGGCATAGGCTTGTCATAGCTCAGAGCCTCCTCAATTCATTGCTCAGAAAGGAGAGCAATGCAAGTAATGAGAAGGAGAAAAGGGAGAAGAAGACAGAGGAGGGGCATTCCTTGGATTATCAAACTGAGCTTGGAAATGCAAATAAAGAGGAGAAGAAGAGGGGGGAGGGGCATTCTATGGAGGGCCAAGAGAAGCCTAAATCCAAAAAAATAATCATCACCCCTGTGCCCTCTGATAATAAAATTATCATCCCTGTGCCCTTGATAATAAAATTGTTACCCCTGCACTAAGGATGATGAGGGAGACATACAATTCATTGGAATGCTTCGCTTATTAAGAGGGTTAAAAAAGAGCCCAAGAGGCGTAAGACATCCAAGGTGACAGGGGATTCTTATGAGACAGTCTGTCCTAGAAAGTCATTGAAGATAGTGGGCACATCAAAGGCCGACATAAGAATCGATGATGACCAAATTATTATCAAAAACTTTTTGAGCGAATGCATAAGCGACGAGATCGTATACACCAATAAATTAGGTCGCACTATTACAAGAAAAAGTCTTCAAGATCTCATTAACAATGATATGATAGTCGACGATGTAAGTATCTCAAGAAACCTTTCTCGATGTTGATTTTAGAATATTATTAATTGGTTTACATTGCATTAGCAGATTATTGATGCTGAGTAAGAGTTTTTGATGATGACCTAGGCAGAGCATCTAGAACGATATCATAAGTGTATCTCTGCATCTGTTATATTAGCCAGTTTGTGTCTGAATTCTCCATTATCTGCTCATGAACTCATTGGAATGATCGGGCCTACGATATTTGATAGAGTAAGTGATGAAGAAAAGGTCTAATTCTAGTTTTTTTTCTCCATCATTAACTTGGATAATTCGCACTGGCATCTAGTTGTTGTTGATATAGAAAGAAATGTGTTCATACACCTGAATTCATAAAATGGAATGTCAGGTACAAGGCCAATGTAAAGAAATAGCAACGCATTCTCGGCCACATATTCCATATATACTGTGATAAGAAAGAGGTGATGAATTGGCTGATGGAAGATATTTCGGATTGCCCAAGTCAACCTCTCGGATCACTGGATTGCGACCTCTACTGTCTGAAGTACATGGAATACCTTGCTCATCGGAACAATCCTGATATAAAGATAGATTTCACGGAAGATGAAATAAGAGATTACCGGCAATAATTAACAACGAGGATATTGAGAGAAGGCCTCAACCAAAAGATCGACGATTTGGCTTCAAACTGTTCTTAATTTTTTCATTCTTTATTGATTGAAAATTGATGTAATTTATTCATACTGATATTTCAAAATTTATGCAATTGTAGAATTTTTATATGGATGTCATGGTGCTATACATGGATATCAAAAATCTTGTTGTATACTTTTGTCTTTTTACTTCTGAGTTTCTTAAGTTTTTATCCGGGATATCATAATGTTAAAACTATAGTGTCATAAATTTACAATAGGGGTATTGCAAATTTTTTCCCTCTGATATCAGAAATGTTAACTTTTTTGGGTAGGGTATCGTACTATAAGAACTGGAGTATCATAAAGTGGGAACTGGGGTGTCGTTAGGTGAGACTTGGGCATCATAACAGCTTCTTGGATATCGTAAGTTCCTACCTTTCAAGTATCGTCTTTTTAAAGCTAGAGCATCGTTAGGTGAGAACTGGGGTGTTGTCATATCTTCTTTGGAATGCCATAAGTTTCAGCCTTTCGGATGTCATCGTTTCCAAGCTAGGGTATCATTAGATGAGAACTAGGGTATCATAATAGCTTTTTTGGGATGTTGTAAGTTTTTGCATTTTGGGTGTCATTTGTTGTTAGGTGAGAACTGAGGTATCGTAACAGCTTCTCTTGGATGCCATAAGTTTCAGCCTTTCGTGTGTTATCGTTTCAAAGCTAGGGTATCGTTAGATGAGAACTGGGGTATCGTAACAGCTTTTTTGGAATGTCATAAGTTTTGGCCTTTTGGATGTCGTCGTTTAAAAGCTAGGGTATCGTTAGGTGAGAACTGGGGTGTCATAACAGCTTCTCTGGGATGTCGTAAATTCTGGCCTTTCGGATGTCATCGTTTCAAAGCTAGGATGTCGTTAGGTGAGAACTGGGGTATCGTAACAGCTTTTCTGGGATATCATAAGTTTTTTCCTTTCGAATGTCATCGCTTTAAAGCTAGGGTGTCGTTAGGTGAGAATTGGGGTGTTGTAACAACTTCTCTAGGATGTCGTAAGTTTCCAGCCTTTTGGGTGTCATCGTTTCAAAGCTAGAGTCTTGTTAGGTGAGAATTGGGGTGTCGTAACAGTTTTTTCTAGGATGTTGTAAGTTTTGGCTTTTCGGGTGTCATCGTTTAAAAGCTAGGGTGTCGTTAGGTGAGAACTGGAATGTCATAATAGCTTTTTAGGATGTCAAAAGTTTTGGCTTTTTGGTGTCGTCGTTTAAAGCTAGGGTATCATTAGGTGAGAACTGGGATGTTGTAACAGCTTTTCTAGGATGTCGTAAGTTTAGCCTTTCGGGTGGCGTCGTTTAAAAGTTAGGATGTCATTAGGTGACAACTGGGGTGTCGTAACAGCTTTTCTAGGATGTCGTAAGTTTTGGCCTTTCAGGTGTCGTTGTTTAAAATCTAGGGTGTCGTTCGGTGAGAACTGGGGTGTTGTAAGAGCTTTTCTGGGATGTCATAAGTTTCAGCCTTTTGGGTGTTGTTAGGTGAAAACTGGGATGTCGTTAGGTGAAAACTGGGGTGTCATTAGGTAAAACTAGGGTGTCGTAACAGCTTTTTTGGGATGTCGTAAGTTTCTACCTTTCGAGTTGGAGAAAAGAAACCATTAATAAATAGAGAGTCAGAAAACCAAAGTTTGTCAAACTCTGTGTTCCGATCCCCGATTCGGAACAAGTGTCGCCCATGCAAGCGTATTCATAATGAACATTGGAGATGTGACTTGCGACATCCCAAAGAGGAAATCGCTCGAAAAAAGATCTACAACACCCTAATTGAAATATTAAGACACCCTAGTTACAAACCTACGACACCCATGCTTAAAACGAACACTGTAGATGAGACTGATGACATCCCAAGGAGGAAATTGGCCAAAAAAAGAACTACGACACCCAGATTTACGACTAAGACACCCTAGTTACAAAGTTACGATACCATGCTTTAAATTTGATGGCAAATTTTTTTACATATTCTTCTGTGTTAGTTGACTGAATACATAAGCATCAAACTCATCCATCAATGTTTTGAAAGATGGTACAATTCTTTTCATATCCTCTTCGGTGTTAGTTGACTGCATATTAGTCTGCCTGTTGCTTGAACCAGCTCTTATTTCATTTTGCATTGAGGAGCATCAATGGATGCCTTGGCCATATTTTTTCTTGATCTCTTTGACTTCTTCTCGACTCCACTCTTTAATCTGTTCTCTCTTAGGTGACCTTTCGTCCTAATTTGCTCAGGATCTTGAATTACAAGCTCTGTACTTGGCCTTAGCTGTGCAGTTAGCATCCACTGCATTTTGAATATAGGTGTTAGACCATCCATCACTAAATTAAATGCATCTTCAGACATGGAGGCTATCTCTGCGAGCTTCATCATCCGATGACTCAGCAAACTATATCTACAATCAATAACATAATTTTATCAAAAACATATAATAAGACATTTCAAATAAAAAAATATGACTGCGTACCATGATTTTCGTGTGCTTTTATCACAACCTTCAGTATTGCAGTCGAAATCGTCGAATTGGTATTTCATGTCCTTGCACCATCTCTTCAAGAAGTATTTATCTGGTAAACGAAATACGTCACTTTGATGAAGAACCAACAAGGCATGCCTACACAGGTACCCCTTGAACTGAAAGGATCGGCACTGGCATTGGACATCCTCAATATTTCTATCGTATGACACGATATAATCTTTGATCATCTCCTTGCCGATTCCATCGACTTCAATCCTTTCATACGACTTTACAGAATATACACAATAGTTATCAGCTTCCTTGATCAATTTAGTATTTGATGCAGCCATTTCAAGGATCTCATTCTGAAATTTTTTGAAAATGCGCCTTGTATACCTTCCTGCAGCTTGTCTCTCAAAAGGTGATGATGTCTTTAGGAAAGCAATCGTTTGCAATGTCCTATTATCTTCCTCATTTTCGGCCTCGTACCTTTTTTCCAAGGCATCTTCGTACTTACTATGAACTCCGTTAGTGTAGTCTTCGAATTTATAAACCCATCGAAAGAAGTGATTATGCCCTCGCTCCTTTGTGAAGATGACATCCCTGTTCATAATTTTGTCAAAAAAAAGCATTGAACGAACATGAACCAAAGACAATGACATACAAACCTGCGAAGAATGTATCCTTTAGGTAAACTGGACCCATTTATCCCGACATTCGTAAAGGACATTTGAACCAATCTATAGACTTGCATTCTTTATATTTCTCCATAACATGTGCCCACCTTTTTCGAATGACTGTATGGTCAATGAATCATATATCGCCTCATCGAAATCAACCATAAACTTGGGATTTGCTGTGCAAATGTGGCCAATCTTTTCAGGTATCTTCTTCAATATATGCCAAAGAAAATCGATGTCGTGTGTTAGGAAAAACTTCTTTGACAGCAGCCTCGATTGCCTTATCTTGGTCAGTTATTATGGCAATAGGTGCTTGACCACCATTTGCATCCAGCCATGACTGAAAAACCCATTTATATGTCTCAGTACTCTCATCAGACAATGCGCAACCAAGCAAGGTGGACTGTCCATGATGGTTGACCCCGACGAATGGACAAAAAGGCATTTGATATCTATTTGTCAAGTAGGTTGAGTCAAAGCTTAGAACATCACCGAAGTATGTGCATGCCAATCTTGACCTTGGATGAATCCAGAAGACAGACCTGAGATGACCATTATCATTGAGGTCTAAGGTATAGAAGAAATTGGGATTTCTGAGTTGCATTTCGGTGAAATGAATTACCATCGACTGAGCATCTCCTTCTTTCAGCTTAGACTGACGTTCGCGACAAAAAGTTACGAGCATCCTTCTCTGAAATCCAATTGTCTTCTGCCCCCTTTTCTCCTTGCTATGGCAGAGTATATCTGAGTTGTCGGAACATTCACGGCATGTAAATTGCTGATCTCTGCCTTCTCTGGTGTGCTGATCCTCCTATGCGACCGTAGATAACCAGTTGATGTTATGGACATCCCATGGTTATGTTCTAGAGAAACCTCAATCCAATATCCACTTACCACTTGTAGCATTCAGTCTTGCTTTTATGGATGCCATACAATCAACTTTCCCAGTATCCCTATGATTCATACTCTTCTCTATTTTTCTAGATTTTCCTTGCCTCCAACACGCCAGGTGCTTGAAGCAAAGTTGTTTTTGTTGTTGGCCCTGCTACACACTGTTGTGATTCCAAAACCAACTCTTTTTGCGTATCCATTGTAGAAACGTATATACATCATTGCTGAATTGAATTCCATTCCAGTTTGAGGAACTACAGTATCATCCACTGCATTTGGAGCGATGGGTGAAGGTGCACGGCCGGGAGTATGTTCGATTTCACAAAGATCTATAATTTCAGCATCATATATGGAAATATAGACACACAGTCGTAAAGCATTACGATACCTAGGTTAATGAAATATGACATCTCAGTTAAAGATATACGACACCCCAATTATGTTCGAACCCCAGATACCAGAAATATGGATCTAAATAATGGCTCCCTGTATGTCGTAACATGCCATGAGAGCAATATGGATCGTATTACAGGCTGAAAAACATTACGACACTGCAGTCACAAACCTATGACACCCAGTTAAAGACATACGGCTCCCCAGTTAAAAACTATGACACCCATTAACAGTTAAAGCATGAACTTACGACACCCGAGATCAGAAGTCACGATACCCAGTTTACAAATTAGGACACCATAGCTGTAAAATGATGATACCCATTAATTAGACATTGAGGCAAGGCCTAACGACACCAAGGTTCACATATTACGATATCCTAACTGAAACTGTTAAGGCAGAAACTTACGATACCCCATAAAATAACTTACGACATCCGAGCTGTCAAATAACGATACCCTAGCTTCAAATAGAGTACTAGGAATATCGAAGATGATGACTATGAAACTTACGAAACCTCAAAAAACTGTTACGACACCCTAGCTAAAATTGTTAAGGCAAGGCAGGACCTTATGACATAAAAGAAAAAACTTACGATACCCTAAAAAATAACTTACGATACTCGAGCTATAAAATGACGTCACCCTAGCTGTAACTGCTAAGCCAAAAACTAACGACACCGAGCTGTAAAATAACGTCACCATTAGATACCCTAGAAAAACTGTTACGACACCCCAGCTTTCATTTTACAACACCCTAGCTGAAACTGTTAAGGAATGAACTTACGATATCCCAGAAAACAACATATGACACCGAATTGTAAAATGATGACACTGGAGCTATAGGGTCATGGTATGACACCTGATGTATGCCAAAACACTATAATGACACCCGAGTTCAGAAGGTATAACACCCTAGTTAAAGACATACAACACCCTAGATAAAAATTACGACACCCTTTAATAATTAAAGACGTAACTGAAACTCACGACATCCCAAAAAACAACTTACGATACCCTAGAAAATAACTCACGACAATGGAGCTGTAACATGATGACACCCTAACTGAAACTGCTATGGCAGGAACTTATGATACCCCAAAAAATAACTTATGACATTGAAGTATAAAATAGAGTATCGGAATGTCGAAGATGATAACTATGGAACTTACGACACTACCAAAAAAAATTATTGATACTCTAGTTCTTATATAACGACACCCTAGATGTAACTGTTAAGCCAGGAACTTACGACATCCCAGAAATACTGTTACGATACCCCAGTTCTTATATTACGACACCCTAGCTTTTAAATGATGACACCCAAAAGACCAAAACTTACAATATCTCAGAAAGCTGTTACGACACCCCAGTTCTCACCTAACGACACCCTAGCTTTGAAATGACGATACCCAAAAGTCACTGTTACGACACCCAACTTTTCACCTTATGACATCCCAGTTCTCACCTAACGATACCCCAGTAAGATTGTTACGACACTCCAATTCTCATATTACGATACCCTAGTTGAAACTAAATGCAGGAACTTACGATACCCTAGAAAATAACGTACGACACCCGAGTTATAAAATGACGACACCAGAGCTATACGGTCAGGGTATAACGGAAAATATAGGCTGAAACACTCTGACGATCCTAGTTCATAAGGTATAACATTCTAGTTAAAAGAGTATGACATTCATGCAGAAAAATATGAAACTAAAGGTATTGACATTCGCTAGAGGACTGAGTTATGACTCCCAGAATGTCATAACATTCCAGGGATGCTACCTGAGCATTAAACGGTTTCCTAATGCATTAACTTTCTCTGACGATCAAAACAGTTGGTGTAATAAAGGAACTATAAAAAGACACATAAACAAAACTTTTTACTTCCTGCTGGATGATATTTTCTCCTAAAGTTAATGAAGAAGTATTCAGTAGCTAGGTATAACAGTCTCGAAGCTGAAATATTTTCTTTCGACAAAAATTAAAACACTTTTGGAGTACTTTTTCTGAGCAACGAAGAAGCTTATATCACTAACAAAAACAAAAAAAATCCTTAGACCATATTCTCATAACGAGGGGTGAGGATCTTGCTTAAACCTTAGATTGATTCCTTGCACTCGAAAGCCAGAGCGAGGGAAAAGAATATTTTAGAATCAAAAAAAGTTTTCCTTCTATTAGATACAATCCAAGCAAAGATGGTGGGTAGAAGTAGGCTGGAGGAAAAGGCATTTTTGTCTGCACATTATTTTTAAAATAAAGTAGAAGCACTTTTAATGACGTCATGATCAAAATGTAACATCGTATCACTACTATTCCGTCCTATAGAGTTAGATCATATGGGATTTACATAATCAATAAGAAGAAACGGTATAACCCACATTAAATCTGTTGCATCGAAGACAGTGTACAAAGATTTTTTTCGCAAGTTTAAAACGTTTGGGATCCTTCCCTGCCTTCCATACGTTCTCTAGGGAAGTGGGAGGCCACTGCCACAAAAAAAAAAAAAAAAAAAAACAAAGGGAGATACATTGGCTTCCACATTACTTTGTCCACTTCCCAGTTTGATGAGGATCATATATTGTTTCCAGTCTTTGAGTTCTCTGCATTCTTGATTAGAACAAAAACATGGTGCAGGTCAGAGTAATGGTGCACAAAATATCTATCCTTTAATTATTTTTTGTAAATTTTGAGGGACGTGCGTAAATTATTTAGAATAAGGTACGTAGTAAAAAAATTTGAGCCAACTATTTAGTAATCAGGAATTTCAGATACACGTTTGATGGGGCCATTTTAGGTTAGATTTTTTTCTTTCATTCTGCCTTAATTATTTGAGCTTGTTTATTGATGCTGTATTGGATAGCCAAATGAAATGGCTAGTATTATGTTATACGTCATTGCTATTTTTAATATGAGATGCTCCTTCATCTAGCTTGAGGTTATAGGACAAGATTTACTATATCGTCTTTTAGTGCAGCAAGCATATATAATCGCACGAATTAATCATTTACACATATCGACATGCGTATGGTACACAATAAGGTCTATTAGGTCATTGTACGTATGTTGGCACGTGCAGACAGTCAATCCGCATTATCAATACGTGCTTGCTTAATCAAAAGGTGATGCAGTAAGACTTTTTTGAGGTTATAAAGTCTGGGCTTGGGCACTTGGCCAAACAAATAGCATGCATATGATTAAGCTGTTTTGAAGGAAGGGTGGCCATTAAAGTTCATGGAATTTAAGTGGATGACCGTTGGGAGGGCTGCATGGGAGATGCATGCCCTCTTGTATTAAGTCGTGAGTGCAATACATGTCGCATTTGTGATCTCATGCACTTTCCCTTCATCAACATTTCATCTTCGATTAGGCCATTAACTACGAGACAAATCAGAGTAAGTGAAGGATGATGTTTTTTTTTTTTTTTTTCAATTTTATTCCCTTCTATTCTGATGAATACATAGGAGAAATTACCAAGCAAACGTTCCATTAATTGCTTTTTAGGAAAATGCTTTATTGACTAAAATCGTAAGATTTGATCCTTTATATTATACATAATTATTTTTTTACTACATATAACAAAGATAAATGTGCATATAATTATCTTCTCACTTTACTTTTCATATGCTTTTTTAAGGAAAAAAAATAAAAATTAAAGACTTAACCTGTTGCCATGGAATTTCGTTCTCTGACTTGGGTGCGACTCGCGTCTGGATCTGGATGGCAATCTTCCGTCCGGATGAATCTGCAAGACAGTCTTCATGCAGGAAGCGTTATGGGATGGCCCTGCGGAAGACCTTCCGACGCTCAAATCAGTGACAATTCTTAGTAATCAGATACGAGGAGAGCTCTTACAAAAGAGTCTCTCAAGAATGGCCTATCAAGAGCTTAGGACTCTGCTTAAGCTTTTTTGGTTCAGAGTGAGCATACCTGAAGAGGCTTTAGAACAAGGTATTTATAGGCTATTGGAATGGTTGGTGGGTTAATATCTGACTTTTTGAACGTGTCTTGGGAAGCTGAAAGCCGGTACGATTCGAATCTGATTCGAATTGTATTAGTTACGGGGCCGGTGGGATTCGAATCATGTTAGTTAGATGATCGACGGTCAAGAAAGCTGATTGATGCTTTGAGATTTGGTTATTTATGGGCATTAAGCTATATTTGGCTTTATTTCCTTTTTGGGGATGTCAGAAACCAATGTAACCGAAATCCTACCAAATAATCAAGGATTTGAACTTTCGTTGATTGCGGTCAAAGGGTCATGTTTGGCTCCTTGCTTCTATTTTGGAAGGATCGCTTTGAAATCCGAGTAATTGGAGTTGGTTATCATGTAGAGGCCTTGGCGTAGTGTTAGATAACAAGAGCGTTTGAGTCAAAAGAGGAAGTGCTCGGTCTTGCCGAGGCATAAAGATGACTCGATCCTGCCGAGGTATGAAGTGCCTTAGTCCAGTTGAAGCATGAAGATAGCTCGGTCTTATCGAGGCATAAAGATGGCTTGGTCTTGCCGAGAGCTGTAGTCAGGTATGACAGAGGCACGACAGCTTGTCTTTTTCTGAACGTGATAGCTGGTGAGGCAGAAATCAAAAATGATTCTAACCTTTTTGTCAAATGCGCAGATATTAATGCATTGACAATTTTACCCTGCATCATAACCTTATAGCTTGATCCATTGAAGGGCCGATTATCAATTTGGATAATATTATAAGCTTTTGTTCGAATAAAAAAAGTTAATATAAAAAGTATTTTCGTCATTTGAAGATGGTCCTTTGCTGGACTCTTTCCAATGACTTCTTAAGCAAGGAGCTCTCAAGAATACGTTAAACATTGGTGATGAACTTCTCAACAAAAATGGATTGGCACTTCTCTTCTGTTCTCCACCTATAATTCAGGGCCAGACTTCATCAACCGCCTCATTGTTTATTTTTCCTTCTCATCTAGCATATGCTACAGCTAGCTTCAAGAATTCACTGTCAATGGTTTGATTCCTCATCCTTTAGAGCTTTTGGGGTAGTAACAAGTCAAGTCTCAAGCAGCTTCTCCTTCCTCTCGAGCTCCATTAATTGCCATGGTATGGTGTCTCTCGGAGGAGACAAAAATAAAAATCTATAAACAATTGTCTGTTATCTTTAGGAAGAAAAATAGTGCTGGTTTTCTTACCTTCTATACCATCCAACTAGTCGCAGATATTTTTAGGATGAGTGTTGATCTGTGACACCTTTACAGGTTACTTTTTCAAAATTTAATTAGTTTCTAAAAAGTTATTTAAAGAAATTAGAAATAAAGATGCATCTCTTCCACTTTTTTTTCATTAATAATAAAAGTTTTTTAAAAAATAAAAAACAAAAATAATATAACCATATAAATACATATATATATTTAATGGATTTTATATTTAATGGCAAATGTCACTATAGAACACCCTACAACACATCCATAAAAAACTTTATGCCAATTCTTCACAACATTCAAATTAGCGCAGACGCGGTTGGAAGTCCATGAGCAAAAGTATTATAGATCTGCAATAAGTCTTTCAAACTTCTGCTGATGGCCAGAATAAGACTCTGACATCTGAGGTGGCGAGGGTGGTGTTTGAGGCTGTGGCTGTCCTTTTGGAGGTGGCCTGGGTCTGCCACACTCCGCAAAAAATTACCCAACCATCCAGAAACTGCACTAGAATTGCTGGTGTTAATAGAGTAAAATATGGAAGAAAGACAAATGCATGGCTATCTGAATTATAATCTGCAACAAACCAAGAGGAAGTCTTGACAAACTTGGATCCTAGCATTTCCAGTTGAACACTTATTAAAGGGCCTGTTTGGATGCACTCTTTTGCCATGGTTTTTTCATAGGATCGGGACATTACCAAAAGAATCCAAAACCAAATGAGAATTCAATCTGGAAAGTTGTTTGGGTAGCATTTGGGAGATTTAAAATACTGCAGAAAAGATGAGATTTTATGGGAAAAATGAAAATCTACCATTTTTTTAGCAGTTCCAGAATTAAAGAATAAGGGGCACAGTCTGGCCCGCGTTAGCTGGATCTCCTTCAACCCATTCTAGCAGGGATAAAAAATGAACAGGATTTCTAGCATTAAAAAACAGCAATGTCTATGCTAGTGGTAGCAATAGCAGTTATAAGGCAGGCATAAAACAAGAAGACTCTACGCCATGAATGGTGCTCCAATAACATAGAAATCTCGCACAGAAAGGATGAGGTAGCCCCACCACGTAATTGTCTTTTAATGGTTAAGGAATCCATATATTTTCCACCCACAGCTGGAGCTCTTCAAGAAGCAACAGTTTGCAGCAGACAAGAAGAGGTGCTTCAGTGGAGAATATAATAAGATATCTAGATCTTCAAGTTCAGCCAGATATTGATGGAAAGACGGATATTTTGTTGTTCTTATGGCAGTCTGGTAATCTCCAGAACATCATCCCTTTGTTCATAGGGATTCTTTGCATTGAGCTTGTTGCCCTGTCAAATATTCACCGAGACATTGATATGAAGTCATTCAAGCTAGAATGAAGCATGGCTTGTTACCCTCTAATATAATTTGTAAGGGTATTTTAGAGTGTCAGACAATATCTATTTAGATAAAACTAATTTGAAGACGCCACCCAACACAGATATCAATCAGACTATCAGTCTATGATTAGCAAGTTTGGTTTGTTTTTGAAACCTTTCCCATGATTTATGAAGTTGATTCTCTAATATTGTCATAATCACTCTTGATTCTTTGCATTCAATTCACATTAGTTAGTATCTAAAGCAAGAGATATTTACCAAATATAATGCAAAACGTCTGGTTAGGACTAGTTAAATCCAAGACAGTCTAGCTTGCAGTATTATTTTCAGTTAGTTTTGACTACAGTAGATTATTCCCATATATATATATTTTCAAGACAATCAAATGACAAATGGCAAATGGAATTATCATTTATCATTATCATGGTATCTCCTAACAGCATTAGCCAGTTGTCAATACAACCAATACATCCAAACAAGCAGCTAACAGATCCTATAGGAATAAGTATTACAAGGATATCAGGGTCCGCAAACTGAATTTTCCATACCCTGGTCTAGAATGATCAAAATGACATTCTTGTGAATCATTTATGCAGTGAAGATCACTAACAATGAAGCGCTATTAAAAAAAATTAATTTTCTTTCCTGTGCATAATGCAAAATGCCTCAACAGCTGGACACTTCTGTGAGGTTGTGAGGTTCACTTCCTTGATGCCCCTCCTTCATCAATTGATACACCTATATTCTGAGAAAGGCCAGTGGATATATTTGCATACATGAACTAGAACACCATTTAGTGTAACATGATTCGAGCTCACAAAGTACGACCAACTTACCTTGCCATCCATGCCCTTTGTGCCTTCTGCATCTTTTACTGTTGTTTATCTGACAAAACCAAAACCTTTGGAATCTCCTGATATGTGATCCTTCACAACTCTTGCTGTAATGTGCACATATTAGAGTTAGCATCTTGTTGACATGGTTTCTCATAGAAGGGTTTAAGAAGAAACAGATACCATGGACTACAAAACCAAACTTTGAAAACGCTTCCCTGAGTCCCTGTGATGTAGTACGCTTGCTAAGCCCTGCAAATAATCCTTATTGTAAGAATTAGGGAAAGCTAGCAGAAATAGTCTTATCACAATGACATATACAGATAAAAATGGACTTGATGAGAGAAAAAAAAGAAAAAACACACAGCCACAGAGTAACTAAGAAGCAGAGAATTCTCATAGCAAATAGAGTGCCATTATTATCATTCTTGGCTGCCTAAAACCTAGGCAGATATTATTTTACTCATGGCTGCCTAACCACACAACTTTCTGTACACATCCATCTAGACTAGCATTAGGAGCATCCAGTGCACATAATTGAACTTATGGATGGGCATGATGTGTCCAACTAAAAGCAATAGGTGCTATCACATGATTTACCATCAATTTATTTTCATCAGAATAATGTGGCACATGATTCTGTGGATGGCCATGAGCCACATCAAGAATGCATATAATTCAGGTTGAATGGTAGAGATTAGGTGCAACAAATGGTGGGACAATATAAAGATTCAATTGGATACTTGGTCATCAGCAGGGGAAGGTTATAGAGGGGGGAAGAAAAGAAAATGAGTGCAATCATTATTATCCATTTAAAAGGATAAAATTGAAAAAGAGAATGGAGCCAAGGGGAAAAGGGAATATAAAAAGAAGAGTTGGAGAAATATTAAGTTATGTGCAGGAAATACTTCTAAATAGTTGCATAAATATCTTAAAAACATATATATCAACTTTTCAGATTCTCGCTGATTGGCTTATAATTTGTTCTTTACAAATGAATGCAGCTCCAACCTTGCCGTTTCTGCTATTTGCCTAGACTGATTCAAGGACCAAGGACCACTCCAAGGGTTTCTCCCCAATGCAAAGGCTTTAAGGTGCAAGTCCACAAAATAGGTTTCCTTATCCACTAATCACCCCCTCAATTCCAAGTTGTGCCTTTTTCTAGAAATTCAACATTAGTTCCTAAACAGCTAGCTTTTCAAGGTCAATGATTGGATCAAAAACATCCTCGAATAAATAGTTGATATTTGATATATGAGAACGACACTGTATAGAAAGGATGAGGCTTGTTGATTTGGTATACTTCTCAATCTATAATACTGTTGCCCAGATCTAGCAACCCAAGAGGGAGGATGAATTGGGTTTCTTAAAAATTTTATCGGCTATCAAGTATGTGCACTTATATTTCTTTTGCAAATAAGTAACGTGGAGTGAAGTGAATCTAATATGCAATCAATCAGAGAAAATATATCACAAACAAACACACAATATTTATAGTGGTTCGGTGCCAACCCTGTACCTACATCCACTCCCCAAGAATACATTGGGTATTTCCACTAATCATCACTAACTAACCTGGCTAGCACACTTGTTTTCGGGCACAAGTAAGCCTGACAAGTACAAATCCGGGTAGATCTCTACCCAACCACGTTTCACAACTATGAAACAAATCAAAACACAAGTAATAGAATGTTTAATACAATAAGCTCCGATATATGAGCAGATTTAAACAATAAGAATACTTATCAACTTGAAGAGCTAATCACGAAGTTGCTTCTTTCTTTAATAAACACAGCAGCACAATAGAATCTTTCAAGGTAGCTTTGAATGCTCTTCAATGAGGGTAGATGAAGCTTTAAGACCACTTGTAGAATCAGCAATAAATGAACTCCGGTGGCTTGAAAATAATCAAAATAGTACTCCAACACTCCTCTAACAAATCTCTCTTTCAAATGATTTTTTTCTCAACATTTTTCACTGATATTTTTTTCGATTTTTCTTTTTCAAAATCACTATCTTGTATATTTCTCTTTTTTACTGTATATCTCCTCTTTCAAACATTGTTCATCTCTACTATTTATAACAAACCTTCAAGATATAGCCGTTGTGTACCATTATGAAATAGAAGAGGAGAGAGAGAGAGAGAGAGAGAGCAAGCTTAGATAAGCAACCAGCCAAGAAAAACGGCTAAGTAGAAAAACGAAATTGAAAGCCCATCCAAGAGAGTCATTGATCAAGAGGTAGAGTGGTATTCCAATCCTCTAAAATTGCTAGCCCAACATTTGAACAAGGGATGGATCCAACTGTTAGGAGCAAGGAGTTAGCATGCCAACAGCACAGTGGCATGCCAAAAAAAATTATACACCAAGTAACCAGCCGAACCAAGCAAGAGATTGGCATGCCAAAATCCAAAATCGACATTCCAACATTTGTAACCAGGAAGCCAACCGAAGCATCTAGAAAATTGGCATGCCAAAAATCAAAATCGGTATGCCAACTTATGAGTGTCAGAAAAACAACAAAGAGCCAAATAAAATTAGTATGCCAATTGTTGAAACCGGCATTCCAGTTTTGAGTACCAGAAAACCAATAAAAGTCTTCATGAAATTGGCATGCTAAGAAACAAAACCGGCATTCCAATTTCTAAGGCAAGGCAATCCCAAAATCCAAACGTAAGGAACCAGCCGAATGGATCAAAGAAGAAATGTGCCAACATAATAAGTAGCAAGAAGCCAGTCATAACATGATAAAATATAGGCAAGCTAAGCAAGCCAGCAAGCAATCGACCGAAGGCAAATTGAAGGCAACCCGAATGCAACCCGAAGGCAAACCGAAGGCAACCCGAATGCAAACCGAAGGCAAACCGAATATAGGCAGCTCAAGGACAAAATCCATCATTGATTCAAGATATTATAGAATTATAAATAGGAACTTGTAAGAATAATTGAATCCAGTTCAAGACAATGCAAATATAATTAAACTTAAAAGTTATTTTATCAAATTGAACTGTTCAATCATAAAACGTATAAAAATGTCCTGTGACTGTAATACTAGAGATCATTTAAGAATAATATAATTACCATAAGCATATTTATACAATACCTGCATTATCTTTCATTATAAATCACAATGTACCTTAGGCTTTAGGAAGTGTATGATTTCATGATGAGTAACCTATGATAAATTCACCTTGATAGAGATAATGTTAGTACAATACGTAATTTTTTGTATTTCATCAAAATCAATATGAGGTCAACAATCTCTCCCTTTTATGATGACAAAACTATTAAGTATTCAATAAGGGATGTTGCCGCGGAAATCCGTTTTTCGACTCGGGTGCGCTTTTGAGCTCCTAGTCCGGATGCCGGTCTCGTCGCTCGGGTAGAACCCGTAAGATAGTCCACATGCAGAGGGTGCTATGGGGGTTTTCCTCTGCGGATGACCCTCCAACGCCTAAGTCAGTGAAGATTCACAGCAAGTAGATATGAGGAGAAGACTCTCGCAGAAGAGTTTCCTAGATGGGCGTTCTTTCGAGAGCTCTAAGCTTAGGTGGAGCTTCAATGGAGTATTTTCAGCATGATAGTGAGTGAATGAATGAGTGCGCGTACCTGAAAGATTGGGGGGCTGGTATTTATAGGCGATTACCTGATTCCTTGGGCGCATCGTGGGGGGGTCTGAAAGCTGTTAGGATTCGAAACGGGTTCAAATCAAATTTTTACGAGACCAGTAGGATCCGTATCTTGTCAGTTAGAGGATCAACGGTTGGGAGAGCTGGTTGATGCCTTGAGATTCAGCGATTATGTAGGTTCTAGGCCACTCCTGTGGATCTTAGGTCACTTCCTGTATGATTCTCCATTTGGAATTCAATTATCGTAAATTTAAACTCTCCCGCGTTGGATTCCGCAGGGGTATTCGAGTCCCCTGGTCCGCCGAGGCAAGGAACAACTAAGTTTTCCGGGGTAGGAGGATAGCTCGGCTAGCCGAGGCATAAAGATGGCTCGGGCTGCCAAGGTATAAAGATGGCTCGGGGCTGCCGAGGTATTTCGATTCGTTGGGGCGGTTCAACTTTGCCGCCCTGTGGATGCAAAAGCTGGCCAACAGGATGTCGGGATTGGACTCGACTCAATTGTCGATGCGCGCGGGTATTAATGCGATGATAATTTTATCCCTCATCAAGAGATAAGTAATTCATTTAAAGCATTCCTTGCAACTTTGAAGCATAAGACAGTGCGTGCCAAAATATATGTAATGTGCCAAAACTTTGATTTTCAAAACATTATACCTTGCAGAGCTTCCCCTTTGGTTTTGAAACAAAGAAATTTTCAAAAGTATGCATTCCACTTCTTCCATTCCATTTTTCAAAACAAGTTTTTAAAACATAACATTGAAATCAGAATATATGTTTTCTATTTCTCCCCATGATTGGAATGTATGTTGTTCTTTAAAAAAAATTAAAATTATGAAGTGCATTTCATTTCTCCAAAATTTAAAGCAAAAAATAAAGTGTATAAAAGCTTTAAAATCAGAGTGTATGCTTTTCATTTTTGCCCCTTTTTGTTATTAATCAGAAAGAAGGTGAAAGAGTTTGCATCTATCACTGTATGTCTTTCGTTCAATGGAATGAATGAAGTATAGCAAGTAATGATAAGCATAAAATTTTTAACATTAAGCAGTTATTATGAAGTGCAGATGAAGTTAAATAGATCTTGCAAACCATACAAACCAATCATTAATAACTTACAAGCACATTGGTCCTCAATAGTAAGTAGCAATTATACAATTCATACAAACATAATCAATGAGAAACATAGTTTCAAAACAACATAAGTCCATAATAATAGAAGTAACATAGGCAGGAGCAGCATAAGCAGAAATCCATAAGCAGTATCAGTCTATGACTTCAACGAGAAGACGAAGAAGATCCATAAGCACGTCTGGAAGGATGAGATGACGTCAACTGAGGGACAGGTCGTCGAGTGGGGTCTTCAACATTAGAAGACAACTGAGACATAAAAGATTGAATCTCTTGTTGCATATTGTGGTACTTAGCAATGAGCTTAGAATGACTGTTAAGAGCACGCTGGGCCTTAATATATTGCAATATAAAAGAAGACATCTCATTACTTTCGATTCTAGCACTATCCAACAAGGAATTCACATCCTTTCTCAACTTGCCTAACTCAACAAAGAAATTAAAAATATCCATCATAGTACCATAATTGAAAGCTTTTCCTTTAATGATGGTCACACTACGCTGTAAATCATATAAGCTTAATTTGATCTCACTTAGGAAGAAAAACATGGAAGATATGTGGGGAATCATAGTAGTATCAGAAGAATAGGATGATGAACTATTGACAGATCCACTAAGAGAAACAACATCAGAAATCCTACAAACCAAAGTATCCATATCATCTGGGTCTATTTTGGTAACCATAGGATGACTTGGTTGGAAAGGATTCTGAGCGGATGGTGGAGCATTGGATGGATTCGGATCAATAGTAGGATTGTTAATAAAAGAGGGATTAATATTAATAGAAGAATTGGGGTCCAAAGGCATAAAATCTTGTTTAGCAAATATGTAAGAATAATTTGTTGGAGGATCAGCAAACATAGAAGTAAAATTTTGAGGTACATTAGAAATAGAAGGATAATTTTGGTGTTCAGCAGAAACAAAAGGATAACTCTGAGGTTCAGTGAAAAGTTTCTGAGGCACAGTAGATTGCTCCCCTTGGATAGATGCAGAAATTTTTTGCATTTTTCCTTTACTCCTGTCCAAAGGCCATCTACCTTAGCAAAACCCATATGAATTAAGACATGCTCATTGTAAATATCATTATGACTAAGAAGGTAGACATTCTCACCCCTAACATCAACATTGAAATGATTAAATATATGGGTAAGAAGTAGGCCATAGGGTAGGGCTGCTCTAGATCTACTTACAGCCTCTCTCATCACACAAATCATTTTTCTAGGTAGGTGTAAATGAGTTTGGGTTACAACATGAAATATAAAGGTCAAGTCTCGGTCATTTACATAATCATAATTGCCACTTCTTGAAGTAAGACACCGAGAGACAATACTATAAAGTAACCTCATTTATGCATTCAAATCTTTAGCAAAGACACGATCGATATGAGAAGCATCATTTATGCTTTTTGTCTTCTAGAGTGTCCTCACCAAGACCAGTATCTGGAATATTCAAAATCTTTCTCAAAGTATCTTCATCAAAATCAATTCTAACACCTTTAACTTTTGAAGATACATTATCATTTCCAAAATTAATATTATGATAAAAGATTTTAACAAGATCAGGGTCAATGGGTAGGTTTATCTTAAGTAAGTGTTCCCAACCTTGATATGCTAAATTTTCTCTAATGAAAAATTCTTAGAAGCTAGAAAGTCAAAAAAATCAAATGCTATAGATCTTCTAATCATAGATTGAAAACTGGAAGGATTAGAAGGAGAGCACTCACTAATGCCTCAGAATGATGATCCGTGCATAAATTTACCTTTGGGAGCCATTGATCTAAAGACAACAAGAGGATTTGAAGAGAAGGATGAAAATGAAAGCTTGAAGGGAATGGGAAGAAGACGTCTAGCTTTGGAAGAGAAGGAAATGGGGCATGGCTTGGCTTGGGAAAAGAGAATGGCAAGTTATGGGTCCTTAAGGCAGCTGGTCCCAATATCATTTGAGTTAGAATACCAATGAAGCAAAGTTGGTATTCCAAAGATGTGGAAACTAGAAGACCGGTTGTCAAAAAGTAGAATGCCAAAGCATGAAAACCGGTAGACCAAATAAAATACCAGAAAAAGATTCCGTTCATACATTACATCATCCGAAATAATTTAAAATTGATCTATTAAAAATATTAAAAAAATAAGAAATATGAAGATCAAACAGTTGCGATTTATATGACATAAAATTTATGCAATTATAATGAGTATAGGTGTGTATATAAATTAAACAATCATGATGACTCATTTAAATAGAATGATCAAGCATACCAAGCTCTCTTCTAATTTCATAAAATTTTGATTCATCAAGGGGTTTTGTGAAAATATCAGCGAGCTGCAAATCAGTACAAATATGCTCAAGCATAATATTACCATTATCGACGTGATCTCTAATAAATAATACCTAATCTCTATATATTTGTTCTAGAGTGCTGAATAGGATTTTTAGTTAAATTGATAGCACCAGTATTATCGCATTTTATTGGTATGTCTTTAAGTTTGATGCCATAATCTTCTAGTTGTTGTTTAATCCATAATATTTGAGCACAACAACTTTTAGCTGCAATGTACTCAGCCTCAGTTGTGGATAATGCCACTGAAGTTTGTTTCTTGCTAAACCATGAGATTAAATTAACACCTATAAATTGGCAAGTTTCACTAGTAGATTTTTTGTCTAATTTACAACCTGCAAAATCTGAATCAGTGTATCCTATTAAGTCAACGCTAGATTGTTTGTCATACCATAATCCTAAGTTTACTGAACTACTCAAATATTTAAATATTCTCTTAACAGCTAATAAATGGGGTTTCTTAGGGTTAGCTTAATATCTAGCACAGATGCACACACTGAATAATATATCTAGCCTACTAGCAGTTAAATACAATAAAGATCCTATCATGCCTCTATATAATTTCATATCAACACTCTTATCAGTACTACAATAGTCTAATCTACAAGAGGAGCTCATAGGAGTACCGATGCACTTGGAAGTCTCCATGCAAAATTTCTTTAACATTTCTTTGATATACTTTCTTTGGCAAATGAAGATTCCATCATCACTTTGCTTGATTTATAGTCCGAGAAAATAGTTTAATTCACCCATCATGCTCATCTTGAACTCTCCCTGCATAAGCTTTGTAAAGTTTTGACACAATATTTCAAATTAGTAGAACCGAAAATGATGTCATCAACATAAATTTGGACAATAAGCATATCATCATTTTCTCTTTTAAATAAAAGTGTTGTATCAACATTTCCTCTAGTGAATTCATTGCTAATCAAGAATTTACTTAATTGTTCATACCACGCTCGAGGACTTGCTTCAAACCATATAATGCTTTGTTCAATTTGAAAACATGGTTTGGAAACAAGTGATTCTCAAATCCTGGTGGTTGCTCAATAAATACTTGTTCGGCAATATATCCATTTAGGAAAGCACTCTTAACATCCATTTGATATAGCTTGAAATTCATAAAGCATACAAAAGCAAGTAACAATCTAATAGCTTCTAGTCTAGCAACAGGAGTATAAGTTTCATCAAAATCAATTCCCTCCTTTTGACAATAACTTTTAGCTACTAGTCTTGCTTTGTTTCAACTATGTTACCATGCTCATCCAACTTGTTTCTAAATACCCATTTAGTTCCAATGATTGAATGGTCATGAGGTCTATCAACTAGTGTCCGTACATTATTCCTCTTAAATTGATTTAATTCATCATGCATAGCATTTATCCATTCTATATCATCCTTAGTATCATCAAAAGATTTAGGTTCAATATAAGATACAAAAGCTAAGTTATTATAAGTATCTCTAAATGAAGATATAGTTTTAATACCATGCGAGATATCTTCAATAATAAATTCCTTAGGATGATTATGTACATACCTCCAACCTTTTTCTAGGTCATGATTACTTTGTGGTTCTTCATGATTTACCTCTTCTTGATTTGATTGAATAATTGGATTCTCTTTTTCTTCCAAGGTAAGTTCCTTCACTTGATTTTCAACTTCTCGTGCAACATCAATAGTCTTTTTCTCCCTTGTTGGAAGATCATTAGTTTCATCAAAAGCGACATGAATTGATTCTTCATCCACTAAAGTATTTTTATTGAAGACTCTATAAGCTCTACTAGAAGAAGAGTAACCAAGAAAAATACCTTCATCAGATTTCACATCAAACTTGTCAAGATTTGATTTTCTATTATTCAAAATAAAACATCGACATCCGAAAACACGAAAATGTGCAATGTTGGATTTTCGATTCTTGTAAAGCTCATAAGGGGTCTTTTTCAAAATAGGTCTAATCAAAGCTTGGTTTAAAAATAACATGAGATGTTAATTACTTCTACCCAAAAGTACTTTGGGATATTGCTTTCACACAACATGGTACGGGCTATTTCTTCCAAAGTTAATTTTTTCTTTCTACTACCCCATTTTGTTGAGGTGTCCTAGGTGCAAAAATTATGATTAATGCTATGCTCATTACAAAAACTTTCAAAGAGATGATTTTTAAATTCTTTTTTATGATCACTTCGAATTGATAAAACCGAAACTTTCTTTTCATTTGTAATCTTTTTAAATAAATTTTAAAATACAGAAAAGGCTTCATCTTTTCTAGCTAAAAATAAAATCCATGTAAATCGAGAGAAATCATCGATAATTACAAAACCGTAATGCTTACCTTATAAACTTGTAGTTCTAATCGGTTCGAATAAATCCATATGCAATAATTCTAATGGTCTATTAGTTAAAATCACATTTTTAGATTTAAATGAAACTCTAGTTGTTTTCTAGTTGACATGCATCATAAATTTTATCTTTTTCAAAATTTAATTTTGGTAAACCTTTGACTAAATCATTTTTAAATAGTTTTGAAAGAAGATCCATACTAATATGTGCAAGTCTACGATGCCATAACCAACTCGATTCAATAATTTTAGCATTCATAGTGATAAGTCTATTTATTATCCCAATTTAACCATTAAAATAAATATTAATTACTTTGAATTTATTAAGAATTGATACTTTTATGGATGTTTACAGAAAAGGAGCCTATAGATGGAAAGAGCTCGATTTTTGGAGTCGAACGATGCAAACGGTACTCAAATCAGGACTTAGTTTACCCAAAAAAGAAGAAAGAGATGATTTCGCATGATTCCCGATGGCAGGTGATGTTGAACGGATGGTTGAAAAATTTTCTCACAATACTTGAACGATTATGAGCCCGATTGATTCCAACTTTGACTAAGAAAAACCCTAGACAAGCTCTATAAAAGGAGACCTCAGACAGTAGTTGGGGGAGGAGTTTATATAGAGCTCTTTTTATTCTTCTTTTATTTAGATTATTGTATTTAGGCCTGGGAGAGGAAAATTATGAAGGGAATGCTGGTGGTAGCAATGCGTGGCTAGAGTCTTCAACTTGGGATGATGAAGAAGCCTGTAATCAGGTTTTGTCTTTCTTTTTGTTCTTAATTTCTATGCAATAAAAATTATGCTATTCTTTATTATATCTTTTGAGTTATTTTTCTGATCGAGGTTTTGATCTGGCATACACAGCCGGTACCCTCTATCGACGTACCGTGATCTCAGGATATAGTACATGCCTAAGAAAGACATATCGTAGTATGATTAGACCCTTAACCTTGCAATTATTAGATAGTTTATACTCTAAGTGGATATGCCGTAATCTCTTGATTTGCATGATGGATTCAGATTCTTGGGTTGCTTTTCTTGTTGTTTTAATTTCGTTAATTAACTAGTTGTTATCTTTTAATAACCGCTATTCCTAATATAATCCTCTACATATAATTTTTTTTTCTTTTTCATGAAATAATTGCATCCTTGAGGATACTATTCCGATTCACCACTAGCTATAGTAGTGAGTAAGTTTTATTTTGATCGCCAATGATAGCGATCAAATTTTGGCACGTTGCTGGGGATCCAAGCATGATTAGTTCACAAAAAAAATCAAAATAATAATAAAAATTATTATAAATTTTTTCTTAATTTTATTCTTATTTTTGATTTTTTTATTGTTTCATTATTATTCGTGCTTCTATATAAAAGAAAAGAGTAAAAAATATTCTTTTTTTGTTGAATAGTTATTGCCCTTTAGCTTGTTGCTTTTTTTGAGTTACCTTAATTATTAAATTTTCTTATTTTCTTTTTAACATAAAAAATTTACTTTCTTCTTGTCACAAATCCACTTTTAACCTAATTAACTTTTCCTTTTAATTAACTTACCTTAAAGAACCTAAAAGAAAACCCTAAGACACTTTCCAAAAAACATAATTAATTTAAGAAAATAAATAATAATAATATAAGTAAATAAATAAAAATAAAATATAATAAATAATTATTTTATTTCTATGCTTAGATTGACTTAGGTAAATTTATTTTCTGCAAAACTCAAAATATTTTCATTGACATCTCATAATTTATTAGGGAATTAGAAACTTAATCATAAAAATTAAAAAAAATAATTAGATTAATTTTATTTGATAACTTCAAGTCTGCTTGTTGCATAGCATTTTCATAATTAACTTTAAGGGCACAAACTCTAATCAAGATAAGGTGGGGAGTTGATCACCCTTACTTGGCCCAAAAACTACATCCTTCATTTTGCATTAACCCAAGCCTTTAACTCTAAAATTAACTAGACATCAGCCCCTAAGGAACTCGAGCTCAATAGGAAGGCATCCGAAAGAGTTGGACCGGGTCAGGATTGACCGATTAACTGGTGTCTAGAAAAGGAAAGAAAAGTGGTTATTTAATTGGTTCTGTTCGCTTACCTAGTAAGCAATAGGGAACCTCCACTGACCTTATCCTTAACTAGCTAGTTGATCAGCTAATTTTTGACTTGAAGGGCTCCAAGGTAGTTTTGAAAGTTAGGAGCTGCCTAGATCTAGGTTAAACATAGAGTAGAGTCTAATCTTTGTTAACTTGATTTCTAATAATTATTAAACCCTAACTAAATTATTCTTCGTTGCTCTTAGTTCTAGAAATCTTTTAGAATATTTTCTTTAGAATCTTCTCCTTTCTCTTCTATTACATTAGTTAAAAAAAAGAGAACTGAATTACTATTTGCTTTAGAGTGTATTGGTAGGGTGTATGCTTGGTCGTCGATCGTTATAACCCAACATCATACCCTTGGATCCTGAAATAGAGAGAACTTGTAGAGCAAACAGAGCACACATTATGAATCTTAATCAAGAAAATAATCCATCACATCAATTGAAGGAGTACTTTACCCCATCACAATATACATATTTACCATGCATACAAGTACCCCCAGTAGAGGCTATCCAATATAAAATTAAGTCCAGTGTAATCCAAATGTTACCAGCTTTCCATGGACTTACAAATGAAGATCCCTACAAATACTTAGATGAATTCTTGAAAATTTGCTCAACCGTTAATATTCAAAATTTCTCTGATGAGGCACTTAAGCTTAAGTTATTCCCTTTCTCCCTAAAAGATAGAGCCAAGTATTGGTTAAAGTCACTAGACACTGTTATAATTTTAACTTGGGACCAACTTCAAAGGGAATTTCTTAAGAAATACTTTCCTATAGGAAAAACAAATCAAATCAGAAAAGTCATAACTAGTTTTTTCCAGTTAGAGAAAGAAATATTTCATGAAACGTGTGAGAGATTAAAAGAATTAACTAGAAAATGTTCGCACCATGCAATACCTAAATGGCAGTTAGTGCAATATTTTTATGATGGATTGTCAGAAAGGCACCAATAAATGGTGGATGCCTCATATGGATGAACACTTATGCTAAAAAAGGAACATGAGGCATGACAACTTTTTGAAACTCTAAGTGAAAATTCCTTTCATCACATGTCTATTGCCCGTAAAGATCCTCCACATAACCTAAGAGAGGTGGAATATACAACATAGGTCAGTCTATGGACATCTATATCAAAATTGATGAACTATCCCAAAAACTTGACCAAATTCTACATGTTGGAAACACCTCTTTCCCATCTATTCAATTACATGAGGTTTGCATAATCTGTTCGAGTCCAACCCATTCTATCGATGAATGTCTAGTCGATACCAATTTCCTAAGTTTATTCAGGAGCAAGCCTACTAAGCCCAAACCTGAATGCTCTTAGACCAGAAAATGGTCCATATTCAAATACTTACAATCCTACCTGGCAAAATCACCCAAATTTTTTATGGAAATCCCAACCTATCATCAGTCCAACATCAATTAGGCCTAACCATCAGGAGACCCAATTTAGAGGCATATCGTATCCAAGTGCTCCTTAACCTCTACCAAATAATCATGATCCTACTTTCAAAGAGGTGTTACAAGCATTGAAAGTGTTATAAATGAATACACAACTCCTTCACTCACGCACACAATCCATTGTAAAACTAGAAACTCAGATAGGTCAACTAGCCACAGCATTCAGTGAAAGAGAATTGGGTAAGCTACCGAGTTAGCCCAAAGCTAACCCTAGGAACCTAAACATCCAAGGATCAAAACAAGGAGCCCAGATTAACCAACTAAGTATCATTCATACATTAAGATCTGGGAAATAAATAGATAATCATGTGGGTACATATGAAGAAGAAGAATTAGAAGTCCCACCACTTGAACAACTTATTGATCTAGGTCAGCCCGAAACATCTGAGGCATCAGAGTCTAATGTAATTCCCAACCCACCAGTTGAGCCCATGTCAGAAGAAGATAAACAAAAAATTAGGATTGTAGAACCATTCCCAAATAGACTTAAATCCAATCAAAATTCAGCCCAATTCGATAAGATTTTAGAGGTCTTTAAGCAAGTTAAAGTGAACATCCCCTTACTGGACATGATTCAATAGGTCCCAGCCTATGCCAAATTCCTTAAGGATCTATGTACCAAAAAGAAAGACCGCCAATGTGCCCAAGAGAGCCTTTCTAGCAGCCAGTGTGAGCTCTTATCTATCAAACCACATGCTAGTAAAATACAAAGATCCAGGGTCACCCACTATTTCATGCATTATGGGGAACACCCTCATAAATATGGCTCTATTAGACTTAGGGGCAAGTGTTAATATATTGCCATACTCTGTATATGAGCAACTAGGGTTAGGAAAACTAAAGCCTACGGAAATGATCCTTCAACTAGTAGATCACTCTTTAAAAGTACCCAAGGGAATAGTAGAGGATGTATTGATCAAAGTTGGTAACTTTATCTGCCCAGTAGACTTTGTGATTTTAGAAACTGAACCGGTGATAAACCCAAAAAGCCACATCCCAATGATTTTAGGTAGACCATTTTTTACCACCGCTAATGCCCTAATTAATTATCAAAATGGATTAATAAAACTCTCCTTTGGGAATATGTTAATTGATCTTAATATTTTTAATCTTACCAATATACATCAAATGAGCGACTCAAATTATATTTAGGATACTGTTTATGATCCAATTGACCTTAGTGCCGAAGAGTTTGACTTAGAAACCTGCATAAACCAAAATGGAGAGCAAATTAATAAGATTTCTATAATTGATGAAAAATCGATATGGAAACTTCTAATTAAACTACTAGAGAAAGTACCTGAACCATTACCCAAACCATCAATAAAAGAAGCACCCAAATTAGAACTGAAACCACTTCCCAAGCATCTCAACTATGCATATTTAGGTCCATCAGAAATCTTGCCTGTGATTATTTCAACCGACCTAGACTCCTCACAAGAAGGGAAACTATTGAATGAGAATAAAGAAGTGTTAGGATGGACCATGGCTAACATAAAATGGATTAGCCCCTCGATCGTTCAACATATGATTCACTTAAGGGAGAAAACCAAGCCTATGAGAGACCCTCAAAGGAAACTTAAACCAACCATGAAGGAAGTAGTAAGGAAAGAGATCATCAAACTCCTTGATAATGGTAATCAAAGTGAGCCATGATATCTGGCTGAAGATATTAAACTTAGCGCTTTTTGGGAGGCAACCCAAAATTTTTATGTTCTAACCTTTATTTTTGTGATTCTTATTTTTAGGAATAAAAGACTACTCTGCACGGTCATTCCTAACATTACACTAGGCATATCTCGTCCAGGTGGTATTTTTTCTTGTTTTATTCTTCCTTACTTCATTGAGGACAATGAGAATTAAGTTAGGAGGTAAGAAAAACCTTTTTGAAAAATATTTTAAAAACATCTTGGCATTTTTTTTTGAAAATTTTAAAATTTTTTATAAATCATGTGCTATGAAAGAAATTCTTGAGCAAAATTGACTAGAAAAAAGTAATAGAGTTAGAAAGTATTGGCTAATTACTGTAAAGAGAGCCAAGGAATAGACTAGCTAGTCAGACTTTTAGTAACCTACTAGATCATCTAAAGGCTATTAGCACTTCCATTGCACATACACACTAACGAAGTAAATTAAGTATTAGTTGTAAGGTCAATTAGAGATTCAATTATTACTGAAAATTAGTAATTTATATACAACCCAATGAGAGAAACTTGAATTTAAGGAAAGAGCTACCTGCCTGATAAAAAATAAAAATATATATATATATATATAAATAAAAAATAAGTCTAAACATTGGTTTTCCATCGAGTAATCGGGTACCTTCGCCTAAGTAAACATTGTTGTTCGCTTCAAAAAATGAGCAATGTGAAGATATCACTAAAAAAATTTAAATAAAAAAATAAAAAAAAAAAAAATAAGAAATATATATCAGGCAGTGTGAAAGCTACCTTAGGTCATGTGCTTAATTTGAGAGTATATAAAAATTGATCAAAGTAAGTGATAAGCAAAGATACCATTGTTTCTTACAAGCTAGTACATAAATGCTAAGTTAGTCATCACAAATATAAGTGTTGTAAATCTATAGATGAACCCTAAAAAGTTTTTAATAGTTTTAACTATAAAATTTACTTCAGAAACTCAATACTTAGTTAGTGATATTGGCTAACTTTTTCAACCTTAAGCCTAGATTTAATTTTGCAAAAGAGAATTTTAGTGATGCATGGTTTTATTTTAATTACATTGCTAAGGGACTAGCAATAATTAAGTTGGGGTGTGATAAGTCTATTTATTATCCTAATTTAACTATTAAAATAAATATTAATTACTTTGAATTTATTAAGAATTGTTACTTTTTATGGATGTTTGCAGAAAAGATGGAAAGAGCTCGATTTTTGGAGTCCAATGATGCAAACGACACTTAAATCAGGACTTGGTTTGTCTAAAAAGGAAGAAAGAAATGATTTCGCATGATTTTCGGTGCAAACTAAGGCAGGTGATATTGAACGGATGGCTGAGAAATTTTCTTACAATATCTGAATGATTTTGAGCACCCGATTGATTCCAACTTTGACTAGGAGGAAACCCTAGACAAGCTCTATAAAAGGAGGACATCAAGTAGTAGTTGGGGGGAGAAGTTTCTACAAAGCTCTTTTTATTCTTCTTTTATTTAGATTATTGTATTTAGGCTTGGGAGAGAAAATTATGAAAGGAATGCTGGTAGCAGCAATGCGTGGCTAGATTCCTTCAACTTGGGATGATGAAGAAGTCTATAATCAGGTTTTATCTTTCTTTTTATTCTTAATTTCTATGCAATAAAAATTATACTCTTTTTTATTAAATCTTTTGAGTTATTTTTTTGATTGAGGTTTTGATTTGGCATACACGGCCTGTATCCTCTATCGATGTACCATGATCTCAGGATACGATACGTGCTTAAGAGAGACAGATTGTAGTATGATTAGACCCTTAACCTTAATTATTAGATAGTTTATACTCTAAGCGGACGTGTCATGATCTTCTGATACGGTCCGTGCCTGACAAAGATAAATTATTTTAATTTTAAATTTATAGAAATTATTACTATTGCAACATTAAAAAAAGAAGACAAACCTGTTTGCATGGTGGATTCGGATTCTTGGGTTGCTTTTCTATTATTTTAATTTCGTTAATTAATTAGTTGTTATCTTTTAATAATTGCTATTCTTAATATAATCCTCTATAGATATTTTTTTTCTTTTTCATGAAATAATTGACCTTTATCCTCGAAGATACGATTCCGATTCACCACTAGCTATAGTAGTGAGTAGGTTTATTTTTGACCGCCAACGATAGTTTTGAAAGAAGATTCATGCTAACATATACAAGTCTATGATGCCATAACCAACTTGATTCAATAATTTTAGCATTCATAGCAACTAGACAATCAAAGTCATGGTCATTTAAATCATTCAAATCAACAGTATAAATATTTCCATCCCTATGACCAATAAGTTTCATGCAATTATCAGCCGGATTTGAAACAATGCAAACAGATGATTCAAAAATTACTTTAAAATCTTTGTCACATAATTGACTAATACTTAACAAGTTATGCTTTAAACCACTAACTAACAAGACATTATCAATATATGTATGAGGTGTGACACTAATTTTACCATTGCCAATGATTTTATCTTGGCCATTATCTCCAAAGATTCTTGGCCATTATCTCCAAAGATGACCATACCTCCATCTTTAGCTTATAAAGTGATGAACTGTGATTCATCACCAGTCATGTGCCTTGAACACTCGCTATCAAGATACCATTTTCGTTTAGATTCATGGGTTGCAAGACACACCGACAAACATAATGTCACGTCTTGCTCTTAGGTACCCAAGCTTTCTTGGGTCCTTTGAGGTTAGATAAAATGGTTCCTTTTGGAACCCAAACCTTTCTAATACTATCACATTCATAGGACTTATGTCCCTTTAAACCACATTTAAAGCTAGTAATATTAGAAAATTGATCAGCATGTATGAAAATATTTTTCAAAGACTTTTGTTTTCTAAGAGAATTGTATCCTAGTCCTGTCAAAAATAGCTTTTTGACTATCTAAAATTATATTTAATTTTAAAGAACTTAAAGTAAATTTATCTACTATAGGTTTAAGTCTGTCAACTTCATTTTTTAAATCCTAATTTTCTTTCTTTAAAGATTCATTTTCTTTAATATATTTATTATTTTCTAAAACTAGGTTTTGTATTTGATTTTTTAAATCTTTATTTTTGGAACTAAGGTTAGAAAAATCATCAACTAACTCATAGAATGCACCATGCAGTTCTTCAAATGAAAAATCATCATGAAAACTTTGACTTACCTCCTCGTTATCCGCCATGAAGCAAAGATTAGCTACTTCATTCTTTTCATCTTCTTCGGAGCTTGAATTTTTAGAATCACTTCATGTAGCCATCATTGCCTTTTTCTTAAATTTCTTGGGACTTTTCTTTAGTTGTAAACATTCTGATTTAAAGTATCCCAGCTTCTTGCATTCATAATAGATAATTTCTTTTTCTTTTTCTTTGTTTCCATCTCCTCTTACAAATGGCTTTCTTTTTCCTCCAAACTTTCTTCTTTCCATGAATCTTTTAAACTTTCTAGTAATGAGGGCCATCTTCTCATTATCACTTTCTTCTTCTGATTCATCTGACTCTTCTTTTTGTTCAGAAATTTTGAGGGCCAATGTTCTTCTTTTCTTTGACTCGTCCTCATCAGTGTGTTGTTTGATTTGAAGCTCATGAGTCATTAAGGATCCCAACAATTCTTCCAAAGGTAAAACATTAAGGTCCTTTACCTCTTGAATAGCAGTGACTTTGGCCTCCCAAGACCTAGGGAAAGATCGCAATACCTTTCTCACAAGATCAGCATTAGTATATGATTTACCAAGGCTTTTAAGCCCATTTATAATGTCAGTAAATCTAGTAAACATTTCAGAAATTGATTTACTAGCATCCATCTTAAATAATTCATATTTATGGATAAGCATATTTATTTTAGATTATTTCACTTGATTAGTACCCTCATGGGTAACCTCTAATATATTCCAAATCTTTTTAGCAGATAAACAAGTAGATATGAGATTAAATTCATTAGCATCCAATGAACAATATAAACATTCATGGCTTTAGCATTGAGTGTGCCAACTTTTTATCATGTTCATCCCATTTTGTTTTCAGTTTAGGAATCACCTGAAGGGAGAAATAGTCTCCGAGGCATGCATATTTTTAAAAATTGATAACTATTATCATTGCGGAAATTAAAAGATTACATATTAATCTATCTAATATGCATCAAGATCATATCTTTGCCTATATATTCAGGGTCGTTTGATCTAAAATATGCATATAAAAACATCAAGATCATATCTTGATCTTCAAGATGACTAGTCACACTATTATCTTGAAGCCTGCCTTAAGATCTAGGGATCAAATCACTTACCTTAAGAATAGTAGGTAAATCCTTATTGCTCTGCAGCCGTTCAATCGTCTGGCCTCTAGTATCGTCCATGCGAAGCCCCGAATGATCAGATTTCCGGGAGTGCTAGCTCGCAGAAAAATAGCTTTGCTGATCTTGAATCCTCTCACTTGAATCTTCCTCCCAGATCCATCAGGCTTTCGCTAACACCAGAATCACCAGGATTTTCTATTCTAACATTTTAGAATTACAATCCACGATAATTTAGAATTACAATCCACGATAAATCATGTATTATTGTTCTATTTTTTGTTCTGTGTTCTCTGGTGAGGGAATGCCCTCTATTTATAGTCTAGATTTAGCCTTGACATTTAATTCTGACATTTAAGAATCCGTCGTTTGGCAAAAGCGAAGAGACGCCGAAGGCGCGGCGCTTGGTTTAATTCCGATGTTCGGAGAAAACCAAGGAGTCGCGGCGTTTGGTTTAGTTCCATCGTTCGGAGAAAACCAAAGAGACGAGGGATAAATCGACGTTCGGTAAATAAATGTCATGCATTAAATTCTATCTCATGAGATGAGATTTTAGCCATCTCATCATATGAGATTCATATTCGAGAGGTTTGGGTTCTGATCTGAATTTATTTGACTTAACCCACATAGATCATGGTCCAAGCCCAAATCAAATTTGGCTAGTCCTGAATCTATTTAAATTCAAATCAAGTCTAATTTCAAATCAATATTTGAAATTGACTTATCCTTCTAATAGACTTAAACCAAATTGAATCTTATTCAATTGTACTTAACCCAATTGAGATAATTCAATCAATCAAATTGATTAATTAAATCATATACGATTCTCAATCGTTGATCAGCAAATAGATCATCCTAGGAAACTTCTATGCATGTGACTCTCTAGGTTTGAACCTAAGCCGGTAGCATAGAAACAACTTTCTATACTAATCGATGTGTCTATCTAGCAATGGAACCTAAAGTCCGGATAGGTCGAAGAGTTGCCGAGCAAACTCCAAGAACCCTAAGAAATAGTTACCGTATAATTCATCCTCTTGACCACAAATGCTAAGGATGGCTTAAGAGCCTGTCAACTCTAAATAGCAAATCCATAAAGTGATTTCAACTTTAGTGATCATGTGACTTTCACATGAAGTGCCTTGGCCAAGGTCTTGCTAAATTGAAACACAAGCATTTCTCCTTTTAATGGGATAGGTCAAATTCCATCTTGATCCACAACTGACTACCACAAGTACTTGACTGCACCCAGTAACCTTTCGTAGCTGGATTAGAAATCCAGGTGGTCCGGCACCTAAGTACAATGAGTTGCTTGTAAACCACTGGTTGTGATCTTCAGGTCTGAAGGATACTTATACCTATATCTTCTCGGATTAACTCTTGACAGCAAAGTATCCGGAAATGAGTCACATTCGGTGAAATGTACTCCTACACTTTCACCTGTATGTCATACCAGTGTCTCTACACTCCTTGGTTAAGAGGATAACCAACAAATATGATATACAACGTCCTATAATTGATAGTACTATGGCCCTGTCATAGTATATCATTTGGTCGCGAACTCTTTTAAGGACCTTCTAAGATAAATCCTCCTTTATCGTGAGGAAGATCCTAAGGGCTTCATTACTTTCAGGAGTATTAAGAAGATGTTCTTGTAATGAATAAACTGCCAAATAACTTTTATTAATATATCAATTTATATACAATTTACATCAGCACAATCATCAAATGATTGGCTTTAGGATACAATTCCCAACAAACTCCCACTTAGCCTAAAGCCACTCATTACAGTATCTAATACCATCTTCAACTTATAGTTGTCAAACTCCTTGATGCTGAGTGCTTTAGTAAATGGGTCACCTAGGTTTTCCTTTCCATCAATCTTCTGAAGATTTATGTTACCTCGGTCTACTATCTCTCGAATAAGATGAAACCGGCGCAGTATGTGCTTGGTGCGCTGATGTGCTCGTGGTTCCTTTGCTTGAGCTATGGCACCAGTGCTGTCACTGTATAACAGGACTGGTTCATCTATGGAAGGTGTCACTCCAAGCTCGGAGATGAACTTTCGCAGCCACACAGCTTCTTTCGCAGCATCTGATGCAGCGATGTACTCTGCCTTGCACACCGAATCTGCCACTGTATGTTGCTTGAACTTTTCCAGCAAACAGCTCCACCATTTAGGATAAACACGAAACCCGATACACTTTTGCTATCATCATGATCTGATTGAAAACTGGAATCAGTATATCCAACAAGTTTCAAATCAGACTCTCCATAGACTAACCACTGGTCCTTAGTATTTCTCAAATACTTAAGGATTGTCTTAACAACTTGCCAGTGTTTTTCTCCTGGATCAGATTGGTATCTACTCACTACTCCTAGTGAGTATGCCACATCTGGTCTTGTACATGTCATGGTGTACATAATCGATCCTACTGCCGAAGCATATGGAATTCGACTCATACGTTCTCTTTCATTAGGAGTTGTCGGACAATCCTTCTTAGAAAGATGAATTCCATGGCCTATCAGAAGATAGCCTTTCTTGGAATTCTCCATGCTAAACCTCTTTAGCACTGTGTCAATGTACGTAGATTGGGATAAACCTAGCATCCTCTTAGATCTATCTCTATAGATCTTCATCCCTAGGATGTATGATGCTTCTCCCAGATCTTTCATGGAGAATTGTGATGATAACCATGTCTTTATTCCTTGTAATGCAGGGATATCATTCCCGATTAAGAGAATATCATCCACATATAATACAAGAAATACAATAACAGAATCGTTAGCCCATTTATAAATGCAAGGTTCTTCTTTATTCTTAATAAAGCCATAAGATTTGATCACTTTATCAAATCGTATGTTCCAACTCCTTGATGCTTGCTTAAGTCCATAAATAGACTTCTGTAGCCTGCACACTTTAGACTCGTCTTCAGATATAAAACCTTCAAGCTGTATCATATACACCTGTTCTTCTAAATCACCATTTAGAAAGCGGTTTAACATTCATCTGCCAAATCTCATAATCGAAGTGTGCTGCTATAGCTAGCATAATCCGAATGGATTTCAGCATTGCCACAGGAGAAAACGTTTCGTCATAGTCAATACCATAACGTTGACGATACCCCTTGGCAACCAGACGTGCTTTATAGGTCTCTACCTTTCCGTCTGCGCCTCTTTTCCTCTTGAAAACCCATTTACACCCTATGGGTTTTATCCCTTGGGTGGGTCAACTAATGTCCATACATTATTGTCCTTCATGGAATCAAGTTCGGATTTCATGGCATCAAGCCATTTATTAGAGTCAGTCCTTTGCATAGCATCCATATAGGTGATCGGATCCTCGTTGTTCTCATCGAGTTCAATAGGATCATCGTTCTGGACCAAGAAACCAAGTATGTCCGGTTGATGTGGTACTCTACCAGATTGCCTTAATGGTGCATCTAAAATGGGTTTTGAGTTTGATCTAATCAACTCAGATTCTAGGGGTTCACTGGTTTGTGTTGTTCCTTCTACTTGATGAACTTCCTCAAGTTCAACATTAGAGCTATTTGTTCCTTCACTAAGGAACTCATTTTCAAGAAAAACTGCTCTATTACTAATGAACAACTTTTGTTCTTCAGTATTGTAGAAGTAATATCCTTTTATTTCTTTCGGATAGCCGATGAAAAAACATTTATCAGATTTGGGTTCAAGTTTGTCTGATTTTGCACGTTTCACATAAGCCGAACACCCCCAGACTCTCAGATAGGTAATAACCGGTTTATGTCCATACCACATCTCATGTGGAGTTTTAGAAACAGACTTACTTGGAACCTTATTAAGAATATGACAAGCTGATTCTAATGCGTATCCCCAAAATGATATTGGCAAGCTTGCAAAACCCATCATGGACCGAACCATGTCTAACAGAGTTCGATTCCTTCTTTCCGACACACCATTATGTTGCGGTGTTCCAAGAGGAGTCCATTGGGAGAGAATCTCATTCTCCTTTAAATATGTCACAAATTCATTGAAAGGTATTCGCCTCCTCAATCTGATCGAAGGGTCTTAATACATTTTCCTGTTTGTTTTTCTACTTCTTTATGATATAGTTTGAACATTTCAAACGATTCAGATTTATGTCGCATAAGATAGACATAACCGAACCTAGAAAGGTTATCTGTAAAAGTAATGAAGTAGTAGTATCCACCTTTGGCACAAGTGCTCATTGATCCACATACATCAGTATGTACTAGACCCAATAGCTCTTTGGCTCTTTCACCTTTTCCAGTAAAAGATGACTTGGTCATTTTACCAAGAAGACATGATTCACAGGTAGTTAATAATTCACAATCATCAACTCGAAGGATGCCCTCCTGAGTTAACCTGTTTAATCTGTTCTTGTTGATATGACCCAGCCGATGGTGCCAAAGATAAATATCTGTGACATCAGTTGTTCTAGGGCGCTTACTTGATTGGTACACTACATTCACAGGCTGTGATAATATATAAATGCCATTAGATAAATGCCCAGTCATTACAGTGACTCCATTCATAATGATATTCAAAGTAACATCCTTTATTGAAATTTCATAATTATTTTTGGCCAGAAGGCCTACAGAAATTACGTTCAATAAGAACGTTGGGCAAAATGACAATCATTTAGTATAATGACATTTCTATTAAAAACTATTTCAAGAACTCCTAATGCCAGTACTGAAACTAATCTTCCATCGCCGACATTTAGGAATCTTTCATTGTCCTCAAATCTTCTGGTAACCTGTAGTCCCTGCAATGAATTGCAAATGTTAAAAGGACTCCCGGTATCCAATACCCAGGTCTGATTATCATATATAGAAAAATTACAAGGTGTTATCATATAAATACCTTGTTGAGCAACATCTTGCTCCTTTTTCTTCTTTGGCCTATTTGGATCAAGTGTGGCAATGTAAAGAGGACAGTTCCTCTTCCAGTGCCCTTGCATCTTGCAGTGAAAGCATTTAGCTTGACTTTTATCGACTTTCTTCTTCTGCATCTGACCCCTTATAGATGTCCTAGCATGTTGCACCCTTTTATTATTCTTTTTCCAAAGGGTTTATGCCCTACCTTAGATCCTTCAACCACATTAACCAAACCCTTAGAGAGCTGGTTATCCTTCTCAAAGTTCTGTAACAACCCCAACAAACCGTGGTAGTTGACTGCAGGCTTTGTCATTCGAAAATGAGTAAGGAAAGGTCGGAAGGATGGAGGCAAGGAATTCAGGATCGCATCTTTTCCCAACTGCTCATGTAAGGGAAAGCCGAGCTTGCTTAGGAGTTCTATCTTCTCGATCATGTACAATACATGATCAGTGATAGAAGATCCATCTCTCATTCGAGCATTGAAAATAGCACAACTAGTCTTGTGCCTTTCAACATCATTGGGTGTGCCGAAAGATTCATTCAACGCTTGAATGATTTCTTCTGGCTGAGCATTCTCGAACCGGCGATCGAATTCATCGTTCATTATTGCTAATATGATACAACGCACGCTAGTTCTATCATTGAGCCACTTCTGATAAGTGTCTCTCTCAGAACTTTGGGTGTTTGCATCAGGTATCTTTGGTGCAGGATTATTCAGAATATATAGAATCCTCTCATGCTCAAGGACGATCTTAAGTTTTATGAACCAGCTATTGAAATTGGAACCATTCAATTTGTCACTATCCAATAGGAACCTTAATGATAAATTAGTGGCCATGTTCTGCATAAGGAAAAACTAAAGTTTATTAGTATATAAATTGATTCAGTCTAAAGACTTGGACTTTAGTCTAAAGATTCTCCCACTATTTTGTTCAAATTGGCAGCCTCTACACCCCAATTCGAAGAATTATTCTTAATTCTTTAGCGGGCACTAAGATCTACATAAACTACATACAGGCCCAAGTGAAGCTTGGCTAACCCATATGCATCTAAGAGTAGGTTCAAAACCAATTGTTTCCCCAAATAATTCTTAGTGTTCAGTTTTGCCCCATGTACCTCTTCAGCAGGCATGAAGTGCCTCCACTGAAAGTTCTGGTTAGGTCCAACCATTAAATGATATAATCAGTGCAACATATCAATAGACAACCAAGCCCGAGTGAAGCTCGGCTCACCTGACTGTTTATTTAATAGTTACGCTAACTTATCATATAATGAATGATAATTCCGATGGTTGACAAGCACCAGGCATGGAGTGCCTCCAATGATTATCAAGACATCAGACTCATTATCACCCACCTTAATGGGAGGCTATGATCTAGTTATATTACTATTTCATTTTAAGGACCTAATAATTTTAGAGGATTTTAATAATATGAAGATAAATTGACTAATCAAGTTCTCCTACTGAATCTATGAAATCGGTAGAATGAAACAAGATTAAGTCAGGTTAAGTGGCACCTAAATCAGTCATACTGATATCCTTACAGGCATGGGTCAACCCGAATCAGGTAAATGATCTGAATCATAAATGGTTCACCACAATGACCAGGTGAGAGAGATCGATGGGAGGGATATGCCATTAACTCATTAAAGACGCATCAATACGAGTAGCTCCCAATTAAAAACCATTCGATCGTTGATCCTAGAGCAACTTGCCATCCCACCTTGACATCATATGGTTAACCAATTCTGATTTGACCATCTAATAGATTCATGCTCAACCACGGAGCCTAATCTACTTCCATTTGGTTTAATCAAAGAGAAGGACTTGATCAACTACAACTATTGTTTGATTTAGAGCATTCTTAACCTAATCTAATTAGATTTGAACAAATACTCTTTTAGTCCAGTTGATTTAAACCTTAGAGTCTAACCCTTTATGGACCCGATTTAGCTAACCCAAATGATTAAATATATTTATGTTAACATGTCATATATTTCAATCAAGCATAATGTTACTACTCATAATTCCTATATTTAGATCATATCTTAAAAAAAATTATGAACTAATATTTAACATTCAAATAAAACTCTCATAAATATTTGTATGTTTTATAACATAGACATCATGCCATCATATATCATATCTATGTTTTTATACTAAATATGCAAATATTATGGTTTTATACAACATCAATATGTATCAAATATAAAATATCTTTTGAGAGTGTGTGTAATCTATGTTTTGATGCCAAAGCACAATTTAAATTTTCTTTAAACAATGCATCAACGATAAAACAATCGCACTACAATATGTCACAGAATACCTCATTGAATGGGTAATTCGGATTTTCAATCCACCTTTGACCATATGACCTTGTGATAAGTTTTAGCCATAATTACATAATTAATGAGAATATTAATTTACTTGCAATAAATTAGATCATTAACGAAACCATGGCTCTGATACCATTTGAAGGGAGAAATAGTCTCCGAGGCATGCATATTTTTAAAAATTGATAACTATTATCATTGCGAAATTAAAAGATTACATATTAATCTATCTAATATGCATCAAGATCATATCTTTGCCTATATATTTAGGGTCGTTTGATCTAAAATATGCATATAAAAACATCAAGATCATATCTTGATCTTCAAGATGACTAGTCACACTATTATCTTGAAGCCTGCCTTAAGATCTAGGGATCAAATCACTTACCTTAAGAACAGTAGGTAAATCCTTATTGCTCTGCAGCCGTTCAATCGTCCGGCCTCTAGTATCGTCCACGCGAAGCCCCGAATGATCAGATTTTCGGGAGTGCTAGCTCGCGGAAAAATAGCTTTGCTGATCTTGAATCCTCTCACTTGAATCTTCCTCCAAGATCCACCAGGATTCCGCTAACACCAGAATCACCAGGATTTTCTATTCTAACATTTTAGAATTACAATCCACGACAATTTAGAATTACAATCCACGACAAATCGTGTATTGTTGTTCTATTTTTTGTTCTGTGTTCTCTGGTGAGGAATGCCCTCTATTTATAGTCTAGATTTAGCCTTGACATTTAATTCTGACATTTAAGAATCCGTCGTTTGGCAAAAGCGAAGAGACGCCGAAGGTGCGGCGCTTGGTTTAATTATGACGTTCGGAGAAAATCAAGTAGTCGCGGCGTTTGGTTTAGTTCCGTCGTTCGGAGAAAACCAAAGAGACGAGGGATAAATCCGACGTTCGGTAAATAAATGTCATGCATTAAATTCTATTTCATGAGATGAGATTTTAGCCATCTCATCATATGAGATCCATATTCGAGAGGTTTGGGTTCTGATCTGAATTTATTTGACTTAACCCACATAGATCATGTCCAAGCCCAAATCAAATTTGGCTAGTCCTGAATCTATTTAAATTCAAATCAAGTCTAATTTCAAATCAATATTTGAAATTGACTTGTCCTTCTAATAGACTTAAACCAAATTGAATCTTATTCAATTGTACTTAACCCAATTGAGATAATTCAATCAATCAAATTGATTAATTAAATCATATACGATTCTCAATCGTTGATCAGCAAATAGATCATCCTAGGAAACTTCTATGCGTGTGACTCTCTAGGTTTGAACCTAAGCCGGTAGCATAGAAACAACTTTCTATACTAATCGATGTGCCCATATAGCAATGGAACCCGACGTCCGGATAGGTCGAAGAGTTGCCGAGCAAACTCCAAGAACCTAAGAAACAGTTATCGTATAATTCATCCTCTTGACCATAAATGCTAAGGATGGCTTAAGAGCCTGTCAACTCTAAATAGCAAATCCATAAAGTGATTTCAACTTTAGTGATCATGTGACTTTCACATGAAGTGCCTTGGCCAAGGTCTTGCTAAATTGAAACACAAGCATTTCTCCTTTTAATGGGATAGGTCAAATTCCATCTTGATCCACAACTGACTACCACAAGTACTTGACTACACCCAGTAACCTTTCGTAGCTGGATTAGAAATCCAGGTGGTCCGGCACCTAAGTACAATGAGTTTCTTGTAAGCCACTGGTTGTGATCTTCAGGTCTGAAGGATACTTATACCTATATCTTCTCGGATTAACTCTTGACAGCAGAGTATCCAGAAATGAGTCACGTTCGGTGAAATGTACTCCTACACTTTCACCTGTATGTCATACCAGTGTCTCTACACTCCTTGGTTAAGAGGATAACCAACAAATATGATATACAACGTCCTATAATTGATAGTACTATGGCCCTGTCATAGTATATCATTTGGTCGCGAACTCTTTTAAGGACCTTCTAAGATAAATCCTCCTTTATCGTGAGGAAGATCCTAAGGGCTTCATTACTTTCAGGAGTATTAAGAAGATGTTCTTGTAATGAATAAACTGCCAAATAACTTTTATTAATATATCAATTTATATACAATTTACATCAGCACAATCATCAAATGATTGGCTTTAGGATACAATTCCCAACATCACCATGTTATCTAATCTAGTTGTGAGTGTGTGAGGACCATTTACTATGATACTCCATAGGTCATAGTCAAGTGCTTGAATGAAAATTTTCATTCTAACTTTTCAATATCCATAATTTATGCCATTAAATAATGGTAGCCTATTAGTGGATTGTCCCTCATTCAACAAGGTTGTCATAATTTTAACTCTAAGCTTTTTAGAGCTTAACAATAAGAGCACCTGTTCTGATACCACTTGTTGCCCAGATCTAGCAACCCAAGAGGAAGGGTGAATTGGGTTTTTTAAAAATTTAATTGGCTATCAAGTATGTGTACTTATATTTTTTTTTAAATAAGTAACGTGGAGTGAAGTGAATCTAATATGCAATCAATCCCAGAAAATATATCACAATCAAACACAATATTTATAGTGGTTCGGTGCCAACCCTGCACCTACATCCACTCCTCAAGAATACTTGGATATTTTCACTAATCTCCACTAACCAACCTAGCTAGCACATTTGTTTTCGGGCATAAGTAAGCCTTACAAGTACAAATCCGAATAGACCTCTACCCAATCACGTTTCATAATTGTGAAACAAATCAAAGCACAAGTAATAGAATGTTTAATATAATAAGCTCCTAGATATGAGCAGATTTAAACAATAAGAATACTTATCAACTTGAAGAGTTAATCCCGAAGCTGCTTCTTTCTTTAATAAACACATAAGAACAATAGAAGCCTTCAAGGTAGCTTTGAATGCTCTTCAATGAGGGTAGATGGAGCTTTAAGACCACTTGTAGAATCAGCAATAAATGAACTCTAGTGGCTTAAAAATAATCAAAATAGTACTCAAACACTCCTCTAACAAATCTCTCTTTCAAATGATTTTTCTCTTAATATTTTCCACTGATATTTTTTGATTTTTTTTTCAAAATCACTATCTTGTATATTTATCTTTTTATTGTATATCTCCTCTTTCAAACACTGTTCATCTCCACTATTTATAACAAACCTTCAAGATATAGCTGTTGTGTACCGTTATGAAATAGAAAAGGGAGTGTGAGAGAGAGAGCAAGCTTAGATAAGCAACCAGCCAAGAAAAACGGCTTAGTGGAAAAACGAAATTGAAAGCCCATCCAAGAGAGTCGTTGGCCAAGAGGTGGAGTGGTATTCTAATCCTCTAAAATTGATAGCCCAACATTTGAACAAGGGATGGATCCAGCCATTAGGAGCAGGGAGTTAGCATGCCAACAACACAAAGTGGCATGCCAAAAAAAAATCGTTCACCAAGTAACCAGCCGAACCAAGCAAGAGGCATGCCAAAATCCAAAATCGGCATACCAACATTTGTAACTAGGAAGCCAACTGAAGCATCTAGGAAATTGGCATGCCAAAAACCAAAATCGGTATGCCAACTTATGAGTGCCAAGAAAACAACATAGAGCCAAATAAAATTGGTATGCCAATTGTTGAAATCGGCATTCCAGTTTTGAGTACCAGGAAACCAACAAAAGTCTTCATGAAATTGGCATGCCAAGGAACAAAATCGGCATTCCAATTTCTAAGGCAAGGCAATCCCAAAATCCAAACATAAGAAACCAGCCGAATGGATCAAAGAAGGAACGTGCCAACATAATAAGTACCAAGAAGCCAATCGTAACATAATAAAATATAGGCAAGGCAAGCCAGCAAGCAATCGACCGAAGGCAAACGAAGGCAACTGAATATATGCAGCTCAAGGAAAAAATCCGCCATTGATTCAAGATATCATAGAATTATAAATAGAAACTTGTAAGAATAATTGAATCCAGTTCAAGGCAATGCAAATATAATTAAACTTGAAAGTTATTTTATCAAATTGAACTGTTCAATCATGAAACATATAAAAATATCTTGTGATTGTAATACTAAAGATCATTTAAACATAATATAATTACCATAAGTATATTTATACAATACCTACATTATCTTTCATTATAAATCACGATGTACCTTAGGCTTTAGGAAGTGTATGATTTCATGATGAGCAACCTATGATAGATTCACCTTGATAGAGATAATGTTAGTACAATACTTAATTATTTTGTATTTTATCAAAATCAATATGAGGTCAATAAATACTATATACATATAAAATATGCCATACCCTTTCAACCATATCAGTCAAATTTCCATAAGTTTTTTTAGTTATGTAGGTCAATATCATATGTTGCTCATGGTGCCATTAAAAAAAAAAGCACTTGAGAAGTTGACTTATAACAATTGGAAAGAAAAACAAATTTGTGTTCTCAGGGAATGCAAAAAAGAATGTAAGTATATGTTTAAAGTTCCATGAAGTATGCAAGCACGAGTTATCATTTGATCATATACTGATGTAAATCCTATAAATCATCTTGTCAATTACACCCAAGGAACTCTTAAGGATAATGGTTCCATATATTGACATCATCACCCTCTTATCCTTAAATATGTAAAATGCTCTTCAGAATTTGGTGTCTTCCACATATGCTGATGTTATGATAAAACATCATGCACCTTATCCACATTGTCCCACCCTATGTCTAATATGTCTAACAAGTCACATTATTTCGTAGGACCTGAGAAAGTTTTTTTTTAGATCCATTTTTTTAAAAAAGTTTTGTGACAAAAACTAAATTTTATCATGTTTGATAAACAAAAAATTTGTATAAAAAAATAGCTATGAAAATATCGTTGTGTTTGTTTAAGAGTACTTTATATAGAAAAATCCCAATTTGAGTATAATATCTCTAAAAAAAAATTGCATAAGAATTCAATAGGTCAATCTAACAATTTCAAGAACTAATAAAATGTATGCATGTGATGACGCCAAGTCACCTTCTTCAAACGTCGGGGAAGACGGACGTCCTTCTCCTCGGACCCCTGCAAGAAAAGTCCCCGGAGACCGGTGGTTCTGGTAGGGACCCTCCGACGCTCAAGTCAGTCACTTGGGTTCAGACAAAGAACCGCTCAGCGAAAAGGAGCTGAGGCAGTTAGGGTTTTGCTAGGAGGAAGAAAGCTAGAAAATCAGAGTTCAGATCCCTACTTACAGTGCGGGCACATGCTTTTATACCTGTCGAATATCCTATCTTACTGTTCCGAAAGATCGCCGTCGTACCATCGCTGTGCATGCCGAGGCATCCCGTACTACCTGTCAACGTGATATCACACGTGTCTAACAGCTGCGATGGCATTCGGTGCGCGCCGTTGTTTGATATGACCGCGCACAGTCGCAAGTGGTAGCGAATCATATGCCGTAACGGAGCACGGCCACGCATAGGGACATGCAGTGCGCCATACGCCGTTATGAGGCATGGCACTCCGTAACGGGGTGCAATCACGGGCGTACGGAGAATCATGGGCGCGCCATGTGGCCCGGAGCTGTCATTCCTTTCGACGGTTGAACTGCATGCTAATCGTTGATGATACCCACGTAGCCCGAGACCGGAGGGGGGTCTCGGGGTCAAGAGATGATGACCCCACTCCGAGACCGGAAGGGGTCCCGAGGGTGGGATGATGCCAGTGCACCCCGAGACCGGAGGGGGTCTCGGGGTCAAGAGATGATGACCCCACCCTGAGACCGGAAGGTGTCCCGGGGATGGGATGATGCCGGTGCACCCCGAGACTGGAGGGGGGTCTCGGGGTCAAGAGATGATGACCCCACCCCGAGACCGGAAGGGGTCCCAGGGGTGGGATGATGCCGGTGCACCCCGAGACCGGAGGGGGGTCTCGGGGTCAAGAGATGATGACCCCACCCCGGGACCGGAAGGGTTCCCGGGGGTGGGATGATGCCGGTACACCCCGAGACCGGAGGGGTCTCGGGGTCAAGAGATGATGACCCCACCCTAGGACCGGAAGGGGTCCCGGGGTGGGATGATGCCGGTGCACCCCGAGACCGGAGGGGTCTCGGGGTCAAGAGATGATGACCCACCCCGAGACCGAAAGGGGTCCTGGGGTGGGATGATGCCGGTGCACCCCGAGACCGGAGGGGGTCTCGAGGTCAAGAGATGATGACCCCACCCCGAGACCGGAAGGGGTCCCGGGGTGGGATGATGCCGGTGCACCCCGAGACCGAAGGGGGGTCTCGGGGTCAAGAGATGATGACCCCACCCCAGGACCGGAAGGGTCCCGGGGGTGGGATGATGCCGGTGCACCCCGGACCGGAGGGGGGTCTCAGGGTCAAGAGATGATGACCCACCCCGGGACCGGAAGGGTCCCGGGGTGGGATGATGCCGGTGCACCCCGAGACTGGAGGGGGGGTCTCGGGGTCAAGAGATGATATCCCACCCAGAGACCGGAAGGGGTCCCGGGGTGGGATGATGCCGGTGCACCCCGAGACCGGAGGGGGGTCTCGGGGTCAAGAGATGATCCCACCCCGAGACCGGAAGGGGTCCCAGGGGTGGGATGATGCCGGTGCAACCCGAGACCGGAGGGGGGTCTCGGGTTCAAGAGATGATGATCCCACCCCGAGACCGGAAGGGGTCCTGGGGGTGGGATGATGCCGGTGCACCCCGAGACTGGAGGGGGGTCTCGGGGTCAAGAGATGATGACCCCACCCTGAGACCGGAAGGGGTCCCGGGGTGGGATGATGCCGGTGCACTCCGAGACCGGAGGGGGGTCTCGAGGTCAAGAGATGATGACCCCACCCCGGGACCGGAAGGGGTCCCGAGGGTGGGATGATCGGTGCACCCGAGACAGGAGGGGGGTCTCAGGGTCAAGAGATGATGACCCCACCCTGGGACTGGAAGGGGTCCCGGGGGTGGGATGATGCCAGTGCACCCCAAGACCGGAGGGGGGTCTCAGGGTCAAGAGATGATAACCCCACCCCGGGACCGGAAGGGGTCCCGGGGGTGGGATGATGCCGGTGCACCCCGAGACCGGAGGGGGGTCTCGGGGTCAAGAGATGATGACCTCACCCCGGACCGGAAGGGGTCCCGGGGGTGGGATGATGCCGGTGCACCCCGAGACCGGAGGGGGGGTCTCGGGGTCAAGAGATGATGATCCCACCCCGAGACCGGAAGGGGTCCCGGGGGTGGGATGATGCCCGTACACCCCAAGACCGGAGGGGGGTCTCGGGGTCAAGAGATGATGATCCCACCCCGAGACCGGAAGGGGTCCCAGGGGTGGGATGATGCTGGTGCACCTCGAGACCGGAGGGGGGTTTCGGGGTCAAGAGATGATGATCCCACTCCGAGACCGAAGGGGTCCCAGGGGTGGGATGATGCCGGTGCACCCCGAGACCGAAGGGGGGTCTCGGGGTCAAGAGATGATGACCCCACCCGAGACGGAAGGGGTCCCAGGGGTGGGATGATGCCGGTGCACCCCGAGACCGGAGGGGGTCTCGGGGTCAAGAGATGATGACCCTACCCCGAGACCGGAAGGGGTCCCGGGGGTGGGATGATGCCGGTGCACCCTGAGACCGAAGGGGGGTCTCGGGGTCAAGAGATGATGACCCCACCCCGAGACCAGAAGGGTCCCGGGGGTGGGATGATGCCGGTGCATCCCGATACCGAAGGGGGTCTCGGGGTCAAGAGATGATGACCCCACCCAGGACCGAAGGGGTTCCGGGGGTGGGATGATGCCGGTACACTCCGAGACCGGAGGGGGGTCTCGGGGTCGGACAATGGTGATCTCCGTTAGCTGCTGTTACCTTTTATTTGACGATGCGGGATCAGTCATATCAGCATGAATTTTTTTTATGAGCAAAATAATAAAAAATATAAATACTTACCTATAAAATTTATCCTAGATCGAATAAATAATGATTAGAGACTTTTCTCCATTTTGTTATTGATATGAGAATAAGAATAAGATAAAAAGTTAGCATCGATATGGGATGGATGTCCGCAACACCCTGAATTCCATTGTCTTGCAGCAAAAAGGAGTTCTATTATATTAATAAAGGAGGATATCTTATTCTCAACGAAACCAAAAAATCAAAATCTAAGCTTACAATACAAAAAACGAAAAAAATAAAGTAAAGACTTGTAAACAAGCAAAAAATTGGCATTCAGCTGGATAGAAGAAGAAAAAAAAATAGACAACATAATTGTGAGGAGATAAAACAAATATCAAGAGGCAATTTTGAGCTTTTTATGCTAATATTTTTTTAATGGAACGAGAAAGAGAAAATACTATCGCTCTCATGGAAAAACTTTTTCGATGAAGCATGAAAAGAATAGTGTGGGCCTTACCAACCATTGTTCTTTCCTTTTACAATCAAATGAAGGAAAACAAGGGTGAAAAAGTTGTTCACTCTTATTTTCCTCCCAACCAAATGACCCCTAGAAGGTTTATTTCACTATAAATGGGCCAACATAATATTTAATATATCATAATTTTACAAGAACACTTAGGGTCTAGAATCTGCCATTTTACATGGATGATTTTCATAATTATGGATCACAATAAATGAATTTTCGCCTATTAGTAGAGGCATTTTTTTGTTACATTTATCACATAAAGATACACATTATCTTTCTTTAACCTTTCTCAATGCCTCCAGTGCTCTCGTTTCTAATGGCAGTGAAAAATAATGCAACTTTCACTTTGACTTTATCCTAATCCATATTAATTTTTTTGCATCCCTCCCATCTCACCAAAACAATTCATCCCAACAATGTCTCCCTTTTCTTCAGAGATTGGGCCTTAATGGTTAGGGCCTCCTAACTCAGCTATCCCTAATGAAACTTAGCATTAAAGCCAAACTTGCTAGTATCTAGGCTAAGGTTTTAGGTCTTAGCGAGACGTCTCATAGGATGCCAAGATGGGTTGTTGTCCCAAGTATCGAGATGTGATTGTCTCGCTATCGTTTTAGTATCTCAATTGGAAGGTCTTGAGACACTTCTTATCCCAAGTGTAAGGACTAGATGAGACATTGGTATGTTTTGTTTCATGAAAAAATTTGAGATAGCCTCATCCCATGAGATTTAAAACCTTGACCTGGGCAATCTCAAATTTCCTAATAACATACAAAAAGAGGCAAATGGAGTGGTAAGCAAGAAAGTAAGTAGGTGGATGATAGAAAATAAAAGTTTAAGGGAGAAAAGAAAGAATGATTGCATGTAAAGAATTCCACAAAAGAGCCCACTCATTTCAACTAACCCATAAATTATGCATATTTCATCAATCATCATGAACTCATACATAAAAACACATAATGAATCTAGGGCTCTAACTAATTTGACTTGAAATAGGACTCTTAGTCAACCCAGAGCTCTTCTACCCTAAGACAAACCATACATTTTTTAAAATTGCACATTGTTTTCCAATCATAATAGACTCTTAGATTTCTTTGAATGAATCTAGAGCTCTTAACTAATTTGATTTAAAATAAGACTCCAAGTCAGCCCAGATCCCTTCTATCCTAAGTTTACTTTCGAAAAGGATAACCACACACTTTATAAAAAATGTATAAGTTTCACATAAAAAGACATCAAGATTACTTCACACATATGAGAAAAAGGACTTAAAAGCATAGCTCTAAATATAAGACAATAATTCTGCTAACATTAGAACTTAAAAAAATACAAAAAAAAAAACCTTAAAGATGTGTTATTTAAAGGAAACAATAAGAAAAGGAAAAGGTAAAAAAAGATCAACGGTAAGTGTCACAATATAATAGCAAATACAAAATAAACCAATTATCTAAGATTTTCTTTTTATATTATCAAGCTTTTCTTTATATAATTGCTATGTTTCATCTCTGTCCTATGCTCATTTTCTTTTTAATCACTTATGGAGGAGGTAGCCATCAGAAAGATCTTCTACATTTCTAATCCTAGTAGCTAAAGTAGTTACTGAGATGCTAGGATCACTTGAGTTTTACTTTCTTTTCCTCTCCTACTCCTCAATCATCTTATCAATAAGAAGCTCAAATTCTTTCTCATCCTATCCTACCCTCCTTTATATAATATTTGATCATAAGGTATAGATGATAGAAAAATATGATTATATATAATTGCATACTTGGTAGTTGAAATAACATCATAAGTTACCTAGTTTTTACCTTCACTCTTTTCTATTTCTTTCCCACCATCTCTACACTTTCTCCTAAAATTCTCATCTTATAAATGTTTGAGCCCATTTATCTTGATCCATCCACTGGCTTTTTTTCTTTTCATATCTTCTTTACTTCTTCCATATGATTTAAGAAGTTAATTACCAAAAAATATTGAAAAATAAAAATAATTATTACTATTTTTTTAATAAGTTCAATATGAAAAAATTTAAGCAATTTTTTATTTTTTATAATAATCGATATTAAGCTATCGATTGATTATGATAGGGTATCCTGAGTGGCTTAAATTATTTTATTTTTTTAATCTCATAACCAAAACCAATATCTCACTTTATCATGCATGTCATCCATTTATATGTTCATAAAATTAAAGAATTATAATCTTATTTCTTTATAGGTATGATTTTAAAGATATACTAGTTAACCCTTTATTACGTGCTTTATTCTGATAGTTCTAAAACAATAAGCACTTAATATTCTAGGAAATATGAGTAATTTGATCAACCATTGCTATAATATTTTTATAATTAAACAAGTATTTAGGAATAACATCTACATCAAATTTATTTTTATCAAATTTCACTTTATATAATTACAACTATCGCTTTTAGAATTAAACAAGCATTAAAAAAATATACGCATGAGATTCTAGCACATTAGATTCATATTTATCCAATTTAACTGCACATAACTATTATGTAAAACACTACCATCATTAATTATCCAATCATATCTTTGTTGATTTGGTGGTTAAGGATTGGTGCATTACACTAGGGTTAGTGGTGCTAGATAGGCTTCATTGTACCATTTTATAGGTTTCCACAAAGAATTATGGGTTTAAGCAATGATTAGGCTTGTGAAATGTAACGTATCTCTTTTATCTATTAAATGAGCATTTAATGGTGGCGTATATAAGATACCACCATACTAAATTTATGTGAATTATAAAGGAACTTAATACTCAATCCTTAAGTTTGCCACCATTTTATTCTCAATCTTTACAAGCTTAGTATTTAATGTTTAATCTTGCATATATTTACATTTGTCTATTACATATATTTATATATGTTTTGCATGTATTTTTTTAACTCTTAACAAGGATTAAATATCAAATCACAAGTCTATAGTTTTTTACCTGTTTTCCTTTATACATACACTATTCCTATGATAAATATTTTTCTTTATGTAACTAAGGTGGATTGAGAAGAAATACAAAATCTATTAGCAATAGATAAAGGAATGAAAATGTGGTTGTCAAAAAGTCAAAATTTTGTTGATCGTATTCATGTTATAAGCAAAAAAAAAAAGTTATAACTGATGATAAAATCTACAATGTTAGTCTAGTTATAAAAAGATACCACAGACTTATCAAAGGATTTGTGCCAATGATTTGAAGCTTGGTATAGATTATTTGATAATATAAATATTAAGCTATCACCAAGAAGCTCTTTTGATAATGAATAAAGATTATATCCAAAGAAGTTACTCTAATTTACTTAGGAGATTGATTAGTAAATATACTATTTATGAAAGCATTAAATCATCATTAAAGACTCGCGATCCTCTCCATTTTGTAGAGGAGGCTAGTTTTCCATCCATGGCTATCCATATTTTTCTAAAAGAATTTTTTTTCTCTTTATTAAAGTCACATTGCATTCATAATATATACAATTGATTTCTAGCCCATTGCTAAATATTTTAAATATACTTAAAAGAATAAATTACTTGTAATTGATTATTAATTAGAATACTCATTTAAAATCATGAAATTACTTTTGAAAATAATACCATTTAAAATAATATAAATGATAAATTATTTACAATTCATGAAAATATAAGGGAGACATAAAGATCTCAAATAAGGAAGAAAGTAAAATTTTTAATAAACCATTATTTCTTATAATGTCTACAATATAATTGTATGGTTCTTTTACTATTAATTTAATTAATTTGGTTGAATGAATTTTTATGCTCAAAATTAAAATTTTTAAATCTAATATCACATTTATTAAAAAAATTATGATATGAGCCTACCCTACTAATATATGTTTGACAAGTTTGCAAAAATTAAGAGAATCTTTATTAAGACATGATCTTAATAATAACTAAGATTACTAATAATAATGAAAAGTAAGCTTAATGAATAAAAAGTAAAATGAAACTATAGCACAATGAGACAAATCTAATAATATGTTGATTTGATTTTGAATAGCTTCTGAGACATTGGCTACCAAAAAATATAATATAATAGTAGATTTACTTTGAAACAAAAATATACAAGCTATTTATTAATAACTAAAGCTATATATCTGCAATTTAAACAATTTACAATTTATAAGCAAGCAAACAAACAAATATACTTGGACATATGAAGGAAAAGCAATTACTTCCATGGCTAATATAAGGAGAATTTTAATCTAATGAGAAATTATCAATAAAATCATAGTTGGCATCAATCTAAGGCTAGAACATTATTCGTACAAGTACTAAAATGAAGTGGCTTATATATTGCATGTCCTAAAGTTTTAAGGGGATTGTTGATGATTCTAAATATTTTTACTGCTCATTCAATCAATAACTATCAAAAACCTAGCTCAAAGCATTTGAAAATATAAGGTAAGTTCAACCAGTACTTTAATCTATGAGCCAAATTAATCTATCAACTAGAATTATCTTAACAAACTTAAGCCTTGTTTAAATTGGATGTTACGATATCTTTAAATAACTTTTGTCAATAGGGCCAATAGCTAACCCAAATAGACTCTTAGTTATTGTCTAGAGACATTAATGATATTGCTCTATTCTTTCCACAAACCTCTTTTTGTGCCTTGAGCATTATCAGCAATTCAAGCCCCATTCATTATCCAACATTTATAAAGCTTAAAAGTTATTTGGTAGTTAAGTTAAATAATAAATTTTGTTAGTCACACTATGAACATAGACAATCGACAAAATTGATATTATATTAAAGCACCTCTTTTATGCAAGGATTTACCTTAAAGTAATAATATGGGGAACATGCTTACGAGGTCACTGAAGGAAAAACTTGCTTTTCCTATGCACAGGATCTCAAGGTGGAAAGCATGTAATTTAATTTTAATATTCACATTAAATATAAATTAAAGCATATTAGCATATTTGAAATTTAAGAGTATGTAAAATAAGTTTAAAATGATACCTCTCGATGTGGAGCTGTAGATGACGAACGTAGCAGATCCGATCTGCAGAGAAAAGTTCCTCTTCGTACCTTGCAAGAGCCGCACACTCCGCTCCTCTATATCACACGCACGCATGATGTATGTAGACAGGAGGCGGAATCCTAGAATAATGGAAGTAGAACGCTTCTCCCTAAGAAGAGACAATCTCTTCTTGATTGAACTTCTTGCTGACTTTCTGTGATTGCAGACGATCAGTTTTTCACAGAAAAATCTCTGTCAATTTTCTTCTCTGCTCTGTTCCCTTTTTTTTATTTTATACACACCGTAACGTTTTTACCCGATGAAATATGGCATTGAATAAGAGCCCTTTAAATAAATGCCATTACGTGAATACCTTCACCACATTAAGTCCACAGCCACCTCATCAACGCATCCCTCAAACGCATCGAAAGAAGTGGAACGGCTTGAATCAATGCGTGGAATCAAGCCAGCCTAAGAGGAAATGTGGAGTGATCGGTTCCTTGAGCATCCTCACGTTAATATATCAATAACTCCGTTGCTGGGATGTTATTACTAATGGATGATCACGTATGAAATCTCAAGATGCACATGTAAGATTTCATCAATTAAAATATCTTAATGTTAATAGAATTGATCCAATCAATTCCGTTTGAAGTCCAAATTCAAATCCGAAAGAAGCTACTCGTAGCTCTTGAACCATACTTCACATTGGGCCTATCCGAGCTCCAATCCGAAGTGATTTATGAATTCAAAATTCATAAATAAACTTTTAGAGGCTTTATTGGAAATCCGGATTGAACCACTTCGAACCCGGATCCAAACCACTCTGTTATCAGACCAACCATTGGTCAATGGTTCAAATTAACTTCATACCAGATTTATATCATGTCCTAAAATTCTATTTGAGTTACTGACTAACTCAAATCATCCTCAAAGTAGGTGCTGCCGCTAATGCCTAGTTCTAGCTAGACATAGCCAGAACGAATCCCGTATGACCCATCTGATTTAGTCCCACTCAAATCAGTGATCATGCCTGCGTACAATTCATCCGACTATGTGCATGACTCCATAGGTTCGAACCTAAGCCGGTAGCATAGGAACGCTTCCTATACTAATCGATGTGACCATCTAGCCATGGTTTCCGATGTTCTGATAGATCGAATTTGCACAAGGCAACATTCAGGAACCCAGGCTATGGTTGCCGCATAATTCATCCCCTTGTCCTAGTACTCAGGGCGAATACGGAGTTAACTGCCAACTCCGAGTAAATCACCCAAGTATGTTTCAATGTAATGAATCTTGTGACACCTCACAAAGATTACCTTGGCCAAGGTTTTGCTAAATTGAAACATAATTCGAGCACTCTCTCTAACACTTAGAGTGGACAATCCCATCTTGACTCATCACTGACCCAATAAGTACTTGACTACACCCAGCAACCTTCTATCATCGGATTAGAAATCCGGGTGGTCCAGTGCCTAAGTACAGTGAGTTGCTTATCAAGTCAACATGATAGTCTCATGTCAAAGGGACACTTATACCCATTGCCTTTCTATGAGTTGCTTAAGGCAGTAGAGCACTCAGCAGAGGTGAGTCACTATTCAGTGAATGCACTCCTACACTCACCCGCATATCATACCAGTGTTATACACTCTTTGGTTTAAGAGAACAAACCAACCCATATGACATACAACGACCTACACTTGATTACGTCGTCATCCTCCGTAACAACGTATCATTTGGCCGCGAACAGATTTAAGAGTTACTCAACAATTCCTCCATTGTCGAATACATGTAACTCTAAGGACTACAACATATTGGAATTCTACTGAAAGATGTAAACTATATGTTGTACTGCCAAAATAAATCATGTTCATATACATCAACTCATAACCGTCTACAAGCTAGACGATTGGCTGTAGGACACATTTCCTTACAACTCCCACTTGAACTATAGCCAATCGAAACAGTATTTAATACCCATCTTCCACTTGTGTTCATTGAACTCCTTGATTCCGAGTGCTTTAGTCATTGGGTCAGCTAGGTTTTCCTTTCCGTCGATCTTCTGAAGGTAGATGTCACCTCGTTCCACGATCTCTTGTACAAGGTGGTAGCAGCGCAACACATGCTTAGTTTGTTGATGCAACTTTGGCTCCTTGGCTTGGGCAATCGCTCCCGTGCTGTCACAGTATACTAGGATGGGACTCTCCAGGGCAGGTACCACTCCCAGCTCGCCCAAGAACTTTCATAGCCATACAGCTTCTTTTGCTGCATCTGATGCTGCAATGTATTCAGCCTCGCATACTGAATCCACCACTGTATTCTGTTTGGAACTTTTCCAGCAAATCGCTCCTCCATTGAGGGTAAAGATAAATCCGGATATGCTTTTGCTGTCATCTCTATCTGAATGAAAACTAGAGTCAGTGTATCCCACTAGTTTTAAGTCAGATTCTCCATAAATGAGCCATTGGTCCTTAGTATTTCTCAAATACTTAAGGATGGTTTTTACCACCTTCCAATGTGCTTCACCTGGGTTAGACTGGTACCTACTCACTATCCTTAGTGAGTGTGCCACGTCTGATCTTATACATGTCATAGCATACATGATAGAACCCACTGCCGAGGCATATGGAATTCTACTCATGTACTTCTCTCCTCAGGAGTTGTCGTACAATCCTTCTTGGAGAGAGTAATTCCATGGCCTATCGAAAAATAACCCCTTTTTGAATTATTCATGCTGAACCTCTTCAGCACAGTCTCAATGTACATGGACTGGGACAATCCCAGTAGCTTCTTAGATCTATCCCTATAGATCTTCATCCCTAGGATGTAAGAAGCTTCTCCTAGATCTTTCATGGAGAACTGAGACAGCAACCAAACCTTTATTCCCTGTAGTGCAGGGATGTTATTCCTAATCAAGAGAATGTCATCCACATACAATATAAGAAATACAACTATGGAACCATTTGCACACTTATACATGCAGGGTTCTTCTTCGTTCTTAATGAAGCCATAAGTCTTGATACATTTATCAAAACGTTTATTCCAACTTCGAGAAGCTTGCTTGAGTCCATAGATGGACTTATGAAGCTTGCATACTTTTGACTCGTCTGTGGATGCGAACCCTTCAAGCTGTATCATATACACCTCCTCTTCTAGCTCTCCATTTAGAAAAGCCATTCAGACATTCATTTGCCAGATCTCATAGTCAAAATGTGCAGCTAGTGCAAGCATAATCCGAATGGACTTGAGCATTGCTACAGGGGAAAAAGTCTCATCATAGTCAATACCATAACTCTGACGATACCCCTTAGCAACCAGACGGGTTTTATAGGTCTCCACCTTCCCATCTCCACCCCGTTTCCTTTTGAAAATCTATTTACACCCTATGGGTTTTACTCCTTCAGGTGGATCAACTAGTGTCCATACACTATTGATCTCCATGGATTCCATTTCGGACTTCATGGCCTCTAGCCATTTCTTAGAGTCAGATCTCTACAGCGCATCCATATAGGTGATTGGGTCCTCATCATTCTCATCGAGTTCGATGGGATCCCCGTCATGGACCAAGAAACTGAAGTATCTGTCTGGCTGACGTGGTACTCTACCAGATCTCCTTAATGGTACCTCAATGGGCTTCAGGTTTGAACCAATCAAAGCCGGTTCCATAGCGGTTTCTGAGTGTAAAGGTACTTCTCCTTGTCGAACCTCATTAAGTTCAACATTAGCCTTAGTATTTCCAGTAAGATACTCCTTTTCTAAAAAGGTGGCTCTCATACTGATGAACAACTTTTGCTCTTCAGTGTGGTAGAAGTAGTATCCTTTAGACTCATTAGGATATCCAACAAAGAGGCATTTGTCAGACCTTGGTCCTAGCTTGTCTGTCAACAATCTCTTGACATAAGCTGGACACCCCCAGACCCTAAGGTGTGTGAGCACTGGCTTACGCCTCGTCCATATCTCATATGGAGTTTTAGCAACAGATTTACTAAGGACCCTGTTAAGAATGTAACAGGTCAACTCAAGTGCGTAGTCCCAAAAGGAGATAGGCAAACTAGCAAAGCTCATAATGGACCGAATCATATCTAATAGGGTTCGATTCCTCCTTTCAGACACACCATTTAGCTGGGGTGTCCCTGGAGGTGTCCATTAAGAGAGAATCCCATTCTCCTTTAGATATGTCAAAAACTTATTAGAAAGATATTCACCTCCTCGATCTGACCGAAGGATTTTAATATTCTTTCCAGTTTGTTTTTCTACCTCACTACGATATCGTTTGAACATTTCAAATGATTCAGATTTATGTCTCATTAGGAAGACATAACCGAACCTGGAGTGGTCGTCTGTAAATGCAATGAAATAGCTAAACCCTTTCATAGAGGTAGTATTCATAGGTCCACAAACATCCGTATGTATGAGGCCTAGAATCTCATTGGCTCTTTCACCTTTTCCAGTAAAAGGTGACTTGGTCATTTTCCCAAGAAGACAGGATTCACAAGTTTTAATTGATTCACAATCAATGTTATTGAGGATCCCCTCTCTGACTAACCTGCTTATCCTATTCTTGTTTATATGACCTAGCCTACAATGCCAAAGGTATGAGTCATCGACATCATCTATTGTGGGGCGTTTGTTTGGAGTGCACAATACATTAACAGGCTGTGATAGAAGGTAAATTCCAATGCTTAATTGTCCACACATCACTGATACATCATTAATAATGATATTTAAAATATCTTTCTTTATTGAAAAATCATATCCTTCAATAGCCAACTGGCCTACAGAAATGACATTAAATAAAAATGCAGGACAATAGTGACATTCACTAAGCAATATTTTATTAAATTTAAAATAAAGCTCCACGACTCCCAACGCCAGTACTGGAACTCGGCTTCCATCACCCACGTTTAGGAATCTTTCACCTTCTTTGAATCTTCTACTAATTCGAAGCCCCTGCAAAGAATTGCAAATATGAATTGGACTCCCAGTATCTAATACCCAATTAGTAGTATCACAGATAGAAAAATTACAAGGTGTTATCATATAAATACCTTGTCCAGCAACTCCTTGCTGGTTTTTCTTCTTAGGCCTGTTTGGATCCAGGGTTGCTATGTACTGGGGACAGTTCCTTTTCCAGTGACCCAGCTTCTTGCAGTAGAAGCATTCTGCCTGACTTTTGTCAGCCCTCTTCTTCTTGGTCTGACTAGGCCCACATGTTGCACCTTCTTTCTTTTATTTTTCTTGTTCATCCCTTTCTTAAGGTGTTGACGACCTGCCCCCGAACCTCCCACCAAGTTCACTGACTTCTTTGAAGCTGGTGGTTTTTCTCAAAGTCTATAGTAGACCCAGCAAACCATGATAGTTTATGCAGGCTTCATCATTCTATAATGACAGAGAAAGTCCAGGTAGGAGCTAGGCAGGGAGTTTAGTATGGCATCCTTCCCAAGTTGCTCATGCAAAGGAAATCCAAGTTTGCCCAGACGTTCTATCATCTCAATCATATACAGTACATGATCGGTGACAGAAGTCCCATCACGCATACACGCGTTAAAAATGGCACTAGACATTCTGTACCTTTCAACATCGTCTGGCATCCCGAAAGATTCTTTCAACATTTAGAGTATTTGTTCCGGTTGGGCCTCCTCAAATTTTCTACTGAACTTATCATTCATAGAAGCCAGCATTATGTAGCGCAATGTGGTGCGGTCATTGGTCCACTTCAGATAAGTGTCCCTAGCCACACCTGGCACATTAGGGGCTGGCTACTTAGGTGCAGGATCCATTATCACATAAAGGATCCTCGCTCTAGGACTATCCTAAGCCTTCGATACTAGCTATCGAAGTTTGGACCTGTCAATTTATCACTGTCCAACAGTGACCGAAGCGACAGATTTGTAGACATTTCTGAAAGAAAAACCAAAAACTTATTAGTATACATGATTTATTTAAACCTATAGACTTGGACTTATAGTCTAAGGCCCTTCCACTATTTTATTCAGGTTGGTGGCCCCTACCTTCAACCCGAGAAATTACTCCTAATTTTTAATGGGTACTAGAATCCAGTAGACTACATATGAGCTCGACTTTGGCCGGCCCACCCACATGTATCTAAAGGTAGGTTCATAACCAATTGTTTCCCAAACAATTTCTAGTAATTTATTTTTCCCCAGGTTGCACGCCAATCGACCTTTGGGCCTTCTATTGGGTGTCTTGGTTAGATCCAACCATTAACATGACATGTTCAAGCTTCTAACCAAGGAATTGGTCAAGCCCGACTTTGACCGGCCCACCTGACCATTGTTGAGAGAGTTGCATTGAACCATCATAATATGAATGATAATTCCAAAGACCAGATGAGTACCAGGCCTTTGGGCCTCCAATAATCATCTTAGCCATTGGACTCATTATCACTCTCTTAATGGGAGGTTATGACCTAATTATCCCCATAATTTAGTCACTTTAGGGACCTAATAATTTTAGAGGGTTTGATTAATTTGTGACACATGAATGATATGGACCAATTTAAGTATTCTCCCACTAAACCATTTAGTTGGGTTTATTAATTTAGTCCATGGGTACCTAAATCAGTCAAACTGATTTTCCTTAGGAAGCATGGGTTAGCTCAAGTCAAAAGGCTAGTCTAATCAAGTGCTTGGACTACTTAGCCAGGCCGGTTTGATCAAAAGGCCGAGTTGCGCCATTAATCATCTTGCCTAGACACCAGCTGATAATCAACTAGCTAGGTGAGAGGTAGCCATGACCTTGATCAAAACCTTTCTAGATACTAAGTGGTTGACCAAACCCAATTAAATTTGCCTGAAGACTTGGGTGACCACTGAGCCCCAAATCAAGTCCATTTAGATGTATGGACTGATCAATCTAATCTAATTAGATGGATCAAAAGAAAAGACCTAACTCAACATTTGATTATATTCAATTTTTCTAATTTAGTCCAAATCATCTAACCTTAGGTCTAACCCAATTAGAGAACTTGATTCATGCTAACCCAATTAGCCCATGATTTATGATCATGTCTTAAGGTCTTTAATTCATAATTCTAGATCTTAAGTTAATCCCTTTTCAAATTTGAACCAATTTCAATTTTGAGTTCTGATTTTAAAACATTTTCAAAAAATTTTGTAAAACATTTTTACTTTCATCTGTTCTATACATCCGTTCATGGGTTCTTTCATAGTACACGTCATAGGAAATCTTTCTTGAAAAAGAAACAGAGGCTATGAAACCTCCCTATGACCGGACTGCCTAGTGAATATACCCAATCCAAAATATAATTTAACACAACATGCAAGATCTACATTAGATCTACATCTAAAACATATATTTAATCATCATTAAATAACTTTAATATGCTCTCATCATGCAAAACCTTTTAAATCTACTATAGATCTAAACTAATCATAATAAGATCTACTTTAGATCTACATTAGATTATTTATGCATAATATTATCAGATCTACTATGCTTATACATGCATTCCTAAGCCTTAACCTGGCTCTGATACTATTTAAAGGGAAAACTTTCTTTTCCTATGCACAGGATCTCAAGGTGGAAAGCATGTAATTCAATTTTAATATTCACATTAAATATAAATTAAAGCATATTAGCAGATCTGAAATTTAAGAGTATATAAAATAAGTTTAAAACAATACCTCTCGATGCGGAAGCTGTAGATGACGAACGTAGCAGATCCGATCTGTAGAGAGAAGTTCCTCTTCGTGCCTTGCAAGAGCCGCACGTGCCGCTCCTCTATATCACACGCACGCCTGATGTATGTAGACAGAAGGTGGAATCCTAGAACAATGGAAGTAGAACTCTTCTCCCTAAGAAGAGACGATCTCTTCTTGATTGGACTTCTTGTTGACTTTCTGTGATTGCAGACGATCAGTTTCTTCTCTTTTCTTTTTTTTTTTTGTATTTTATATACACCGTAACGTTTTTACCCGATGAACTATGGCATTAAATATGCATTGAAAACGCGTATAAGAGCCCTTTAAATAAATGATACCTTCACCGCATTAAGTCCGCAGCCACTTCATCAACGCATCCCTCAAACGCATCGAAAGAAGTGGAATGGCTTGAATCAATGCGTGGAATCAAGCAGTCTAAGAGGAAACGTGGAGTGATCGGTTCCTTGAGCATCCTCTCGTTAATATATCAATAACTCCGTTGCTTGGTTGTTATTACTAATGGATGATCACGTATGAAATCTCAAGAAGCACATGTAATATTTCATCAATTAAAATGTCTTAATGTTAACAGAATTGATCCAATCAATTCCGTTTGAAGTTCAAATTCAAATCCAAAAGAAGCTACTCGTAGCTCTTGAACTATACTTCACATTGGGCCTATCCGAGCTCCAATCTGAAGTGATTTATGAATTCAAAATTCATAAATAAACTTTCAGAGGCTCTATTGAAAATCCGGATCAAACCACTTCGAACCCGAATCCAAACCACTTACCAACCATTGGTCCATAGTTCAAATTAACTTCATACAAGATTCATATCATGTCCCAAAATTCTATGTGAGTTACTGACTAACTCAAATCATCCTCGAAGTAGGTGCTGCCGCTAATGCCTAGTGCTAGCTAGACATAGTCAGAACAAATCCCGTATGACCCATCTGATTTAGTCCCACTCAAATCAGTGATTATGCCCGCATACAATTCATCCGACTATGTGCATGACTCCATAGGTTCGAACCTAAGCCGGTAGCATAGGAACGCTTCCTATACTAATTGATGTGACCATCTAGCCATGGTTTCCGATGTTCTGATAGATCGAATTTGCACAAGGCAACATTCATGAACCCAGGCTATGGTTGCCGCATAATTCATCCCCTTGTCCTAGTACTCAGGGAAAATACGGAGTTAACTGCCAACTCCGAGTAAATCACCCAAGTATGTTTCAATGCAATGAATCTTGTGACACCTCACAAAGATTACCTTGGCCAAGGTTTTGCTAAATTGAAACATAGTTCGAGCACTCTCTCTAACACTTAGAGTGGACAATCCCATCTTGACTCATCACTGACCCAATAAGTACTTGACTACACCCAGCAACCTTCCGTCACCGGATTAGAAATCTGGGTGGTCCAGTGCCTAAGTACAGTGAGTTGCTTATCAAGTCAACATGATAGTCTCATGTCAAAGGGACACTTATACCCATTGCCTTTCTGTGAGTTGCTCAAGGCAGTAGAGCACTCAGCAGAGGTGAGTCACTGTTCAGTGAATGCACTCCTACACTCACCTGCATATCATACCAGTGTTATACACTCTTTGGTTTAAGTAAACAAACCAACCCATATGACATACAACGACCTACACTTGATTACGTCGTCGTCCTCCGTAACAACGTATTATTTGGCCGCGAACAGATTTAAGAGTTACTCAACAATTCCTTCATTGTCGAATACATGTAACTCTAAGGACTACAACATATTGAAATTCTACTGGAAGATGTAAACTATATGCTGTACTGCCAAAATAAATCATGTTCATATACATCAACTCATAACCATCTATAAGCTAGACGATTGGCTGTAGGACACATTTCCTTACAGTCACTATATGATTCATTATTCTTAATTTGAACTATTAATGGATGTTCAATTAGTGAGGTTATTTTTAACCGTAAAGCCTCGTTTGGTAAATGGAAAGTGATTTTAGAGAATGTATTTTTTGGACATTGATTGCTTGGAGAATAGATTTCTAGAAAGATTTTTTCTATGTGCATGTTTGTTTGACTATAAGAAAGAAGTTTGGAAAATAATTTTTTCATATCGATCAAATTTGGTTAGCTATCCTCTTTTCCTATGAAGTGGATAATCATTTCTAAATTTAAATTTATTCTTTGATTATGCTATTAATCAAGAATGTTGAAGGATAAAAATAGAAAAATCTTGCTTTGGCTGAATGATGAGACCATAGTGTTGACCCAATTATTGTTTTTGATGAATAACAAAAACCACATAAGTATATTTCTTATGTTACTAATGATTTTGATTAAGTATTTTAGGTATCTAAAATGTTTAATTAATCAAAATCCAAAGAAAAATTGAGTTTGAATCAAGTTCTTATGTTAAGTGTCAAGTTTCAGACATTAGAGCCGACTCTAAAGTATATCAGAACAGTTTGACACTTTCAGCATGGATTAGAGCCGACTCCTACAGAGATTAGAGTCGACTCTAATCGAAAGACAGAAAACCTAATTTCTGCGTCAAATTAGAGCCGACTCCTGTAAAGAATTAGAGCGGACTCTAATGATTATATAGAGACGGTGTTTTTTGGGGCTTAATTAGAGCTGGCTCCCGCATATGTTAGAGCCGACTCCAGCACGTAAAGATATCGACCCATAGAAAGCCAGAGCCGACTCCGCGATGAGCAAATGTTACTATTTTGAGCATCCCGACTTAGAGCCAACTCTAGGCCAGATTAGAACCGACTCTAACCTGTTAGAGGCGGATTTCAAAGATGTCAGAAATGACTCAAAAATTTATTTTTTCTCCAATGGATTTCAATGGCTCTTTTCTCTTTCGTGTCTAACTCCTCCTCAAGTACTTTTAACATCTACTTTTCATCTAAAAGTGGATTTAGAGGAGATTATAAATGGAACCATCCAATCATTTGAAAGAATAGAACAAAGCAGAGAAAAATCAAAAAGGAAAAAGCTCAAATCCGAAATCTTTTGATCGAAACTAAGTTTAGAGAAATCCAAAGCATTTGAAAGTCAATTTTGAAGGATTTCTATCAAATCAAAAGGAGAAGAAAAAAGCCCTAATTCTTCAAAAGCCTCTACATCCAAGATTCTTCCAAAGGTTCAATCCTAACTTGAGAAAAATTATTTCAGAGAAAAAGAAGAAAAGAAGAAAAGCACAACTTCAGAAATCTTTTAATCAAGTTCTTTTATTTCTATCTTATTTATATTGCTTATTTGCTCATTTAAAGAGCTTTGTTTCTGTTATAACCTTATTATTATAATATTTGGTTACTGATTCAATCAGGGGATTGAATTAGGTGAGGCAGTTGTGCCTTGTGCAAGCTTGAAAGCTTATGATATGTTTTATACTGGTGAATCTGTGAAAACCAGCTAAGTTCATTGTGATTTCGTTGTTAAAATAACAAGTTTGAGTTATGAGCTTGTAAAATAACTCGGTTGTAATTAGGGTAATTATAGTGTGGGCCCAAGAGTTGCTTGAGAGTGGATGTAGGTGTAGCTAACACCGAACCACTATAAATTTCTCGTGTTTGTCGTGCTTGTCTCTCTTTCTCTCTACTCTGTCTTTTATATTCTGCTTTGCATTCTTAGCACCACACTTATTACATATATTCTTGTGCACTATCATTTTGTGAAATTATTTTTAAGCACCAAAATTTTTAAGAATCTAATTTATCCTTCCTCTTAGGTTGCTATTAGGGCCAACATAAGAATTTTTTTTTTTTTTCATCTTCGAGTTAAGTTTGTGATTTTCAGATGGGTTTACAATTCTTATGCAGTCATAGAAATTATCTTTTCTTAAAAAAGGAACTTTCTGTTCACTATCTAAAATATTCAATTAAATAAAGGAGCTAGCCATAGTTTTTTGAGTAAGATAATTCTCATGGTACCAACTAAATGGGCCTAATAGACAATATTTGTATTGATTGGAAAAATGAGGTAAAACCTATTATATAAAGCTAAAAGGGAAAATATCCGATGAAGTAAGACAATACCATAGGAATTAATATTGAATTCCAAACATATTATATTATACAATGAGGTTTGAAGCCAATTAGGGATGAACATATAATAAGGATGACTGCTCGAATAAGAACCGCTTGAAATCCACTTGAATTACTTGAACCAACCGATCAAGTAATTTGGTTGTGAATTGAGCTCGATACCAAATCAAACATTGCCCATTTTAACCCAAATATTTTGTAGGATAGATATGACAAAGGTTTCTCCCTTTCATATATCCCTCATATTTATTAATTTGGAGCTATTATTTTAACTAGGTAATTGTGGTCTTACCGCTTTACCTTTTAAGTACTTAGATAGAATTATTATTTAATTAAAAAATTAAAAAAAAAAGCTGCCACAGTGCAATCAAAACTTGCTTGATCGTTGAAGTAATGTTTAAATTGGCCTTGAATAAAAAAGGTTTAGTTTTGAGCTTAAACTTGGCACTGAGCCAACTTCATATTGTGTAATGATACTTGAGTATGGTATTGTAGTTGGTCCTATTATGAATACATCAAAGAAATCATAAGATATCAAATTAGCTAAAGAGGTTTCATGTTGTGGTAAACAATTTTGATTATCTATTTAGCCTATTCACTTAGGTAGTGTTTGAAATAGGGGATAAGAGGGGATATCTCTGGATATCCCCTCTTATTCCCAAAAGCCATAACTATAAGGTATAGCAGGGAATAAAGTTAACCAAAGGGATAATCCATAGTTAACCATGGTTAACCATGGGATATCCCCTCAATTTATTCCCTAGAGAATGCAGGAATAGCTAGTTATCCCTCCAAATAAGAGTAAAAAAAGGTTATCCCATGGATTTACCTTTTTGCATTTGATATGATCAATGGGATAGTCAAGGGATATCCCTAGGGATAGCCAGGGAATAAATTCTATCCCGTATACTTATCCATGGATAACATTTTTCCTATCAAACACTACCTTAATGTGATAAGTTAATGTATTAAGAGAATGGGGTTAAAATATCTCTACTACAATGCAAGTATATCAATAAAAATGAGAACTTTGCCTCCCTCCTTTTCTCATCAAAATTCATTCAAAGGATGCATGATATGGTAACTTTCTTTTGATGCTAAACAGTAAGGCTTCCTCCACCATGATTTTTTAAAAAAATTAAATAAATATAATTATGGAAATAAATTATTTTTATATTTTAAATTTATGATATTTATAATAAAATAATTTTAATGGTGCGCAAAGCTGTTGTTGCTGTGGTTTTTATTTTATTTTATTTTTGTGGGAGAGAAGGATCTTCCCTCGGCAGTGTTTGATATGAGGGATAAGGAAGGATATTTCCTGGATATCCCTCCTTATTTCCAAATGCTATAGCTAGAAGGAATAGATCTGAAAAAATTTAACAAGAGGGGATAACTCATGGTTAACCACGGTTAACCATGGGTTATCCCCTGAACTTATTCCCTAGGGAACCCAGGAATAACTAAAGTTATCCCTTGATGGCAGACTTGTAATTTTTTAAAAAATGCTTATTCCCTCAGCTATCCCCTGGATAAATGCTATCCCGTACATTTATCCAAGAATAGCTTTTGGGCTATCAAACACTACCTTAGGTATTGTTTGAAATAGGGGATAAAAGGGGATATCCCCTGGATATCCCTTCTTATTTCCAAAAGCCATAACTATAAAGGATAGTTGGGAATAAAGTTAACTAAAGGGATAGTCCATGTTAACTATGGTTAACCATGGGATATCCTCTTAATTTATTTCCTAAAAAATATAGAAATAGCTGATTATCCCTTCAAATAAGAGTAAAAAAAAGTTATTCTATGAATTTATCTTTTTACATTTGATATGATCAATAAAATAATTAAAAAATCCCTAGAAATAATCACAGAATAAATTCTATCTTATATATTTATCCATGAATGATATTTTTTCTATCAAACATTACCTTAATTCTCCCGTGCCCCCTCCTTTCTCTAGCGTGGAGGCATCGCCGTGTTGCTGTGGGACCCGGGCCGGTCTATATGCGGCAGATGGTCTTGAGGAAAAACCATTTGCCCCTCCTAACCCGGATTCCCATCCTCTCCCGTCTTCGCTCTCCTCGCACGCGAACATAACCTTCGATTTCTCATTCGATCTCTTCCGTCGGCGCAGAATCCCTGTCCTCCGTCTTCTGGATCATCATAGTGAAGGTTTTCTAAGCAAAAAGAGCCGTCTTTTTCGGTGGAAGCATGAAGCGGGGGTACGAGGAGACCGCCTCCAGCTCCTTCGGCCCGCCTCAATCCAAGTTCAGATTGAATTCATACGGTAATTTGCATAAAGATTGCCTGCAATTTCCTACGATGTTATCATCGTGAGCTTGTAGGTTTTTTTGTTGATGTTGAGCGAAAATCGGGGTTTTGATTGGGTTTTGGTGTGCGGGTATCAGGTGAATCGCGTCGTGGTGACGATGAGAGCACGAAGAACGCCTGGAGGGTGGCGGAGCATTACAGCGCGAGGTCGAATCAGACTCTGGAGGAGCGTGAGGCGAGCCCTATCATCCATTTGAAGAAGCTTAATAACTGGGTAGGGTTACGATTTACTTTTGATTTCCGGATTGTATCGAGTCTTGCTTTTGTCTAAGTGAATGTTCTTTCTGGATAACATCCATCTCTTGTTAGTTTGTTCAGCGTTCAGATGAGCAGTGAAATAATGAACCTTTTCCCCCTAAAGTTCAAATCTTTTGGTACTGCAGGATATAACCCTGTGGACTAGTCATGTTAAAGCATGGGCTATCAAAAGATCGATTCTTGCTGTTTGTTTAATATTTTCTGATATGAGCATTGCGTGCCATAAAGCTGGGTGATGGAGTTAATATCTTATATTGCATAGAACCTATTTTAGGATAAAGTGCTGTATTTTTTTTCCCCTTATAGCTGCCATATATTTTTCTCAACAATCATGTATTGTGGTTCAATTTGCTTTGCTACTGATGTTAGGAGTGTTGAATAAATGCAATTTGATGTTAATGATCCGAGCCCACTTTCTTCAAGAATGGGAATGTTATTCACTGGATTAGACATGTTTAAGTATGTGGAAGATCTGTTCTTGTTACTAACTGAATGGCGCATTACATGATTATAATTCAAATTAAACTTGGATTCTCAAGTTCATTATTTCATATCTCAGGTTGTCTATATATTTTGCTAGAATGAAGAATATGAATATGCATGTGCTAGAGAGAGAGAGAGAGAGAGAGAGCTTTCTTTCTTTATTTCATGTATTAGAATTATGCTGTTATGCATTTTCCTGTTGATGTCATGTTATCTTTGTAGGAGCTCATTTCCATTGTAACCTTTTTGATATTTACATTTTATGTTGCTAGCTTTAGATTCATTTATGCGGTTGATTCTATATTCATCTGTTTCTCTTTTTGTTTGACAGATTAAAAGTGTCCTCATTCAGCTGTATGCTCGTCGGGGAGATTCTGTTCTCGATCTTGCTTGTGGAAAGGTTAGTAGCAATAGCATCTGGATGCTTACTGCATTTCCAATGTGCCATAATTTTGAGGCATACACTCCAATGGACTTGCATTGTCAAAAATTCTGTAATTTTGACAATAACTCTTGGGCACTTAAGGAACTCCAATCCAATGAGAAAGTTATTTGTTTCAAGACTTAGAAATTATTCTTTTACTCTCTCTTGGTTTTAATTTTAATTTTTTTATCTTCAACATTGATTTAATAGAAAGTTGCTTATGTTTATATATATATAGATCTAATATACTGTTACTGTAACCATTATTAGCAAGTAATATCCTGGTATTTTGCTGATAAAGATGAAGATAATTTGCGTAACAAATAGTTTTGTGTTCTAAGGTTTGGGTGTGCACCCATGTATTTTTTCTAAGACAATTCATTGTGAAAGCTCTATTAGAACCAAAACCCATAAACTGCAATATATTTTCACTTTGTTGATGTATCTCTTATATTGTTTCTGTCTAGGGTGGTGACCTTATCAAATGGGACAAGGCAAAAATTGGATATTATGTTGGTGTTGATATAGCAGAAGGCTCAGTAAGTGTCCTTTTATTTTGTCATGTCTTCCTGAAAATAGAGAAGTAGATTCACCTACAGGCTGAACGGATGGGGTCATTACCATTTATCTTGGACAGCATACTGTTTAACTGTTTTGGGAAATGTTCTTCACAATATTCGCCATCTATATCTGCTCTTCCACAAGAATGTGATTGTTTGTTTGTTTCTTGAATCTTACAGTGTCATGTCTAGACAATATATTCTTGTGGTATATTCATCCATGATTTTGATTACCTCACCAGTTTGATTTTACTTCCAAGAAGAGTAACTTCCTTGCAGCCTCAATAAGGAAGCGTTCCTAGTAAATAAATATAATATTTCAACATCTTGATTAGCTTGCTGTGTTCTGGTGTGTTGTCCCTTATGAGCACTACATCACTCTTGATCAGCTGACTTAGTCATGAAACTTAGAAAGGTCCATTCCATTTTCATGTTAATGAGTTTTGATGATGTCATATAGCATGTGGTTTGCACAGGAGAACCTCATACGTTTGAATCCTCTATGGGGCTTTGCTTGAATTATAAATTCAAATCCTTGTTTTTGTAGGTATACATTTTGCTCTAAAAAAGAAATATTACCATCTGGTATGATCATTGTACAGATGACTGGCATTTGTTCATAGCATGCATCCAACATTTGCTTTTTGTTGCATTTTCTTGTTAGATGCCTGGCATATTTTTGTTCTCATGTACTATGTCTCTTTGAGTGTCTGTGTTTTTTCACTTTCAAAATAAGGTATGCTCATGATTTTGTGCTTCATTTTCATTTGTAATTTTTTTTTCTTTCATTTTAAAACCGTGACGTTGTTTAGCGCATGCATTTGAGTGCATAATATTGTCAGATTTTTCAAAAGATGGTAAACTTTTAAAGCACAGTCATGTTTTGTTTATCCTAGGAAGGGGGAAAACATACTCATGAACCCTTTTTCGAATTTTTTTGTTGCATGATGGTCCCTTTTCCACCAAATGTTCATAGCAAAGCCATGTCTGCTGTCGATCAAGTTTCTTGAACATTTCTCACTACCTCCAGCCATGTTGTTTAGATCTTTCCCTATTCTTTCCTGCCTCTTTGGTACAAATCCAAGTCTCTTCAAACCAACAAATTTTCAAATATCATATTATGTGCCCAATATATATATTTTTTAATTCTTGATTGTTTTGTTCTTGATTTGTGCAACTCCTACTCTTCTTCTATCATGCATGGTCATTACTCTGTCCTTTCCTTTATCCACTTCAAGATTTGAAAAATTGCACTATCATTTATTGCTTGAAGCCTTCATATGCTGACATTTTGAATCATATGAGATGGGAAGCCTTATTTATGTCCTAGAAATTTTTCTCTTTAGTACGTAAGATATGCCTCGATTTCATAGACCAATGTATGTCTCAAGAACTTGTTTATCTGGCTTTGTTGTTATTCATTTTTGCATTCTTCAATGCTTAAGATTTTAGCTCACCCTGTGCTGCTTAGTGGCCATCAAATTTAAGAAGAAACTTGTATTTATTGCTACTCCATTGAAAGTGCATTCGGTTATTGTTATTATTTATGGCTTTAGTTCTTAGACCCTTTTTTTTTTAGAAGTTTCACTTTATAGTTCCAATTTAGTATTTAACCTTATCCTTCTCTCATCAGTTACACTGTGCATGACATCTTTTATGGTACCTCCTTAATAAGAGTAATAAGTTTATCTATGATAATTCAAAAGATGTCGGCTTGGGACCAGCCCTTGATGTTACCCTCTTTGATTGGAGGTTCACTTGCTTTATCACAGTTACGCACCCTATAAGTGCATCTGTCTTCCTCAGCCAATGTTATCAAACTACCTCATGGTACTTAGTTGTATGATTTCTAGGTTTTTATTTCTTGCTTAATCTTTCTGCTAGTTGCCTAAGCTAGCATAGTCCTTTTAGAACAAGTATAAGTTATGATGAAAATTTATTCTTATTCAAGTATGTTCAGGTATTTCCTTTTATGCTAGATATGTGCACAGCCAAGGAGTTTACAGCACACTGTATGTTATTCTGCTCTTGCAGGGGTTCAATCACACTCATATCATAACCTGTGATATTTCTCTCTGAAATGTGTTTAGATAAAAGACTGTAGAACTCGCTACAATGGTGATGCAGACCAACAACAACGTAGGAAGAAGTTCACTTTCCCTGCTCGCCTTATTTGTGCTGATTGTTATGAGGTAACGATGAATCTTTTTCATATTAGTGATTCTCATGGGATTCAAGCTCAACATTCTTGACCATACTAGCACTGGTGCACTGCTTGAATGTTGCTGCCAATTTTGTCTTTCAAATTTTTCCTGAAAATTCAAGAAAGATGTGTGTGGATAGAGAAGGAATGTGGTCTATTACAATTTTGTCTTTTGACCAGGTATTGTTTACAGTTCATGAGTTAACATATTACTGTCATTTGATATATATATATATATATATATATATATATATATATATTTTCGACAAACCACAATTGCCAAGTGAAGAAAAAATTTGCAACAGTACATAGTTTAGATTTATATTGTTACTAGGACCTGACATGGTTGATGCACTTGAGAGGCCACACACTTAGGGCCCCACAGAGACACACACTTGAGCTCAGCAACAAGAGGGAGCCGCACTTATTCTCTCCAAGAAAGAGATAGGGAGCCATGGAATTTTGGAAAGGAGCAAAAAAAAGTGGAGTTGAACTCAAGGAGTATGGTAGCACCCCTGGAGTGCACATTATATATGGAGATAATAAAATTGTATCACACATTTGATCTCTGATTCGATAACTAATATATTAGTTTATTATTCAATCTATAAAGATTTGCATTCTATTAATTTAACAATGTCTCTCTGATTTACATAATTGAAACCAAGGCCAATGCATTATTATTTTATTAGTGCAATGAATTTAATTTTATCCTTAGGAAAAGAAAAGATCATGCTGATTTGTAGTCAGTGCTGGATTTCAGGCTCACTTGGACAAGTATTTGCGTGATGATGCACCATATGATATGTGCAGCTGTCAGGTGATCAATTTGATATTTCTAGAAAATATGCATAATTATCTATTTTAAAAAACTACTGGTGCTGCATTAGTTTGTCAAACTCATAAGTGTTTTTTCTGCATATTGATAGTTTATGATATTATTTTAAATGAATTATGCCATCTGTCTTGTGCTATTTCTCACCAACTAATAGAAGATTCTACTGGGCTGTTTAAAAGTGTAGTTGTATTATGATTATTGGCTGTACTGTATTGGATAGATTAGGTTAATTATCTCCTTTTAGTTATACTGATTTCATCAATTTGCAGTTTGCCTTACATTACTCATGGTCAACTGAAGCACGTGCAAGGCGAGCCTTGGCAAATCTCTCTGCCTTGCTTCGGCCTGGAGGCACCTTTATAGGGACAATGCCTGATGCAAACGTCATTATCAGAAGGCTTAGGGAAGGTATTCGCCTTCTAATGGTTTGTTTTTATTTGGTATTTCTTGATTATATTTTTTGCAGCTTTTCTGGATCTTTAATGATATTTCTGAAACGGAATTAAAGAAGAGCTATGCCATTTGGCACGACCTAGTTGATTAAATTATGTTATGATTCTTGTAGAAATGTTTGTCTGTTAGCTCATCTGCCTTTCTTGTTCCAAATGTGATTATGATTCAAAGTAGCATTTGTTGTCAGAAAATCAATTCAATGATGTCAATGGAAGTTGTTTTACATCTATCTTTAATTGAAAATTCTGCTTGAGCTGAAGGTGAAAGAAAGTCATGGATGGTATTCTATTGAGCAAATCTGAGTGCTTTACTTGTCCCAAGAGAACAGGATATTCTGTTCAATTTCTTTAATTTTTGATTGGTTAAGACATCAGAGGAGAAAGTTGGTTAGCTTAGTTTATTTTTCTTCTGACTAAATCCTGAAGTCAGGGTTCTGCTTAATAATGGTTGAGAAGCATTGATCCCCTGTACAGAATATGAATATTAAAATTGAAACCAGCTTTAGGGTGATGAGACATAGGAGACACATTGTGGGTTCTAAAAGCATTGTCATGCTAGAATCTAGAACTCTAATAGATTCAATTTTGTGCTAAAGTGTTATATAATACACAAATAAATGTTGGATAATACAAAATGAGAGCTTGGACCCGATCTGACCTGGACTACTCAAGTCAGAATGTGTCAATGTTTTAGGGTGCTAGAATCTTAAGATGCATATGCTTATAATATATTATCGATCAACTAACCTGTAAAGAATACAAGGTGGATTTCTAAAACCTTTTTAAACAGCATTTGAAGAAAAGTATGTTCATAATCATTTTTAACCCTTCACCCAATTAATTGGGGCCACCTTTTGAATAATATAATCTGTCAATTGTTCCTGCAAAAGGGCAACTTTTGGTTCTGTTGCAAGCTTTTCAATCTCTTCTTGCAACCTCTAATCATTTTACATCAAGTTTTCCTCACCTCTTTGTTGGTCCTTGTGAGTATATTGTAACACTTTGCTTTATTGGTTTCTCTTTGGGTTTTCATGTATGGACCATACCATCTCAACCAGTCCTCACCTTGTCCTCAATTGGTGCAGATTTATACCTCTTATATGCCTATTACTTGATTTATTATTTCTAGTTTGCCATTCATCCAACCATGAATAATTTGTCGAAGAAGTCATTTTTTATTTATTCTAGATGATTTTGCGAGTCTTTCAAATAGATAGAATGATGGATGATTCCTAGAATCTTGATTTCTTGCTCTTGTCAAGAAACACTAAGATGTTTAATCCATCATGTGTATATATGCAATAGTGGCAGTGCACCGACCAAGATGGTTTGCAGCCATAATATAAGAGAACATAGGAGAATTTGGAAAGATAATTTGTGCGGGAAATTCAACTAACTGGATTTCTGAAAAAGAGAATTAAGTAAATTTCATACATGAAAGTCACAATGGAAGAAAAATTATTGTGCAATGAAGGAAAAATTATTAGAAATCCATATTGGACAAATGAAGCACGTGTATGAGGAAACAGTGGCAAATTTATAGACTACATATGCAAAGATTAATAAGCTTTTAGTTCTGCTACGCCTCCATCATTATTTGCCTACCCACATCATTATTTGCCTATTCCTTACCCACTTTAAAAGTATTTTGTTATTTTTAGAAGAATTGGATAATTACATCCAGAATTAAACTCGTAGGGTGCACTGTACATGATACTTCAGTGTATGCACCTGTTCTTTTTTTTTTTTTTCCCTTGCTGGGAATGGTCGTGGGGGTGGGCTGGCTTTTCATTGATTGAAATCTTTTATGCTTACTGCAGCCCATGAAGGAGCATATAAAACATATTTACCAGGAGAGGTTTATAAAATGCAATTCTGGTAGGAGCCTTACTGAAATCCAAGTCCTAAGTCTAAAGTGTGAGTGCTAAATACCTCAGTCTGTTTTTTTTTTCCCCCTTCTTTTCAGTAGGAATGCTACACATGCATCTGTTAGTTATAACTGATAAGATGCTGTTTCAGTTAAAGTTAGGACTGAGTCTGCCTTTATTGAAAAAGTGAACTGCATATGTCTAATGAGGCTGATAATTATTTTTGTGGATTTTAGAATCATTTGAGTTGCTTGTTATCACAATCACTTGAATTTAGAAACAAGTGTGGCAAGCAGAAGATTCAATTTTTGTGAGAGGGTTTGGGAGGAAAAGATCTAAATATCTGTGTCACATTGGATTAAGGATAGATGCCGTCACAAATGATGTGACCTTGGTAGGCCTATGAAGGGGATTCTTCAGGTGTTGGGGGCCTTCTTTATTATATTTATTGGTAATTCTCAACGTGCTAGCTTTCCAAAAGTTTTACTTAGTCCTCGCATCCTGCAAATTAGCTTGTTTACCCCAAAAAAAATTGCTACTGAATTTTTCTCAGTGCCTTGTGGATGGATATCCATGTTATGCTCTCCATTATGAGAACTTAAAACATCTTGATGTAGAGCTGTCCAGAAATTTAATGTCATAGTCATAGAACATTAGTATTTGAGTGTGACTTAGTCCTGAATAGAGCAAAGTGGAGGAAGTAGATTCATGTAGTCGAACCCATATAGTTGAGAAAAGGCTTAGATGAGTTGAGTTGAGTTGAGCCATAGAACATTAGTGACGTAGTCATGAATATGCTTGACCCTGATGAGCTTGTAATATTTCATTAGAAACAATTGTTGGATGCAGATTTATTCTTGTTTATTTTTAGAAGGGTTATACATTTTGGCATGATATATTTCTTCTATTTGCTAGTACTTTTTACGGCTTGACATGTGCCCCAGCATGTGTGGAACTGACAAAACATTATAACCTCTCTGAAGAAGATTTTTTACTGATTTTGGTTTTCATTTCCCTTTGTCATGTGATGGTTATTAATATATGCTCTATATAACCTGTTAGGCGACTATTGTTTGTCTGCTACCAAAAAAGAAATCTATTACCATGTTCTCTTTCTGGCATTTTTGCAGCTGAAGGACTGGAATTTGGGAATAGTGTATACTGGATTTGTTTCGATGAAGAATATGCTCAGAAGGTGAATTTCTTTTCTAAAGTTCATTGTTGATGGTTTTGCTAATACTACTCGGGTCTTTAATCTTACATCATGGAGTTCTAATTTAGAATATTTTCATTTCTCTGTTTTGATATGGTTCAGAAATTTAAATCTTCTAGCCCTTTCGGCATCAAGTACAAGTTCCACTTAGAGGTGAAAAAACAGGGCTCTCTCTCTCTCTACCCCACTTATGTACATGTGTGCATGTGTTTTTTCATTTGTGACAGTTTATTCATGTGCTTCATCCATCTTGTACGTTCTCTGAGTTTGTGCTCTGTTATACTTTTCTGTTTTCTATCATTAATGTTTCTGTGCACAAATGTTCTATTTTGCATATAATTTGAACTTGCAACGTATACAAACTAGAGTAAATCAGCAACTATTTCATTAGGATGGGAACTGGTTTTAAAGGTTTGTTAATTAGGCAAATTTAATTTTCCAAATTAACTCTCTTGAGATCTTAATATGGTTAGTTCTTAAATCATTGGCATGTGTGCTGACATCTTGACTATGGGTATCATTGCTTGATATGCTGTCTTTGTTTTTCTTTATTTTGTAATATTCCATGCTGTCCTAGGACACAGTAAGGAACATTTTGTTGAGAGAAAGGAAGCTCATTACTGGCGGTTAATTCTAGGTTGCTCTCCTTTATTTGAATTATTTTGACAAAATTAGTAAAGAATCAATCTCCAACTCAAATGCCAGACGGTGGAAAAAGAACTACATCATCTGTTGCATAGTTGAAGCACATGCTTTAGAGCTTAACATTCAAATTCCACAAGACTTTTTAAAAGTTTGAATTGAAAGGGGAGAAAGCAAAGTTTGATGTTGGGAAATGCTTTGGTCTCTGATATAGCTATGCTGATGGGCTGGTATGCTGGCAAATTTTGTATCGTTCAGTTGGATAGACCGCAAGTCCAATTCAAAAGTTTGGACCTTAACCTAGATATTTCCCCTTTTCATATCTAGTTGGATACAGGCAGCCTTAATGATTTTCTGACACCACTATCTCACATGACATTATACCATGGCTCATGTTTTTTATTTGATAATTGTGATTTGTCACCTTTTAGTAAACTGGTATTGTGATGCTATTCTAGTTATCTACAGTTTCCTTTTCTTGTTTCTTTTTGTTTTTTCTGGGGAGGGGGCATGCGGTTAAGTAACTTGATTGGATCAACAGCCAACATGAGCTTACCTTTTAGAGAAACATATATATATATATATATATATATATATATATATATATATATATATATAGAGAGAGAGAGAGAGAGAGAGAGAGAGAGAGGAAGTTGAGCTTGGCTACATTCAAACGTAGTCAAGTCTAGAATTCAGTCACCTTCGCCTTTGGATATGCATAGATCCCGGATCATCCTGTCTTTTTCGTCTTTGGCATCTGTGAACTATATAGATCTAAGAGTAGGGGAGATGATCGAATATAAGCCTGGCTACATTCAAGTCTCTCTCTCTCTCTCTCTCTCTCTCTCTCTCTCTCTCTCTCTCTATATATATATATATATATATATAAAATTAAAAACTGAATTTCAATAATTACCTAGGAGGAGTTGCAGTTAGCGTAGAAGAATGGAATTTGTTGCCACCATTTTGCCATCTCTCTCCCCCTTGTCAATTCTCTATCATTCATTTTTCACCATACTAGAGCTTTTACAATTGCATGTTCTCAAGCTGGAGCATCAGTTTTTTATTGAAATGTTTGTTGACTACTTGGTTGGGTGCAAATCTTTAGTTTTTGTGGGGTTTTTAAAATCCCACCTTTCCAGACCGTCTCCTATGCAATTAGGGTTGTGCGATATCCAGTCTCCTGGATTTTTCCAATCTCTACATGGTTGGGTTTTGTCTACCCACCATGCATATATGTTGCCTGCCCTTACGGTTTTGTATGTATAGCTTGCTTGGGCATCATCAATTCCTCTTAAGAATTTTATTGAACTGCTCTAATCTTGCAATCTGAAGTTCCAGTTCCCTAGTTGATCATTTCCTTAGCGCAATGCTTGGACTGTGCTTAAATTTTGCACATTTCCATTTTTTTATTTTGTCATTTTTTTCCTTTCTTTCCAGTTTAATTGGATGGTGTTACGATATATCTAACTGGCCTTGTTGATATGCAGGATGCTGTTGATTGTCCTGAGTGGATCGTTCCATTTAATGTCTTTAAATCATTAGCAGATGAGGTATTCATTGTCCTTATTTCTCAGTTATGGTCTGTTGCTCTGTCATTTATGTGGCTGTTGATAATTTATTGTCTAATGATTACTCTAGTTGGCATTGTTATCCTTTGTTTTGCTTTATCAGTGCATATTTTAATTCCTAATTGGAAGAGTCTTTGCAATTTATAATCTCTATATTATATGAAAATGGTCAGTAACTTATCTAGCATAATCTTGACATCATTGAATCAATTCTCTTGCATGTTGTCTGAAGTTGCTTATGTATTTTAACTTCTAGAAGGCACATCACCTTTCACCTCCCACAACCAGCTCATCAGTTTCTTATGATTGCTGAGGTTTAGGCTGACCATATTGTATACCTAGCCATACAAGTTAATTATTATTGTTATTGTTGTTGTTTTTATGGATTTGGGGAATGGCAAAGCAGAGGAGAGAGAGAGAGAGAGCCAAAACTGTTGTAGGAAAATGTTGAGGAAGAGTTCTCAGCACAGAAATCATCATTTTCCATGGACCCTGAGCTCGTCAACCACTCGGCCAGCTGGATTCCTTTACAAAAAGTTCTGCTTTAAAAGTATCTGGGAAATTCTTGATCTTCCAAATGTCCTGCAAGGGAGGATTGTTTGCTGGAGTATTCAGTCTAGGCCTCTAGGGCCAATGATCCTGTTAGACAGTCGCCTCCGAAGCATATCTTGCTAGCATTATACACAAAGCAAACAGTGTGCATTACCTCCCATGCTACCTGCATTTCAGCTGCAGGGATAGAAGAATTATTGAACGGATGAAAACCAGTAGATGTTAGTTCTCCATATTTTTCGCTTAGAATAAGTCCACTACCACCTTTTGTTCCTTTAATAAACCATCAAATACCATGATTTGAAGAGTAAACAAAAAATATTTGCACTGTAGTTTGCTTCTATTGTTGTTTGGTTTTGCTTTTTTTGTTTTTTTGGTTTGAACTAGCAGCTTGCTTCTCAGATTTCCCCTTTATATATGGTTGGAATACTTGGAAACACATCACACAAATGACATTTTGCTCCCACTTTTTCCCAATATTGCATCAAATTGCAGAGGGGCCAACATAAAGAATGTGTAAGAATGTGGTGCGTAGATAATCTATAGCATTAGCATATTTCATCATCCACAGCTAACATTGCACATTTATTATCTTCATTTTAGTACTATATCCACTTATTTTGCAGACATTCATTCCCACAGAATCTGTTGAGCGAGTGATGTGGGTTCATCATAAATATAAAAAGGTTGCTCATTTTTTTAATCTTTATGATTTGCAGTATGATCTGGAGCTTGTTTTTGTGAAGAACTTCCATGAGCTTGTAAACGAGTACTTGAAAAAGCCCGAGTTTGCTGAGCTCATGCGAAGGCTTGGCGCATTGGGTGATGGAAACCAGGATCAAAGTGAGTTTCTTTTTCCTACACTTCACTGCAACCTCGACTCGAAATTCTTTGGTTAGCTTGACCAAAGCATTGAACCGTGCAGGCACATTATCACAAGATGAGTGGGAAGTAGCATACCTGTATTTGGCATTCGTGTTGAGGAAGGTAACTCTCAGAGTTTTGTCACTATGTCACCTTGCTACTACCATCCATGGAAGAACTAAATGGTTTTTTAATGGCTATTTTTAACTCAGCGAGGCCAACCACCTACGAATAGGAGGAACAGCAGCATAAATAAAGGAAAGATGTGCATATCAGACGATGACATAGAATTCATCAGGGGTGGTTCCTGAACCTATTTTTCCTTATTTTCCAATCTGTCAGGGTGGCATGCAGCGTAATTGTTGCTGTAGCCCTCATCACATACTGTAGCCCTCATCACATACTGCAGAGTTGGAGCCTACGACATGGTAGTACTTAAAAGGACTATCCTGACAGCTAATAATGCAAGCTTAGCTAAAAAGTTCACTGAACCTAACCTGCTTTGACAGCCTTGTATCCTGTGATTAAACTTTTCTTCCTGAGATAAATTGATGGTAAAATCTCCATGTTCTTAATGTATGACACATAATTAAATTTTATATATCGCACAGAAATCAGCATGTCAGCGAGGCATTAAACTGATACTATTGGCCAGTTCTCTCTCTCTCTCTCTCTCTCTCTCTCTCTCCCTCTCTATTTTTCTTCTTATTTCTTTTCCTCAGCGGTGTTCAGAAAGTGGAGTGGAAATTTGATGCTTGTTTCTTTGAAATTAAGGACACGGGAATGACAGTACGGTAAGGCTCAGATGATTCTGAACACTTTTCCATATCATTTTTGTCACTGGTCTTGGTTTTTGCTTCTCTTGTTTTGGCTAACAATTATTCTTCTAAATAGTTAAATCTGGCCTGATTAAAACCTCTTGCAAAAATAAATGGTTCAGTTAAATGGGACAATCGTAATCATCCATGATATTTTTTGCGTGCACATTTTAGACTTGATATAACTTTGTAAAGGTCATCTACTTCTGGGTTTTGTTACCTAATGCCTCAAGGAAAATAAAAAAGAAGAAATGGAGCTTTTTAGGGAATGTTTAAAAGGATATTTAATGTTTCATTATCACATAGCAATAAAGCCTTTAAAGAAGCTAAACAAAAAAATGGCAACATCATACCTCTACGAGCATCATGTTTTGTACCATGGAGTGTTATAATGAATGGATGGTCTTGTGATTATATTTAGAAAGTAGTAAATGTGCATGCAGACATGGATCATGAGTTCTGGGTGAACAATAGACGTTTATATCTGCGGTAGAACACATTAAGTATGCAAAACGCTTGCAATGCTAGGATGGTCTCATTGATACGATGACCCAATGATCTCAATGATAAGGTGGACCAAATGTAGAGCTGTCAGGATTTTTTTTTTTAATTTTTATTAAGCTCTCTAATTTCTGCACAAAAATGGAAAATTAAATGCCCTTTTTAAAGGGCTTTAAAAGTTTCACCTCTACTTTCTTATTGTCCGTGAAAAGGTGGGTGAACTGGGGTACGCAATGCCCTCAGGCATTCATCAACAAAACCCTTGACTTTACTCCAACCTAACCAAGGAGCGAGAGATCGTAGAGTTGAGTTATTTTTATTGTAGTTTAATGATTTGTGTGATGCCGTAAGGGCCTGGAAAAGCAATGAAAGCACTTGCGAATTATCGACCCCGTACTCTTTTATTGCTGGCCATTCCCATTGCTGTTGATGGCTCCAAGCAGTACACAGCCGAAGGCGTGACAGAGAATGGTAATGGCTGGTGGCTCCAAACAGCACCACAGAAAAGGTGGCAGAGAATGGGAGGATCCAAAGATAAAAAAGAATAATGGGGGTCACGTGATCTCGCTGAGTTTTTGAGCTTCTCCTCTTCCTACTGAGTGCGATGAATGAAATTAAATAAAAATCATTCTGGGGATTCTGGAGTGACGGCCCTCGCTCCATAAAATTTCCAGCATGGATTGCTTCGATGTCTCAACGTCGTTGACAGCAGCAGGTGGATCACAGGTCTATGCCCTTTTATTTTTCCATCCTCTCTCGAGAAAAGGTGCATGTAGTTCGATGTTGACTTGCCTTGTTAGAGGTGTATTTTGATAAAGATATGACTAGTCTTCCAAGGTTAAGGACTCCAGGATTAAAAATTAAATATTCCTCTGGTTTTGGATCAAGAATCTTCACTGCCTTGCAAAGCGATCCCACCATGCTGCGTGTGGGGCAGACGGCACGAATAGACGTCATCGATTTGGAAGAAATCCCCTCAGAAGAAGCCCATTGCCTCAAGGAATGGCCTAATTAATATTTTATAAACTAGCATGTCACATCTTCATCATCTAGCAAAGGAAGAATTATAAAGGGCCGAGTAAATCCATTGAAGTCATGAATCACGAAGGGGGGAGAGAGAGAGAGAGAGGTAGAACAGTCTATGGCCATCCTATTGACGACCTACAACTTTGAGCTAATTAGCCTGATACAACCCATTCGACAAGCATGGACCCCAGTTGATGTCCTCTGGGAATCAATCAATCAACCACATATTCTATTATTCTTATGTTAGCACTAATTACCAACGCCTCTTATCCTGGTTTAAATTTCTTGACAATACCAACGCCTCAACGTTTCTTATCCTGAGGTTGAAGCAGTGTGATTATAATGAAGCTACTTCAAATGGACCTTAAGCTTAAAAAAAAAAAAAAAAAAAATTAAAGATTTGAATGGTTGATACCTACTAGAAGGACACATACCTTCGAAGAAAACGTGCCAACCAGGGAATTTATTTTATGGTTCACGTAAAACTACGAACTCCACAGCTCCATCCATCACCAGCGACGAAAGCCACGCAACACGTGGTCACGTTCCCCGGAGCGCCCGACAGCCAGGCGGCGTCGGCGTCCGTGACGGCCTCATTATTTTAATTCCACCAAGCAATCATATTATATCATGGGTATTCTTAGCGAGTGCCCACGGGCACTCGTTAAGGATATTTAATATTCCTATTTAATTAATTTTTTTTTATAAAAGAATAAAAATGAAGAAGACGAATTCCTTTAAGACAGTATAAATGATAATACTCTAATTTTTTTTATTTTTTTATTAAAAATTAATCAAATGAAAACATTAAATATCCTCAAACGATTGCCCGGCCGCTCGTCAACAATTATTTCATTCCGTCTTCTTCCATGGCTTCGCCGGCCGGCTTCCCCGGAGGCCACCGTGTCGGAAAAGGCGGACGCCAGGATGGAATTCTATCCGGCTCATAGAATCGGTCTCAAGTCCGCAGCGGAAGAGAGTGGGGTGCAACTTGGACTTATGAAACTCAATTTTTTTCTAATCTAACCTATTGTAAAATGTCAACCTAATCTAACCCTAACCCTATTTGTAAAACCTCAATCTAATCCTATTTTTAAAAATCAGTTTCGAGTTGAGTTTCGGATTGAAATTCGGGTTGATGAGAAAAAAAAAACTTTTTTTTCAAAGTAAATAAACATAATTATGGATCCCAAAAATGAAAAAAAAATCCTTGCCAAACGCATAAGTTGGACCGAGGCTTTAACATTGTATTAAAAAAAAAAAAATTCTGAAAAAAAAGCGAAGGAGGTGCCGTAAACAAAGAAGAGAAGGAGACAGAAGTGAAACGAAATGTGTGGGTGGTCCGCTTTTATGTTTATCCTTTTTTTTGCCTGCGATCGATGGTCTTGCCTCCTTGCCCTCAAGTTGGTCATCTCGTTCGATCGATTGGTGCCTTCAACGTCTTCAAAAATCTAATATCGATAAGCTATCTCCGTTGAGTAACCCTCGGATTCGGATTATTTTTTTATTATCAATCCTAATTCAAATCAATTGAATAAATTAAATTTAAATTTTTTTTTAAATTAAATAAATATATAAATTTAAACACTACTATAAAAGATTGAACGGATCGAATTCAAATCGTACCTTTAGAGAGAGAGAGAGAAAGAAGAGAAAGAGAGGTGGAACCCAGCACCAGGAGGAGGCAAGGAGGGGGTGTGAATTTATTTAATAGCGAGAAGAAACAAAGGGGCGTGGTAACGAGGCACACGTTTCCTCCCATTTGCTTTTCTTTTGCTGCCAGTCTGACTGCCATCGAGTATAGGTCGAGGCCCCCCCTCCCCCGGAAAGCAACGACGTCCGCACGACTCATCCGCACCCCACCCCTCTAATCATTCCTGACAAGCTTGTCTGAAGCCATTCTTTTTTCTTCTTTTTCTTTCTTTAGAGGCAGAGGGTTTGTTTGTTTTTTCCCCCGGATTCCCCTCCCTGCCGTTGGAAGCAGGGCCCTGGCCTGGTTTGAACTTTGAATCAAGACGCCCGTTGGGATATCGAGAAAGAAGCCCATTGTAATGCTCATGGTTTTGAAATTGAATCGCGGATTGTTCGATCGAACGGATCCAATCAAAATTTAATCATCAATTCATTTTAATTTTATTATATATATGTAATATAGTATATATTTTTGTGTTTAACCACTATTATTTTGTCAAAATTATGTATAGCTAAGAGAAACCATCATCACCACATCAATGAATTTAAAGATAAACTAGGTGAATCTTTGTTATTATGAAATAATAATGATTTTGAAGGATTATATTATCACTAGGTAATCTTGCCATGAATATTGGATGCTTTCCTCTTTGCATTTGCTTTCACCTTATGATTGTTCGTAGGGAACCAATGCTCATTCAATTCATTCAGGTGGGTTTCTGAAATCAATAGCGGTTGATTGAATAGCAGATGATGGGATACCCTTCCAAATATATTCATTTTATATTTATTTCTTCCTTTTATTAAATGCTAGATATGAAAATTGATTTCTCTAGGCATTGCACGATTCAATTGTGCAAAATTATATGAAAAGTCAAGCCATAAAAATCCAAAAAGTTTTTTTATTAGGTGCCTAAGTTCGATAATCGGTTTTGATGAAATAATTTATACCAAAATACCCTATATAATTGATTGTGCATTGTAGTTTCTTTAAAATAAATAAATCATTGAATTAAGAGACTAGATCAATAGCAAAATTTGACTGGCCTTCAATACAATAAGCAGATATTGTTGCTGTAATAATTCCTATAGTATCTTATAATTGACATTAAATTATTGCTTTCTCATGCCATTATAATAACCCGTTGCACCTTGGTCTTTCTTATTTCATAGAATTCTTGGATTCATGCAAGTCTGATTCAAAGCCATAAGGTATTTTTTTTTAAAAAAAAGTTGCCTTTTATTTCTTCCAAAATAATTATTTTAGATTATGGTCCCAATAGTAAATGCATACAAATGTTAACATAGTACTTGGTTTGTAGGAACTTTTTAGCTATTTTAGCAAAGTGATTTAGTTGCATTTTTTTTTATTCTAATATTAAATAAATAAAGTTTCGTATATTTGTTCTCAAGAAAAATTGCTAAATAATTATAAAAGCAAACATGCGTTTATTGAGAATTAGTAAAATTTATTAATAATATAATTTATTTATAATCATTCAGTCATTCTTTTATTCTTATTTTTATGTTAGATTGCCATTTCTATGATTTTTGAATGCTATTGTTCTCACTTGCTTACATAAGCATATTAGCTTAGCTTTAGCTACATGACAATGCTAGAAAAATGAATGGGGTTCGATTATCATACTTTTTAAATATTTTTTAGAATTTAAACTTTAATTATTCCATTCTTTCAAAGCTATCGTTCATTGTCTTTAGATTTTTACTTAATATCTTTATGTCGTTAGACTACTCCACATTATTTATGGCAAGATTTACGTAGATAGAGATGCTAAAAATGGATGCATCAATATGTAACATATCATATTATATAGAAAACAAAATTTAGAAGACTTTTGCTACCTATCATTCCTTCGATTGACTTCACGTGAGTGCGGGTCACAAATAAAATTATCATGGCTTGTCCTACTTGAAGAAAAGAAAACAAAAGCTAGAAAGAGAAACAAATAAACCTAGGAGCCACTCTCCGTATATCTTCAACGAACAAATATCTCAATGATACATTAGAGAAAAATAAAATTAAGACACGTTACTATTCTAAGAGGAAATAAATTCTTTAACTTTTGTTAATAAATCTATCAACTCTGTCAGCTATCTATGCCTCTAAAACACTTTCAGGTCAGCTCGAATAAGCCACATATGATTTAAGATAAGATTTTGTTAATAATAATAAAAAGGTTATTAAACTTTCTCACAACAAAACAGACATTCTCCTTGCTATCTTAAAAAAAAAAAATTAAATTTCAGAATATGTTAAAATTAACTTTGATGAAAGATTCAGAAAAATTAGCAGGTTCAGCTTTCATTATTCGAAGGATCAATGGAGTTTTTCTATCGACGGATGATTTTGGCATCGTAAATTTTTTATTTCTATGACTGAGCTTTATACAGCTTGGGCTAATATTTCCTATACTGTATATATTCTTCATGCTCACAGCTTTTTCATTGAGTGGGATTCGCTTAGTATCATCCGATGGCTCCGGATGGGATGCTGTAATCTTAGTCCCTATCAATTTTTTTTTCTCGATATTTGGGCTATTCTTGGAAAGTTCACAGAGTCCACATTCGGCATATCTATCAAAAAAAAACTAATTATGTGATGAATTGAGTAACGACGGATGGCTCATCATGCGAAATTTTGAATATGAAATTAGGATGAAATATTGTACTATGATATATATGGACTGACATGCGCTAGGGTAGTGTGATCATTCGATTGTATAAAAAAAATATTAAATTTTAAAAATTATTAAATGCTGGAATATATCTCATGCATACTCTAATATCTAGCATGAACGCATAAGGATCAGTGTGTGAGGTTAAATACAGCGCATCACCAATAACTACTATAATATTAAGTACCTTTGTTCTTATCTCCTTAGCTCACTAGCCCACAGCCCACTGCGGCAAAGGACACCAAGGTACAAGCCTATACAACACGGTAATATTTTTGCTGCCACTACAGCGACCCAGTTGGCGCGGCGACCGAGGGACACGGGGGAAGGACACCGCACCGAGACGCTCCCTCCAGCGCACCGTCCGTATCCGGATTTTTTTTTTTTTTGGGGACCCCGACGAACGAACGCAAAATAATCACCACTTGACATCGACGATTCACACGTCCATCGACCGTCCCATCGAACGGCCATGAATCCGTTTAGCTTTCCTTCGTAAACTTCCAAGCACTCTCCTGATCGCCGCCACGCAAACAAGCGACCCCAAGCCGGGAACCAAACGATGGAATCGGTGGTCCCCACGGCCATAAAACCAGAACCGGGTTCCCCCCGACGGGTGCCCGTTTTGCGAAGGGGCGATATAATTGAGGGATTTTAAGCCAGCTGTCGCGTGACGTCAGCGGAGTCACGCTTTTACTTTGAGGACTGCCGCTCGCCAGCTCGCGGCGTCAGAGAGGCACAGCTGGAGGGGGACGCGCGTCCTCGTACCATTGGTCGGAGCATCCGGACTCGTGCTTTAGAGGCGACACGGTGACAGCGACCCGGCCTGCCGTATGGCGGTCCCTGGCGTCCGGTCCGGTCCGGGCCAGCTAAGCCGTGGCGGGGAGCAACGGCTAGTCCAGGTCAAGCGTGGCGGATGACGGGGCGGGGAGCAGGGTTTTTGTCCGACGGGGCGGGTGACGTGGTCCCCTCGGGGCTTGCGGTGGAAGCCAGCGACGGAGGGCTATAAAGGCGGGTCCCGAGGGAGCCTCGGAGCTCAGAGCTGGGCTCAAACGGTCTCCTTGAGAGCTCTGTTTCGTTTCTCTCAATCTTCTTCTCCTCCTCTCCTAGACCAGACCTCTAATGGCGGACTTTAGTAGTAGTGGGGTTTTCGTTCTCGGCGTTGTGTTGTTCGTCGCCTGCTCGGTGACGGCGGGGGTGTGTGGGGTGAAGTTTGATGAGGTGATCCAGGCGAGCTGGGCCTCGGACCATATGATCTATGATGGAGAGCTTCTCAAGCTTAAGCTTGATAACTTCTCTGGTAGTCGGAGTTCCAATGCCTGCTTCCTTCTGTTTATATTGCTTTCAACTGTCTTCTTTCCTTCTTCTTTGGTGTCCATTATCTCTCTCTGTTTTGCATTACATGATCCAATCTTCTTGTATTGGTGATGCGCTACCTCTTTTGTCTCGATATTTCTTCTTATTGTTATTTTTCTTTCGTGCATTTTCTCTTTTAGAAGTTTCGCTGCATTTTATTTTTTGCCCAGTTCGATCAGATTGTCCTCTGCCTTTTTGTTTTGTGTCTCCCTTCTCTATATTATCTCGATTACATCCGGTGGCTTCAGTTGTTGTTTCTACCGATCGATTTACTTCCACTTTTTCTCCCTTGAACGATAGCGTCGCATATTCCAACTTTCCTCTGCTTTTTGTTACTCAAATTTCCTTTGTTCTCACCAAATTTCTCGAGTGCCTTTCGTCAATGATTGCTCTTTTGTCTGGCAGGCGCATGCAATCTTCTCTACTTGTCAATATGTTTCAGATCGCATTTGTTTTGCTCCAATTCGGCTATCATGTTTTTGGACTGGTTTCATGCATTTTTTAACACCATTTATCATATAACTTTTGTCCTCCTCCTCCTCCTCCTCCTCTTGTTGTAGCATTTCACATCTTGTTTTATTTCAAAAGTCTACTTAATGTATCCGTTTTCATTACCTTGAGCTCTGTCTGTTTCGTGTGCTTCGGCTTCTCTCCTGTTTCAGAGTGGAGGATTCTACGATCGTTTTGATCGCTCTCCATTTCAGCACGTTCAGTGACATGGTTGTTGTTAATGGTTTCAGGCACTGGTTTCGCTTCGAAAAACAAGTACTTATACGGCAAGACGACTGCTGAGATCAAGCTGATCGAAGGAGACTCCGCCGGGACCGTCACTGCCTTCTATGTAAAGCACGACGTCTCCTTTTCTTTGTCCAAAATAATGACTTATTAAAATTTTATGATCCACTCCTTTCTCAGCGATACTATATGATCCCCATCATTTAAAAAAAAAAAATAGTTTTCTTTCGTTTTCGTGTCATTGAATCGAGCCAAATGTTCCTTTTAGTAATAAAAATTCGAATCTCTGACGCACATCTGGACCTCTGCTGGCTTTTTTTTTTTTTTCAAAGTCGAAATACCTTCTTTTTGTCCATAATATTTGCTTCAGATGATAATATCGATAAAACTCCTCAATTCGTTGCCAGTGAAAAAAGAAAAAGAAAAGAAAAGAAAAAGAAGAAAAATTCATAGGGGGTGATAAAGCTGACACTATTCGATTAATGCTGCTTCTCTTTTAACCGGCACGGCCCAGGCTGCCAGGCTGGGGAGCACAAGAAAAGCCACCCACATTTGCCGTGCCGTGTCACTTTCTTTATCTTTGTCATTATTAAAGCAATTTATATTTGACAATAAAAATTATAAAAGGGGGTTGTTGATGATGATCATAACTATCATCTATCTTTAACCATTCAGATGGCGTCGGATGGCACGAACCACAACGAGTTCGACTTCGAGTTTCTGGGGAATACCACGGGGGAGCCTTACCTGATCCAGACCAACCTATACGTGAACGGGATCGGCAACAGGGAGCAGCGCATGGATTTATGGTTCGACCCCACGACCGACTTCCACGCGTACTCCATCCTCTGGAACCCCAGCCAGGTGGTCTTCCTCGTCGACGAGTCTCCGATCCGCGTCTACGAGAATAAGGAGGAGAACGGTATCGCGTTCCCGCGGGATCAGCCCATGGGGGTCTACAGCTCCATCTGGAACGCCGACGATTGGGCCACCCAGGGGGGCCGGGTCAAGACGGACTGGTCCCACGCGCCGTTCGTGGCGACTTATCGTGAGGTGCGGATCGACGGATGCGAGTGGGGGGCCGGGGAGGAATGGGCGGCGGAGATGAAGCGATGCAGCGAGAACGAGTGGGGCAAGGAGGGGAGGTACTGGTGGAAGGAGAAGGAGATGGAGGCGCTGAGCGTGCATCAGAGCCATCAGCTGAAGTGGGCCCGGGCCAAGCATCTGGTGTACGACTACTGCACTGATACGTCCAGGTTCCCTGTACCACCGGCTGATTGCAAGCCTTGATGGGGATATGATGAATGATGATGGAAAGTTGTTTGGATATCGTAGTTGGGGTACGCTGTAAAGAGTTAGGGGGGGGTGGGAACTGCTGGTTCTTTTGCTTTGGTTCATTGTTTAATTTCTTAGGTTGTCAAGGGGGGGGGGGTGGTGGTGGTGGTGGTGGTGGTGGTGGTGTTGTAAGGAACTCAGGGAGTGATCAAAAAAAAAAAAAAAAACTTCTCCTTTTGTTGAAACAGAACGTGACAGTATCCCTTTTTTTTTTAACTAATCTTCGTTTGAATAGGCAATGCTGGTCTCTTGGCACATGAACAGCTATCTATAACTCATAAAATATCTTCTAGCAGGAGAAGAAATGAGATGCCAACAGGGCTACTACATTTTAGATTCTTCTTAGATAAATAGCACTAGTGATTTAGTGATTTACTTCTGGAATATGAGACACACTGATAAAAAGTCTTCATCAACCATTGCATAGCTTTACAGATGAATACAGCATGCACAGGGATTTCATTTTCTGCCAGACGTCTCTGCAAATATTAGTTCTCGGGACGGAATAATCCATCAGAAGATGGAGCAATGGAAATAAGCATCTGATGCACTCCAATAGAGAGCACTGCGAATCTAATGAAAGTAACAGAGAAACTGAGTTCTTCGCAAATAGAGCTGATCAAATGCGAACATCAAGCTGGGCTAGACCCGGTCTAATCTTAAAGGGTTAATATCAGGCCTGTCCATGAGGCTGAATTCTCTTTTCTCTCTCATTTAAGATCTAAATTAATATTTATTTTAGTACTTAAGACTACAAGATTTTGAGCTGCGCTGAATGGGTCGACAGGCCTTTGTATCTACGGTTAACTTTAATATTTCAGGTCAAATCTGATTTTATTTTATTTTATTTCAGACTTGTTCTACATCTAGCTCTCTTTGTGGCTGGTAGAGCTTCGAGCTTCCATTGTAGGTCCCCAAAAGATCTTGAAGGAAGTTGCACATATATGAGTTACCAATTCTGTTACTTTTAACTTGATGTTATGAACTGTTTGTGTGAAGACTTGATGTGTGGGGGAGTTTTCTTCAGGAGTTTTGGGACTCTCCAGAATTTACTCGGTGCAATCATTTTCAGCAACAGATTCTACGTTTGTTTCGTGGAGAACAACTGCTGAGATACGAACTCATATGAATCATCTTGGCTAAGAAATAAACCAATAGACAAAGGTAAACATTTGTTATCCATAATTCCAATAAATTGTTACGGGACTGGCGATTCCTGTAGAATTCAATAACCTTCTACATTTTTCATTACAGCATCCCAACCATTCCTATCAAATGCAAGCGAAGCAACTACTTCCTGTTCTACTAGTAATGCTAAAGATAAGACAGATATGAAAGAACGACTTCATTTTTTTAAAATAATAATAATGACAGAGCAACAACAACATCAAGAACAACAGCGGCAGGAGCAGCACCGATGACAACAACAATCTAACCATTACAACATATAAAGCCAATGAATCCTTCCCAACATACTTCTAGTTAAGCAATCTAGGCTACTTTGCATAGCAAAGATTCTTGGTTAAACTTGAATTTCCATCTGGTTGACTTCGGTTCACTTATCAAACTCTACTAAATAAGCGCAGAAGAATCTCACTTTTACTTTTTTTGCTGTTTATATTGGGAAAACAAACTCAAAGATCTCCTTGTATTATCAAGAAACTCACTTTTAACTAATTTATTGTTGCTCTATCTGAGCCCAACTATTACATTATTGTCTCCATGGTTTTCATTAATATACGATGAAAATCCTTTACCTCTTTAGTTATTGTAAACAGAGTTTTTCTAAAGAAGGATCGTGCTCAAAACCTTCATTGTGTGGAAGGATTGCATGGATGGCAGGAAGAAGGTGTTGTGCAGCTTCCGTCGAGATCAGACGCATGAAGGAAGATAGAGAAGAAAAAGAATAGATGAATATGAAAGAAAAAGAGAATGCCTTTATTTTTCTGAGGTTTCGTTCAATCTTCGGTTACATTTAGATAGAGCCTTAAATAACCATCCATCTTGGATGATAAGACTTATTCGTACCAGCCTGTAACCAACTCCCTAACAAACTTCCTAAAATATGGAAGTCTATTCAGAAACCTGAGCCCAATCTTCCTGGACTCAGATCCATAACCTACGATTAGGTTATTAAACATTCTCTCAAAAACTCCCTTCTAAGCCATGTAAGGAAGCACTCAAACCTGAGCCCATGTACACCCATGACTCACATGCTTTCTATTCATGGGTCACAAGCCGCCCAAATAACTTAGGAACCTGAGAACTTATGTAACCTAAGCTCTCAAACCTGTGTCTCTCCTGAACTTTGGATGTGCCACACCTTAGCTTACAATCTCCACCTTGGTGCATCAAAGTTACAGAAAGCTCCACCTAGTCCATCAATCCCATCAGTGCTCCACATATGAAGAAGCTATCCCGAGGTAGTACTTTAGTGAATGCATCCGTTGCGTTATCTTTGGTAAATACTTTCACAAGCTCCAACTCATCATCCTCCACAAGCTTCTTGATCCTATGGTATCTGATGTCAATATGTTTGGTCCTAGCATGATAGACTGAATTCTGGACCAAACATAAAGCACTATGGCTATCAGAAAATACCCTGGTCACCCCCTGTGCTATCCCCATCTCCAGTGCAAGACCTTTCAGCTACATAGCCTCCTTTGAAGCATCTGAAATACCAATATACTCTGACTCTGTAGTAAACAAAGCCGTCACTGGCTGCAGACTTGACCTCCATGATATTGGACCACCATTTAACATAAAGACATACCCTATTGTTGACCTTCTGGTGTCCAAATTACCTCCATAGTCAGCATCAACAAAACCTACTATCCGATCCTGAGCCTCCATGGTCAGTCAGTGCCATCCTTCATACTACTATACCCATAGCATATACCAACACTGACTGTGCCAACAAGATCTTTGAAGATCCCTTTCAGAGCTCTCCAATATGCTTTACCTGGATTAGCCAGGAATCTGCTAACTTGGCTAACAGTATATGCAAGGTCAGGCCTACAACACACCATAGCATACATGAGGCTGCCAACTCCTAAAGCATAAGGTACTCTGGACATCTCCTCGGCCTCTATCTCAGAACTTGGTGACATAGTCTTGGAGAGCTTAATATGACCGGCCAATGGTAATGCGGCTGGTTTTGCACTATCCATACTATACCTCTCCAAGATCCTCTTGATATAAGTCCCCTGAGATAAATGAAGCAACCTCCTGTATCTGTTCCTGAAAATTTCTATTCCCAAAATCCGTGTAGCAGGACCTAAATCCTTCATTTCAAACTCAGCTGACAATGCTGCCTTTAGATCCTTCATAACAGCTTTACTTTTGCATGCAATTAACATATCATCCACATATAAAAGCAAATATAATATAAAATTATCTTCTAAAATTTAGAAATAAACACAGGGATCATACTCACATCTAGACATACCGATGCTCCTCACAAAGGTATCAAATCACAGATACCACTGACGCGGTGACTGCTTCAAACCATATAAGGATCTCTGCAAATGACATACATTTCTTTCTAACCCTGGTTCTATAAACCTCTTTGGTTGTTCCATATAAATCTCCTCCTTCAAATCCCTATGAAGGAAGGCCATCCTGACATCCATCTGCTTCAGTTCCAAATTCTGCAATGCTACAATGCTCAGCAATATCCTGATAGATGTGTGTCGTACCACTGGTGAGAACACCTCATTGTAGTCAATGTCTTCTTTCTAAGAAAATCCTTTGGCCACTAACCTGGCCTTATACCTAATCTTATCCTTCTCTGTGGTTCCTTCTTTGCACTGAAATACCCATTTACAACCAATGAGCTTCTTTCCACTTGGCAGTGACACCAACCGCCAAGTCTGATTCTTCTGCAGGGACTGCATCTCTTCCGCCATTGCCTGGACCTACCTGTCTCTATCTTGGCTTGTCATTGCCTCCTGGTAGGTAACTGGTCCTCCATTGGCAGCCACCAATGCATATGACATAGTCTCGCCAAACCTATATCGCTCCGGTTGCCGAATGACCCTCTTTGGCTTATGCAGTGCAATGCCGATGCCTATCCCAGGATGTGACTCCTCCCTCTGCTCATATCTGCCGTGAGCATGCATCTGGCTGGTCCCTGCATGTGAAGACAAATTTGGAGTATGCTCCACCTGAATCTCATGTCCTCTTGGCGATCCTATAGAAGGCAAAATGTCATAAGAGGTTAATTGCTCAGCTGCGCCCTGCTGAGCCTCATGCTGCCCACCCGCGTCCGACTGGGGCTTCGACTAAACCTCTACCACCTCCTGCTTCTTGAGGACTGAGCTCTCATCAAAACCCACATCCCTGCTGATCGTGACCTTCTGCTCCAAGGAATCCCATAGCATGTATCCCTTGACTCCTTGCGGATATCCAATGAACACCATTTTTCGGGCTTTGGCGTCCAACTTGGTCCGCTGACTAGCATCCACATGTACAAATGCTGTACATCCAAAAACTCTGATATGGCTAAGCTCCACCTGTCTACCAGACCACACATCCTCTGGTAACCTCCCATCAATCTTGACATAAGGAGACTTTTTCACCAAGTAGGCTGCTGTGTCAACTATGTCCACCCAAAACATTTTAGGTAATCCTACTTGCAATATCATGCATCTAGCTTTCTCCATGAGAGTTCGGTTCATTCTCTCAGCCACTCCATTTTGCTGAGGAGTTCTAACCACTGAAAATTACCTTTTGATGCCTTCATCTGTGCAAAATTTCAGAAACTCCTTACTTATGAATTCTACACCGTTATCAGACTGCACCACCTTTACATATCTCCCTATCTTCTTCTCCACCTCAGCCTGCCATGCTTAAAATTTGAAGAAGGCCTCTGACTTTTCCTTCAAGAAATATACCCAGACCTTCCTTGAAAAATCATCAATCAAAGTCATAAAATATCTAGCCCCATTCCTGTCCAAAACTGGAGCTGGACCCCAAACATCACTGTGTACTAGCTCCAAGGGACCTGTAGTGTGCGCTGAACTGGTAGAAAATTTTACCTTGTATTGCTTGCTCATCTGACATGGCTCACAGACCTCTGCAACACCCTTATCCAAAGCTGGAATCCTCCTATCCTTTATCAGCACCCTCATGCCCCGCTCTCCCATGTGACCAAGACGGTAGTGTCACATGCGGTACATATCTTGCTGACTGTGCACTGCTGCTGCTGTCTCAGACCCTTCATACATCACAAACCCAACCAACTGATACAAATTATTTTCTAGCCTCTTCCCCCTCATTATAACCATGGTACCTTTTATGACGTTGAGTACACCATTCTCGGAACGATAACTGAAACTAAATCCATTCCTCTCCAGGTACCCCAAGGACACTAGGTTCTTTTTCAAGTTAGGAACATGCTTCACATGAGTAAGAGTTCTCACAACCCCATCAAACATTCTGATCCTAACTGTGCCAACTCTTGCCATCCTGCAAGAATGGTTATCCCCTAATGTCACATTCCCCACATCAATTTTAGTATAATCTGCAAACCAGGACCGATGCGGTGTATAATGATGTGAGCAGATTGAATCAAGTAACCAACTGTCTGCTGTACTTTTGTGTGCATCTGAAACCACCAAGAGGTCCTCCTCGATCCCTACATCTTCAACAGTACTGATAGATTCCTTCTCTTTCTTCTCTTCTTGAGGTTTCTTCCAAAGAGGACAATTCCTCTTTATGTGTCTAACCCCATTACACTTGTAACACCTGAACTTACCTTTGCCTTTCTTTGACTTGGACCTGGATTGGCCCCTATGCTTGCTGACCTCCTTGCCTCTACCGATTCTCTCTCCTACCATGAGGCCCTCCTGAGGTACACCTTCCCCTGTTATCTTTCCCCGCTGCTCATTGGATCTCAACACATACACAATATCTTCATAAAGCAATGTTTCTTTTCCATAAAGCAGTGTAGTAACAAGAGGATCATAAGACATAGGCAATGAACATAACAAGAGAAGAGATTTATCTTCTTCCTCCATCTTAACATCAAGAATCATCAAATCATTGCATATCCTATCATACTTCTGAATATGAAGAACAATATCCCTGCCTTCCTGCATCCGAAGACTATATAATTGTTTCTTCAACATAAGTTTATTGCACATATTTTTGCCCATGTATAAGGAATGCAACTTGGCCCAAAGACCCTTCGGTTTCTTCTCATCTAGGACACTGTACAAAACTGAATCAGCAAGACACCCTCTGATTGCTGCACATGCCCTCTTCTCAAGAGACAGCCAATCCCCTTCTGACATCTCCTTAGGCTTTGATTCCAAAGCAACATCAAGAAAATTCTGCACTAATAAATCCTCAACCCTCACCTTCCACATGGAAAAACTCCCATTTTCATTAAATTTTTTAAACTCAACTTTGCTTCAATTACTCATGGTTGATCAGGACACAAACAGTAATCACAGAGATGAATTAAGAAAAATACATAGAGAAGTTGAAATCCCCTCCTGCAGTCCTTTCAAGAAGTTGACTCCAAGTTAACAGAAGCCTGAAAGCTTTATCAAAACCTCTACGATGGAATTTAATACATAGGAATTTAATGCACCTCCCCTCCACCGTGTCTCTTCTTTTAATTAATTTTTTCTTTGGCTGGAAATGCTTACCGAGCATTCTTTCCCTTCAGTCTCTTCTTTTAATTAATTTTTCCTTTGGCTGGAAACGCTTACCAAGCGTTCTCTCCCTTCCGTGAAGCTCCCAACTGAGCGTTCTCTCTGTTCTGTGAGCATTCTCTCCGTTCCGTGAAGCTTGGACGTGAGCCTCTTCACGTTCTTGATTGTCGGTTCTTGGGAGACACGAATTCCTCCTTCTTCACATGGAAGTCAATCATCCGCTAGAGCGCTCCCTCCTCTTCTCCGTGGAATTAATGTGAGTCAATCATCCGCTAGAGTGCTCCCTCCTCCTCTCCATGGAATCAACTACGTCTTTCTTGGGAACGCATCTTCTTGGGAGTGGAAGTCCCCCATGTGATAGATCCAATCAGCCACAAAGCCGTCTGTGGCCGCTGGATCTTCTTCACCTTCTCCACGCGATACTTTCACGTGGGCTGAAGACACCGTCCCATGAACGGCTTCTCACGCACGAACACGGAGAAGAGAGGGAAAGAATTTTTTTTTGAGATGAATCAGGGATTTGATTTCTCTTCCTCTTCCCAAGCGCCTCTCTGATGCTCTTCCGCCAAAATCAAACGCGTAAGGAAAGATAGAGGAGAAGAAGAATAGATGAATATAGAAGAAAAAGAGACTGTCTTTATTTTTCTGAGGTTTCGTTCAATCTTCGGTTACATTCAGATAGAGCCTTAAATAACCATCCATCTTGGATGATAAAACTTATTCGCACCAGCCTGTAATCAACTCCCTAACAAACTCCCTAAAATATGGAAGTCTATCCAAAAACCTGAGCCCAATCCTCGTGGACCCAGATCCATAACCTACGATTAGGTTATTAAACATTCTCTCAAAAAACTCTCTTTTAAGCCATGTAAGGAAGCACTCAAACCCAAGCCCATGTATACCCATGACTCACATGCTCTCTATTCTGTTGGCGGGTATAGTGTGGCAGATGGTGGCTACCTACTTGAATCAGACTGAGGCTAGAGTTATACTCTATGTCCTTAAGACAATTTCGTCCCGCAATGGTGCTCACGGTCAGTATGACGATTGTCTTCCAGGATACAACAGTCTCCTTTTGATGAAAGCAGCACTACAATTCACCAAAATAATCGAACCAAGAATGCAACTCTCTTTTCAATGCACTATTGCTATACTATCCTTAGGAAAGTATGCAAATGCCTAAGAGAGAGGAAGAACTGAATTGAATTTGATTCAATTCGAATGGATAATTGGATGATTGAATGAGAGGGTCTCTAGTCCTATTTATAGTTTTTAGAATGCCCTTTGGAAGCAACCTTATGCCCTTTGGAAGCAACCTTATGCCCCTTGGAAGCAACCTTACGAATTAAATTAATTCGAATTCTTTTAATCAAAAGGATGTTTGATAAGCCCATTCACTTCGTGATTTTCAGATCATGTTATCAGATAAGCCTTTTCAAGGCTGTGATCTGAAGATCTGAAGATCAGATAAGCCCTTTCATAATTGTGATCTGATGATCACGTTATCAGATAAGTCTTTTCACAATTGTGATCTAATAATCACGTTATCAGATAAGTCTTTTGACATGACTTATCTACAACCGTTTGATTGAAGGGACGCCTTATCATCAACGGTTCGATTCACTTATCATTTGATCGAAGGGACACCTTATCAACGGTCCTGATGGTCAACCGTTGACTGGTCAACCTTGACCAGTTGACTGGTCAACCTTCCAACGGTCAAATCATCAACGGTCATGATCAATCCTGATCAGCGATCACCAATGGTTGTGATCAATCCAAGTCATCGTTTGATCTCAGCCCCTCATCTCAATCCTGATCAGTTTCTACCGTCTGATCTTCATCATCAAAAAGATTAAAGCCCCTCAAGCTCCTCGCGACGATGCGTAGAAGTGCAAAGTGCAAAGTGCAAAGTGCAAAGTGCAAAGTGCAAAGTGCGCCTACAAAGCGCCCATTGCGCCCTTCGCACACGCGCGTGCGCGTGCGCGAGGGTGATGCGCATCACCCTCAAGCTCTCCTTCTATGGTGAGCCGAAGGAACACAAGCTTAAGGAGGAGGTTTCCATATAAGTGAACCTTCCTTCCTTGTTCTTTTCGATGTGGGACTAAATGTCCCCGCAATTTCTCATTCACATACATAAGGGGTTAATGGGCTTTCAAGGCCCATTAGGGTTTTCATGACCTATTTTAGCCCATTACCCAACATATTCTTGGGTCACAAGCTGACCCAAATGACTTAGAAATCTGAGAACTTATGTAACCTAAGCTTTCAAACCTATATGACTCTTCTGAACTTTGAATGTACCATACCTCAGCTTACAGAAGATGATGCTCATGTAGAGATAACATCTACTAAAAATGAATTCAGAGGAGTGCGGAAAGAATTGGAACAGAGTCCACCAAGATATCATTCCTTTTTTTTTTTCTGAAAAAAAATAGTGCAATCATACTTGCTTTCTGGTGTGAGATCAGGTGGCAGAGCAAAGGAATGAATAGAAAAGCAGTGAGGTTTTGAAAGGACATGTATCATGACTTTCTGATCAGTGTGTCAAAGTTCCCAATAGTCTATAGATAAATGCTGTACATTGGGCCAATAGCAAAATTTGTTGAAGAGAAACTATCTAATAGCCAAGATTTCAGATAGCCTGGCTCCTGGGCCAAACTTTAGACTGATTGGGGCTTGGCTGTTGCATCGTTTCACCGAAGATCCAACTTGATGCACACATCTTGGTCCTCAATTATGTGCATGCGCTCTTGAATTAATTATTTGTACTTTTATGACAAGTATTTGACACATAAAAACAGAGGATGTGAAGGTCAAGAGACAGGAGTCTTTTGTTATGTATGGAGAGATGTGGCAGCACCATATGAAAACATACCAAAGCACCAGGTTGTAGCCATGGATACTCAAAAATAGGAGTTTCACAAGAACATGGAAGCAAAGCTAGAGAAGGCAAGGAAACCTCCAAGCTACCACTGTCCTAAATGTAAGTTGTCTTGTCAATAATGTGAAGCGAAAATTTGTACTAATAAGGACCCAATTATAGGTCAATGTACCAGTATGTACATCGATGGACAGTCAAGGATTTGGGATCCAAAGGTCTAACCACGGAGCATGTTAAGCTTACACCTCATGTCAAAAGCTTTGTGCTTCAGGTAAGTGAAAGCAGAATCCAACATCTTTATTAGCTGCATGGGTTGCTGCTTCCACCTTGTGCTGTGGTGCCCATCCATCCATAGGACAAGAGAGCTAGGCATGAGGGCAAGTTAATGAAATGCCAAAAACATAGCTAATGAGTTTCCCAACCCCAAGTATGAGCACACTGTGACCACAATTGAAATTTTGGTTATTGATCAAACTTGGCAGTGAAGAGATATCAAGGAGCATGAATAGTTTATGATAAAACGCTCCAAAGGATTGAGCAAGGAGCAACATAGGAAAATATAGTACATATTCAATTAGGTCTGACAGATCCTTCGGATCTTACTAGGAAATTTTTGGGAACAGAACAACATGGAGCAAGAAAAATGGGGTTATATGCAATAATAATAATAATAATAATATAAATTTGTATTTTAAATACATGGGGACAATACTTAAAAAAAAAAAAAAGAAGAAAATTTATAGTAAAACAAGTAGTAAGGCATATCACTTCCATATAATGACGTGTTAATCATGTTTGATAAGTCACCATTGGGACTTGGGTCACAAGTTGGCATTGCCATCCAGTTTCTTAGCTACAACTAGCCAGGTGTTAAGTCCCCCCAAACAATCCAACAGCTGGATGGATTTAGATGCTGGGTGGAGGATTGATTAACATAATTATCTATATGAGAGATTTCTTTAATCGAGGTCATCAATATATATTATAGTGTGGCACCATAAATGTGGCATCAGAGAGGCACATGGTTTTAGTTTACTTCTTAATTTTTATTTTGAAAGACCATAAGGTGGTTCCAGTAATGCTCTCGTGTCTTCAGACAAGCCTAATAACTTTAGTTGAGAACTGATCAGTTTAATTATCTACATGTTTGAGGCATCAACAGAGATCATTCGTGTAGAATAGTGACAACACAAATGTAACAGCAAAGAAGTCTAAAAGGCACATTGTTTTAATTAGTTTACCTCATAATTTTATTTTGAAGCTTGATCAATACCTTAAATATGTTTAGCCTTAATAATGCCAAGTTTATATTTCACCCATGTCTCTCAATAGAAAAGTAGTGTCCATAACCAATTACATCAACTCTAGAGTGCAATCAATAGGCAACAGATCTACTACAACCCAAGCAGTATCTAAACTGAATCCAAGTGATGTCAGCAATTACTCGCCTTCTTCCTCTCTCCTTATAAAGCTTCTCGCTCTTGATTTCTCACCCTCAAAGGTAACAAGGCTGCAGAATTTTCCATTGGCAGGCTCACCAACCATATAATCTATAACACCATCTTCAAAGATATGTAGAAAAAAAATATGTTTCTCTGTTCCCTGTCTTCTTTTTGGCTAATTAAACAAGATTTTGTCAATGTCAATTAAGAATCACAGGAGGTTTAGACATATACTCAAGCAAAAGAGGCACAACAGCTCTGGTAGGGTGCAGAGATCTTGCCTCTAGGATCTTGACAACCCATGTCACAACTCCAATAGACATCAAGTACATATTTTCTAAGCATCATGCATTTGTTCTTATTTCATTTTTCATTTTTAGTTTAATGAACACCTCATATTGTTCCCTGATTCCATGAATCTTTGGAATAAATAAATGCGATTACATAGATCATTGATCATTCAATTGCTTGAGAGCAAGGCTGTCACTTGAAGCAAGGCAGACACCAAGAAATTTTATTGTCCTAAAACTGGACTTTGCCAAGAGAAGATGCTGCATGGATGAATCCCAGAACATGGGCAGGGAATTTAATACCAATCATGGCATATTGATGCATCCCAGAGCAAGGCTGTCACTCGAAGTAAGGCATGCACCAAGAAATTTTATTGTCCTAAAACAGGACTTTGCCTAGATGATGCTGCATAGATGTATCCCAGAACAGGGGCAGGGAATATAGTACCAACCATGCTGGTGTTAATCGCCTTTGCAAATCTAAGTTGGCGGACAAACACTGTTCCCGATCTGAAGGACATTGATGAGATGGCATATTGACGATTAGAACAACAAATTTAAGCTATCATCAATATCATGTCATTTGATCTCTTGGATTATAGTAAGATCTAAAGAATGAGAAGCAGAAGCTTCGTGTTGTCTTCCTTGGTGCTTCACTTGGGGCTAATACACCCATTTCCAAGCGCCGATAGGAGAGGTAACTGGATGGCTAACATGTAGCATTACCCATGGGTACATGTGTTTTATCTGGCCTAATGGTTTATATGTCATATTCTAGCGCAAAGCCAAGAGAATGGAGTCCTCTGCCTCAGGTAACAGAGCTCTTAAGGGGGCATGGAGTCCTGCAATCCTTTACCAAGATAAAGAGTACCTGGTTTTTTTTTTTTTATATATATCCAAGGATATGAATTATTAGTTTATTCAAAATTAAATTTGGAGAATAGCGCTTAAATCGTTTGCTTCCTCAAGCTACCGTTCTCCTTTCTTGGTTGGGCTTTGCATGAGGATGGAAAACGATTGAGGAATTGAACCGACGGTTGAAGGAGACTAATACCTAAGTCAGCGGTTAGATCGGCAGCCAAAGGAGACAGAGGGGATCGAATCAGTGGACTAATGCTGGGCTGAGATGAATGTTAAAGGTCCTTCCAAGATTTGATGACGAAATTCATCTTAAAAGTCCTTTAAAGTTCATCGTATTTATTTTTTCCTGGCGGAAAGATGGTTATAAATGGTTCTTACTTTCAAGATTGATGATGAAATCCAGCTTGAAAGTCCTTTGATTAAAGTTCAACACATTTATTTGCCCCTTCTTTTGTTTTTTTTTTTTTTTTTTTCCAATTTAAACTAAGGAAGAACGGTGGCAAATCCCAATTGATGTGAAAATACTGGGCTGACATTGGTTACGTCAAAGTGCGACGCTTTCGCGTCGGCGTACCATCGCCCGTTCCTTTCACGTCTTTCCAAGTTCCAACCCCGTGGATGTTGACGTCTTTTATGCAACACAGCTGGAAGAACGCGCTCTAACAGTCCGCACGCGTTGCTCTCACCGCCACCAAATGACTTGTTTGACCTCAAGGGCCACTTCGGCTTTCTTGCACTAAATTCTCGTGCTGACTTTAATTAGTTTAGTCGGCTGGGCTCCAATTTTTCCCATAGTTACAGAAAACAAGGTGTCTTAATCAATCGAGTTGAAAATTCTGCATGAATTATGTGCAAGTATTAAATCTTTATACGTACTTAATGAAGCTATTTAGATCTTAGATTGGAGTCAAATCTAAACCCATGCAACTATATATTGAACATAATCCAAAGATGGTTATAATTTTTTTGATTCAAGTTGGTTCTATCAACCAAATTCGTCTCATCCTAAATATGCATATGATGTAATAAGGAATTGGCTTTCAAAGAACCTTAAGCATCTAAGACTTGAAGCTGATTCATTTCAAATAGTTTGGCCATTATATACATAGTGTAGGTCACACATTGTTCTCTTATATATTTTATAATATTTATAAATAAAAAGATTAAGTTTATGTCAGTAGTAAATAATTTTTGGATTACCAAACTGATTGAATTTTTAAATAATGGCACTTGATCGGAACATAAATTGATTTTGATTCAATTCAATTTATATTTGATGAGAGGTAAAATTGTCATCTCGCCAACACTCGTGCGTACGACAAAAAGATCGAGACCACTTTTAATTTTCGATCAACCAGCTATCATATCTAAAAAACAACAGAGTTGACATATCTCGGCAAGACCGAACCATCCTTGGACCAAGCCACCTTAGACTGAATCATTCCGAACCATTCTCACGCCACAGTGGGTCCGAGCTATTCTTTTACCTCAGCCAGACCGAGGTATTCATATGCCTCGGTAGAGCCGAGGCATCCTCACATTCTCATCGGACCAAGGTATTCATATGCTTCGGCAGAGCTGAGCTATCTTCTTATTCCTCAGTAGAACCAAAATATTCCCGAATCTTTGCGGAACAAAGCGCGGAAGATTTTAAATTCATAGCAGTTCAACAAGATTTCAGCCATATGGGCCCCAAACGATTTTGAGCGAGAAATTAGGCCAATAATATCAGAAGTGGCCTAGAGCCAATAAAATCACCGAATCTCAAAGCAACAATCAGGTTCTCTAGCCGTCGATTCTCTAATTAATCAGATACCGATGCTATCGGCCTCATAACAAACTTGATTCAATTATGATTCGAATCTTGACGGTTTCGGACTCCCTGTGATGCATCCAAGGAATCAGGTGATCACCTGTCATCACATCTACAACCTATAAATACCGTTGTCCTAAAGCTCTTTAGGTACGCTTACGTTTGTGCTTACACTTTTACTCTTACTGAAAACTCCATTGAAGCTTAGAGCTCTCGAGAGGCCATTTCTTGAGGGATTTTTCTGCAAGAGCTTCTTCTCATATCTGCTTGCTGTGAATCTTCACTGACTTGGGTGTCGAAGGGTCTTCTACAGAGGGCCACCCCGATACTCTCTGCGTGAGGAATTATGTTGCAGGTTCTATTCGGATGAGAGATCGGTATTTATATCCGGAGTTGGACCGCATCCGAGTTGGAGAACAAATTTTAGCAGCAACAGATTAGCGCTAGAGGAAGGGCCTCAAGTCCCATAAACTTATAATCTAGGAGACAAGGTTTGAGATCAGGAGAAGAATCCTCTAATGATCAATCGAAAAGAGCCACTTCTGATGCTCAGGATCAAACCGCCTCTTAGAGGCCGGATCCTATAAACAGCGTAGCGCCTCCGCTACCGCCGCCGGCCAAGACTCTTTGCCACCGGTGACCACAGTGACTTAGGACAAGTTTGTTACGCTGGTTCAGCAAGTCCAAGCTCTAACCCAGCTGGTCCAGGGGCTCCATGAAGCTCCCCGTTCAGCTGTCCCTGCTCCATGACTCTCTTAGGGGGTTGCCGTTCCTGCTCCATCGGCGATCTCTTCTTCCAATCCGCCTGGGGCTGCGGGTCATCCTCATCGGTCTACGGGGACAAATCAGCGCCACGATGGGCTGGGGGGAAGAGCCCACCTAGATCTCAACGAGTTCGTTCTTTCTCTCCAGTGTCTTCTCAAAATTCGATGCCCGGTCATCCTTCCCTCAACCGGTTTCTCCTACCACTCTAGATGAGGGGATCAGGCGGAAAGTGCAGGAGATGCATCGAGAATGGCGTCAGGAGCTGGACGCCGCTAAGCAAGCCCCTTCGTCCCAGCCAAAGGCGGAGTAGGGCATCCCTTTCTCTGAGGAGATCATGTGAGAGGTGATCCCTTCTCATGTCAAGCTCTTTGCCATCGAGCCGTATCACGGATTTACCAATCTCGATGACCATCTGAGCAGTTTCAGATCTATTATGATGTTCCATAGAGCATCAAACGCAATTCTGAGCCGAGCCTTCCCCTTTGCCCTTAGAGGGTCGCTAGAACCTGGTTCAATAGCCTAAAGCCAGGTTCCATTGATTCTTTCAACGAGCTGAGCTGCTATTCACTAGCCAGTTTGTTAGTAGCCATCACCATCAACGAAGATCTGATTTCCTCTTTAAGGTCAAGCAGTGGGAGAAAGAATTCCTGAAGAATTATCTTGGCTGCTTCAACATGGCCATGTTAGAGGTTGACCACCTTAACCATAAGGTGGCTATGTTCGCCCTAGCAGGTGGAGTGTCAAAGGAAGACGACTTCTACTTAGCTTTGGAAGTTAATTATCCAAAAAGCCTCTCCGATATGATGGCCTTAGCAAACAAGTATGCCAGAGTTGAGGAGTCGTGGAGATCGGTCCGAGCCAAGCAATTGAAGAAGGAGACGAAAGGCTCAGAAAAGCACCGATCCTTCTACCATGCGAGCCCATCCCATCTTCAAAGAGTTCCTCCGTAGCTGCCTCGAGATCGTAGTTGGAGTTAGGCCTGGAGGTTTGATCGGTATACCCCACTCACCGCATCAAGGGCGCAAATCTTGATGGAGATTGAGCGCTAGATTCCTTGGCCACCTCCTCTCTGGGGAAATAGGCTCGAAGAGATGTGACCAAATATTGTCGATTCCACCGAGACCATGGGCACGACACTGAAGAATGCTGGCAGCTTCGGGATGATATTGAACAGCTCATCCGACGAGGTAGGATAGACCGATTCAGGAGGGCACCTGAGTTGAATAATGAAGGAGATCACTAGTCTGAACCTCATCATCCCCCTCTGCCGAATCCTTCGGTCATTGGCAATGTTAATGTGATAGCGGCAATCAGCTCTCCATCAGCTTGGCCGGATGAGGAGGAGAATCTGCCAAAGAGGACTCGAGTCAATGAGCTTTCTTTTTCTGATAAGAATCTCTGGGAGGTATAGTACCCCATGATGATGCTCTAGTTGTATCCCTTAATATGAACAATTACGATGTACACCGCATTTGGTTGATAGTGGAAGTTCTATTAACGTTTATATTTTGATGCCTTTGTGAGATTAAAATTGTGTGCGAAAAACCTTCGGGCCATAGAATCTATTCTAGTAGGTTTTATGGGTGACGCCATAGTCCCTGAGGGGATTGTTGCCTTGACGGTCCGAGCAAGCACCTAGCCCAACATAGCCACGACACTCATGGATTTTCTCGTGACCAAGTTTTGGTCCCCCTACAATGCAATCCTCAGCAGGCCAGGGCAGATATCCCTCAAAGCTATCATTTCTATTCTCCATCTTGCCATAAAGTTTCCCACCGAATAGGGAGTGGGAGTTGTTCAAGGGAGTCAAGCCGTGGCTCGGCACTGCTTTATTGCCGATCTATAGTCTAGAAAGTCCGCGGTTGATGGGTTAGATGCTCGTGAAGATTTTGCGAGCAATGAGAAGAACCAGCCGAGGAGCTTAAGAAGATGTCATTCGATGAAACTCGGCCCGACCGAACCATAAGGGTCAGGTCACAGCTGAAAGGAAAGCCTCGGCAAGATTTGGTCGAGTTTCTTCGGAGAAATGCTAATGTCTTCGCTTGGTCTACTTCGGACATGCCCGGAATTGACCCAGATATCCTAGTCCATTGCCTCAATATGGACGAGGTATTTTGGCCAGTTAAGCAGAAGAAGAGAAGTTTCACCCCCAAACGCCAAAAGGCTATCGAAGAAGAGAGAGACAAACTAATTAAAGCCAACTTTATTCGGAAAATGAACCATCCCGACTTACCGGTGAATATTGTTATGGTAAAGAAGTCAAATGGTAAATGAAGGATCTGCATCGACTTCACTGACCTCAACAAAGCTTGCCCAAAGGACAACTTTCCTCTCCCCGGATTGATCACCTTGTCGATTCAACCTTGGGTCATCAGATGCTGACTTTCATGGATGCTTATTCAGGCTACAACCAGATTCTGATAGCGCCCGAGGATGAGGAAAAGATAGCCTTCATCACCAATTGAGATATTATTGCTACCGAGTCATGCCTTTTGGTTTAAAAAATGCAAGCGCAACCTATCAAAGGCTCAATAAGTTTTTACGGAACAAATTGGTCAGAGCATGGAGGTGTATGTTGATGACATGCTGGCTAAGAGTAAAGAGGCATCCCATCATATTGAAGATCTTACATAAAGTTTTGCAACACTTCGAAGGTATCAGATGAAGCTTAACCCAACCAAATGTGCTTTCGGAGTTAACTCTGGAAAGTTTTTGAGTTTCATGGTCTCTCAACGAGACATTGAGGCGATTCCATAGAAAATCCAAGCCCTGCAGCAGATGACACCTCCAGGGTTGATTAAAGAGGTGCAGCGTCTCACTAGGAGGATAGCAGCTCTCAACCGTTTTGTAGCTCGGTCGGCTGAGAGATGTTTACCCTTCTTTAAAGTGCTTCGATCGGCCAAGAATTTTCAATGGACCCCAGACTGTCAAAAATCTTTTGAAGATCTTAAAAGATACCTCGGCCCTCCATCTCTTCTTAGCAGTCCAAGGCTAGGAGAAATGTTGTATCTATATCTGGCAGTCTCGGAGGACGCTGTTCGTTTTGTGCTGGTCAGAGAGAAAATAAAATTCAGAAGCCGGTCTATTATGTTAGTAAATGCTCGGGGAGCCGAGACAAGGTATACCTGAATTGAGAAGATGGTTGACTTTGATAACATCGGTCCAAAAGTTGCAGCCATATTTCTAAGCACACGTTGTGCAGTCTTAACCGACCAACCTATCAAGTTGATTATCCATCGTCCGGAGGCATCGGGAAGAATGACCAAAGGCTGTTGAATTAAGTGAGCATGATATCCGGTATCAACCTCGTCCAGCCACAATGGCACAAGTCCTGGCAGATTTTCTTCTTAAATATACATACACGAAGATGGTTCCACTCCGAACACTTTCGAGCAGCTGAGGCCCAATGCTCTGTGGTTGCTCCATGCTGACGAGTCTTCCAATGCAAGTGGCTCTGGCGTTGGTTTGGTCCTCACTAGCCCGGAGAGGACAACCTTCGAGTATGGCATCTGTTTCTCATTCCCAGCCTCTAATAACGAAGCAGAGTATGGTTCTACTTGCTGGACTTCACATCGCCCGTAAGCTCAAAGTTGAAAAGCTGAATACCTATACCGACTCTCAGTTGGTGGCTGGCCATGTGCGGGAAGAATTTGAAGCTCGGGAGCCGAACATAATTCAGTATCTTTAAAAGGTGCGTAATTTATCCTCTGCTTTGCTGAATTTAAAGTTATTCAGATCTCAAGGGCTGAAAATGTGCAGCCGACCTTTTATCCCGCCTGGCAACCACGGACTCGATGGATCTCGAGCAGAAATTCCACTTAGATGTTCTTGAAAAAGTTCAATATTGCCAATGCTGATCAAATAATGCAGATTGATGCTGAACTATCCTGATTAGACCCGATACTCTCTGCGTGAGGACTGTCTTGCAGGTTCCACCTGGGCGAGAGATTGGCGTTCAGATTCTGAGTCGGACTGCATCCGAGTTAAAGAACGGATTTCCGTGGTAACAATATTTATATCTAATTTTATTATGCTTTATTTTTATTCATGCCTAATTATACTTAAGGCAAATACAATCTGATTAGCAATAGATATATTTCAAGAATTTGGCTCTGAATTAGATAATAATATATGGATTTAAACTCACCCTAATGGCATTCTTAAGCACAAATATAAAATATGAAGGTTCAAGTGCTAATATCCAAGAATGACACCTGGTGGCCTCTCAAAAGTCAAAACCAACCCCTGAGGCTAAATCAGTCATTTGATCAAAATTTTCAATTCTCACCCTCCAGGATTCGTTCCTTCACTTTTTTTCCATTCGGTTTCCGACGCTCTTTTCAAGTGACCGCGCGGGTGCAGCGGAGGTGGTAGAATCCTCCTTTCGCGTCGCGGGGGCCCCCAAAATTCCCGAAGGAATCCAGCTGTCCCGCTTGTCAACTTCCTTCAGATAGCAAGTACCAGGTGTCACTGGTCCCTTCAGTGCCCAAAAAGTCCCTCTCATTCTTTCTCCACTGTCCAAGGGCCCAAGGGGGCAAGCCTTGAACCTCTCACACCAAGTGCTCCCCTGTCTAATTGCACAGTCGCCAATAAATAAATTATATATATAAAAAAAACTCCTCCATCTCTATATAAGAGGCCGTAAAGCTCTCTCCTGATTGCCCACTTCAATCATCCTCCTTCCTCTTTTCACAGCATTAATTCATCAATGGCTCGCTTGCTTCTCCTTTGCTTGTTGGTTTCGCTTGATCTGGTGGCTAATTTAGTCATGGCTCGGCTGATGCCTCTGGAGGCCAGAGTCGCTTTGGAGCTTGGCAAGCATGGCGAGGCCAGTGCACCTTCCGTCGGAGGGACTCCAAACGGTGAGGAGTGGAAGATCGCCGGCGGACCGGAGCAGCACATCAAGCACCAGCACCGTCCGTTCGACAAATCTATCGCTGGGGCTCATGTCATACTTGGGGCCTCTTCCTCGCCATCCTCGCAGCTGTCGTCGCCTACATTTGGGTCACTAGAAAGAGGACTTCGGTGAACAAGTCATGACGTGGTTTTTTGTTTCTAGCTTTTTTTCCTCCTTTTTTTTTCTTCCTCCATGAATACTTGGGTGGGGCTGAACAATGGTGTAAACATTTTCTTATATATATATAGATGAAATAGAGCACATGACATATATATATATATATATAGGAAATTAAACTTTTCTTATATAATATTCTTGACGGTGGTGTCCTCTTGTTCTTGATCTGAAGCTTCTTTATATGAGAGAGAAAGAGAGAGAGAGAGAGAGATGAAGACAGTGGTTTAAGCCACAGGCTTCAATTTAACAGAGTCATGAGCCATATTGTTTTGGTTGATGGCTTTGATGGCCATTATAATTGCTTGCTTTCACATCTAATTTTTGTGGGTATGAATATTGCTTGAGCGTTGCAAAAGCTTTTCATTTGGCTTGATTAATCCTCCAAGTTGATATATAATGGAAGGGACTTTGATAAGAAAGTTCTTCAAGCTAATAGGCTAATAAGTTACATCAAAATTTCTATCATCAGCCAGAAATTGTAGAGCATGAGTTGGTCTAACTTGGTCTTGACTTGGACTAAGAAAACTTCTTATTACGTTATATTCCATGCCCACTAAGCAATTCTTCTGACCCCAAAGAATTACATGATATTAGAATTGGAAGACCACAAGATCTCCAAAATTTCCGGCACCATTTGGGAGAAGATGTAGCTTGGACAATGGAAAAAGAATATTGGTGGACTGCCATTAATGTTGTAGCCTTCAAATTTATTGAGGGCCGGTTTTATTGTCATATTTTAGGAGCTAGATGGCTCCACATATAGTAGCTTATTACCACCAACATATTCTTCATGACTTTGTCCAACGGTGGGTGCCAACTGCCAACCCTCCTTGGAAGAGAAGGTGATCTTCTTGACGAAGCGACATGGATACCTCTAAGACTATGGATGCAAAGCAGTATTGTGATCATTTGATCATAGAACAAGTGGTGTGCTAAAGGAGCTAGGCACATAGTCTTTGTTTCTAGGTCTAATCTTAGATATTGGTGCCCTAAGAAATTTCAATATGTTCTTTTAGATAGATTCGAGATATAGATATCTATATATATATATATATATATATATTAAAATCAAGTTTCAATCTCATCCATTTAAGAGCTTATTCAATTCTTTCAGCTCTTATATCACCTCCTTATGTTTTAAGCTAATGAATAGTTTATGATTGAAGCTCGGATCTCTTTAGTTTAAAATAGAATGCGAGAAAATCTACCCATAACTATACTAGCTAGCAGATTAATCATTTTTGTGTTTTTTATTTTTTATTCCAGATATAATTTTGAAGTACCATAAATTATTTTTAGAAATAATAGAAGTTTTGCTATTCATCTCTAAAATTCGCAGAACCAACTTCAAAGATTTGGAGACAATTAATCTTCTCCCAGTGCCAAACGCAGATCCAAGAATTTGGCCTCCCACCTGTATTGTTTTTTTTTTTTATATAAAGCTATCTCAAGTATATTATCCCCTCTAACTAGGCCAACCAATTTGGAGCTATTTATGATCGAGTTGTTCGTAGTGTCCTTCGTGAATTCAAACAACCTTATCCACAGGGTGGTGAAGCTGATTCTTTGCAGCTCGACAACATATAGGCCTAAGTTGACTCGATTCCCATAATGGTTTGTTTATGGTTCATTTATATTTTCCCATCCCAATAACGAGACATAGCAAACGATTATATATATATATTTATTTATTTATTTATGACACCTTGGGCCAAGTTCACTGGTCGGTTGCAAGAAGCTCCATATCAATACGGCGGTGCGTTTGGACTCCCAATGTATTTTTTTTTTTTTTTTCTTTACTTTTATCTTTCCTTGTCCCCTCTGCTTTGGATCGGAGGAAGGTGGGACTGGGCTGAGTGTTCCGTGCGAAAGGTCGTCATTGGCGAAATATAATTAAATATAAAATTTAATCTTTTTTCATCATAAATTTACATAAATATCAGAATCATTTTATTTTTTTATTTTTAAAATTTATAAATTATGTGAATTTAAAAATAAATAAAATAATCAAATTTAAATTTAATTATATTCAAATATATAGTTAAATTTAACAAAATATATAATTAATTTTTTAAAAAAAATCTAGAATTCAAAATGATATTCCTCTAATTGGATAGTGTGTTACATGCACTAAAATATTCTTATTTTTTGTTCATTTGCTATTGTTCTATATATTGCTGATGTTGGTCCCTTTTGACCAGGTTTTTAAGTAATTTAGTTTTGCATGCAGTAACACTTAATATTATACATTGCACACAGAATAAATTGGGAAACACTTAAAATAGGAAAAGATGAATTCAAAAGAAAAAATCAAAGTAGAAATCTTCCATAAAAAAGGTGGCTAATGGTCAGATTCCATTCAATTTTCTAAAATTTATTTTCCTTGATTTTTAGGGCCTTAATGATATATATCTCATCCCACAAGCAAACACTATCCAATATAAAATCATCATATCAAATTATGATCGAGCTTTGCTAGGGTATTCCACATACTTTTTTTTTAATTAAGTTTTTCATAATTTTTCTAATCATTTGATTTACTTTAATGCATTAGATTAAATGATCAAATAATTGGTTTGATTGGTAGTATGCATGATTGGTATACGTAATTAAAATAAAAATAAAGAAGATTTTACTATGTGTTGTAGCTGTAGAGAATATGAGATGTGATCGATTGTAGCGAGGAAAATTGGATAGGGGCAGCCAGAAGAGAGGGAGTTAGGTTTGTCATTCTCATTAGAAAAGTCTTTGCTAAATAAGAAGGCAAGGACCTTAAAGCTAGATTTTTTTTTTTGAAAAAAAATTGAATAATTTTTTTTTTAATCCTCTCTCTCATTTGCCCTATTTTGGGATCATCCTCTGCGGCAGTGACAGCTGATTAATCAGAACAATAGATTTAATAAATAAAATATTAAAAATAATTCGAATTTAATAAAATATTTTAAAAAATGGAACACAATGGTTTTGGAAAACTGTATTTTGCCGGTAGCAAGGCTCCCAAACTAGTTAATATCCGGGAATGGGCCTGAGCTTAATTTGCAGATCGTATTACGAAAGAAATTAAAGTTTTTGCGCAGCGTGGACGATGATTGATCGCACATGAAAGTATTTTATTTTTTTTTTGCAAATTAAAAGAGTTTTCCTACCAAGAAAGGAGCTCAACTTTGAGGCCCCCGGAGGATATGCAAACAAAATAATCGAATGAGACATTTCTGAACCATTTCCCAGCTTGATATCAGGATTTCTCGTCATATATATGACCCGGGCCTAAACTATCTCACAATCCACATTACATTACAAAGACCCTTGAACCCAACAAACATTATTGTCTTGCCAAAACTATGGAATTCCATTCCTTGTCCTCCACTCTTGTTACATTACATGGACCTCTTAGCCTCCCAAACCCTTCTCTTCCCCATCTCCTTTCTCCCAAGAAGCCCCACTCAAACACCTTCCTCGCCTCCTCCACCAGCTTCTCCAAAGCTACCTTCGAGCCCGGAGCCTGCAAGCTTTCTCCTCCCCCGCCGTACCCGTCGGCCGCCTTCCACAACGAAAGAGCCATCGACGCCCTCGGCCTCGTCATCTACGTCGAGTGGTGCTATCAGAAACGGCGCCATGCACTGCCCCAACGCCATTCCCGCGCCGACTCCTCTCGACCCCATAATAAACCGGCAACCACGAGAGATACCAGTGCTCGTCTATCCCGTGAAGTCCCCGGCGGCGGTCGCGTCGTCGTAGGATGGTTCTGTGACGGCCGGAGGAGGCGGCGAGCTGCTCGATATGCATGTTTGGGGGAGAAAGTGCGGGTGCTAGCTGCCTCGGTGCGAGCACATTTATCACAAGGAATGTGATGACGCTCGATCACCTCTCCTAGACGTCGAGAACGAAGGTGCTTTTTGAATCCTCGCTTCGCTGTGGTGCCTGCAAAGAAGTCTCGGGGCTGGAGGGGGTCTCCGACGAGACCCTCCGACGGCCAAGTTAGTGACTGAGGTTACAGCTGAAGAAGGGCTCGAATGAGCCCTATTTGTGTGGAAAAGGGGGATCTCCGAGAGGAGGAATCCCTTTCTGAAAGTTGAGATGACGATTTTTGGGGGTTATCGTACATACCTGTTTGGTGAATGAATTCACCTTTTTATAGGGGTTGGCCCTGGCACGATCATGTGGGATTGCGTGAGAGGAGATGTCTGCGGAGTTCAGTTGCGTGAATCTGGGCTGGTTGGGGGGCTACGTCCCATCAGCCGACGGGGCTGTTGGGTAGTTGGGTCTAGTCCATCAACGATGTTACCGGTAGGTTGTTGGATTCGGCGTTGTCAGGCAGCGCGCGTCAGAGATGGCGCCCTGAACCGATAGGGCCATGCTGGGACTGATCTGGTGGGAACTGGAGACGCCGGGGCCCAGTCGACGGACTTGGGGCGTCGGGGCCGAGTCGGGCCGGCCGGGGATGGCCTTGGCCGACTCGGCGGAACTGGAGACGCCGGGGCTGAGTCGGGCTGGCCGGGGATGTCGAGATGGGGCATGGCCGACGCCGAGGTCGGGATGGGCCCTGACCGACACGGATATCGAGATGGGGAATGGCCGACGCCGAGGTCGGGATGGGCTCTGGCCAACACGGATGTCGAGATGGGCCACGGCGATGCCGAGGTCAGGATGGGCCCTGCTGACACGGATGTCGAGATGGGCCGTAACCGACACGGGAGTCGGGGTAAGCCATGTCAAGCCCAATTGCCAATGAATTGGCTCGCGTGTTCTTTGACCCGATGGAGCTGTCGGCCTTTGGGGCCGTTGGGGCCGTTGGGGCCGTCGGTCTTGGAGCCGTCGGCCTTTGGGGCCGTCGGTCATGGAGCCGTCGACCTTTGAGGTGTCGGCCTTTGGGGCCGTCGATCTTGGAGCCGTCGGCCATGGAGCCGTCGGCCTTTGAGGTGTCGGCCTTTGGGGCCATCGGTCTTGGAGCCGTCGGTCATTGGGGCCGTCGGTCTTGGAGTCGTCGGCCTTTGGGGCCGTCGGTCTTTGGAGCCATCGGCCATTGGGGCCGTCGGTCTTTGGGGTGTCGGCCTTTGGGGCCGTCGGTCTTGGAGCCGTCGGCCTTTGGGGCCGTCGGTCTTTGGAGCCGTCGGCCATTGGGGCGTCCAAAATTTTTTATTCTCCATGGGGTCAACTGGCTCCATCAAATGCCCCCCACACTCCTTGAGCTTGCGTGCCATGCATCAGCTAAGCGAAAGGAGTGTAGAACTTCAAGAAATTTTTTGGAGGTAAATTGATTACCTCACGCCCGCCACTGAAAGCAGCGTACGCTAACTTTTTGGGGGGACGCTCGTCAGTTAGCCGTTGAAGCAAAGATGAAGCCGATGAGGCAAAGTTGAGGCCGTCGAGAACCTTTTGAACCCCGGAGGGTGACCAGAGGGTGCTTGGGCCAGGCTCAGGTGCCTTTTTCTTTAAAGAAATTGGTCTCCTTCTGCAGGGTTGATCTGCCCCAAGGAAACTCTGTTGATTGGAATCCGCATGTCTTGAGCTTGAGGGTACCGACACGGAGCCGGTCTTGGGTGCCGACACGGAGGCCGATCTTTGGTGCCGACGCGGAGTCGGTCTTTGTTGCCGACGCAGAGTCGGTCTTTGGTGGTTTTCCTGTAACGCATTCATATACTAAATGAAAAAAAACTTTTTTCTCAGTGTAGTATACTTAGCTTTTTCGCAGCTGTTTGCCTTCGCGGGTCTTTGGTGCCGACACGGAGTCGGTCTTGGTGCCGACGCGGAGTCGGTCTTTGTTGCCGATGCGGAGTCGGTCTTTGGTGCCGACGCGGAGTCGATCTTTGTTGCCGACGCAGAGTCGGTCTTTGGTGCCGACGCGAAGCAGGTCTTTGGTGCCAACGCGGAGCAGGTCTCTGTTGCCGACGCGGAGTTGGTTTTGGTGCCGATGCGGAGTCGGTCTTTGGTGCCGACGCTGAGTCGGTCTTTGTTGCCGACGCAAAGTCGATCTTTGGTGGTTTTCCTATAATGCATTCAGACACTAATGAAAAGAAACTTTTTTCTCAAAATGTAGTATACTTATCTTTTTCGTAGCTGTTTGCCTTTGCGTCGTGTTCGGTGTCGACGTCGATTACAGGCTTGAGAGTGTGTTGCCGATGCGGAGCCGGTCTTTGCTGCCGATGCTGAGCCGGTCTTTGTTGCCGACGCGGAGCCGGTCTTTGGTGCCGATGCGGAGCCGGTCTTTGGTGTTGATGCAAGGTAGGTCTTCCCTGCATGACATTTTTAAGTATTAATAAAAGAAAACTGCCTTAAGTGCAATGTACTTAGCTCTTGTAGCTCCCATGTTTTCCTTTTGCGGGTTTGAGCACTTTCGTCCGCTGGTGACATGCCCCTCAAGGAGTCATGTTAGTCGGATTGGAAGTTTCGCTGCCCTTACTTGGGCCTTCTCTCTCATTGGAGGCCAGGATGAGATGCCTGTGGCCGGGAAGAAGCTGGAAACCAGGACAAAGCTGGAGTCCGTTGAGGAAAGCCTCGACAGTCGGCGGTCATTGAAGATGAATGGCTGGGAGAGTCCATCGAGGGCGTTGTGAGAGGCTTGGGGTGCTGCTGAGTGGCCCCCGAGCGCTGCTTCTGCAGTTCATGAACTGCTACTTTCAAAGCTTGATCTTACCGATTGAGGATGGCCAGCTAGTTAATCAGAGCAGCTGAAGTTGGTGGTGAAGGAGCAGGGGGAGAGAGAGAGAGACTGGTCTTTTGTCGCTCAGTACGATGTGGATGCCCCCAGCACGATTGGTAAGAATCTCTGGCATGCGCATCACCACCATGGCTTCTCGAAGAGAAGAGGGGGAGAGATATGTAGCTCAGGGAGAACGTTCGCTACTTTTTCTTATCCCCCTTCCTGGCGCGCCAATCTGATGACGCTCGATCACCTCTCCTGGACGTCGGGAACGGAGGTGCTTCTCGAATCCTCGCTTCGCCGGGGTGCCTGCAAAGAAGTCCGGGGCCGGAGGGAGTCTCCGGCGGGACCCTCCGATGGTCAAGTTAGTGACTGAGGTCACAGCTGAAGAAGGGCTCGAATGAGCCCTGTTTTGTGTGGAAAAGGGGGATCTCCGAGAGGAGGAATCCCTTTCTAAGAGTTGAGATGGCGATTTTTGGGGGTTATCGCGCATACCTGTTTGGTGAGTGGATTCACCTTTTTATAGGGGTTGACCCTGGCACGATCACGTGGGATTGCGTGAGGAGGAGATATCTGCGGAGTTCAGTTGCGTGAATCTGGGCTGGTTGAGGGGCTACGTCCCATCAGCCGGCGGGGCTGTTGGGTAGCTGGGTCTAGTCCCATCAACGATGTTACCGGTAGGTTGTTGGATCCGGCGTTGTCAAGCGGCGCGCATCAGAGATGGCGTCCTGAACCGATAGGGCCATGCTGGGGCTGATCTGGTGGGAACTGGAGACGCCGGGGCCAAGTCGACGGACTTGGGGCGTCGGGGCCGAGTCGGGCCGGCCCGGGGATGGCTTTGGCCGACTCGGCGGAACTGGAGACGTCGGGGCCGAGTTAGGTTGGCCGGGGATGTCGAGATGGGGCATGGCCGACGCTGAGGTCGGTATGGGCCCTGGCCGATACGGATGTCGAGATGGGGCATGGCCGACGCCGAGGTCGGGATGGGCCCTGGCCGACATGAATGTCGAGAGGGGCATGGCCGACGCCGAGGTCGGGATGGGCCCTGACTGACACGGATGTCGAGATGGGCCACGGCCGATACCGAGGTCGGGATGGGCCTTGGCTGACACGGATGTCGAGATGGGCCACAACCGACAAGGGAGTCGGGGTAAGCCATGTCAAGCCCAATTGCCAAGGAATTGGCTCGCGTGTTCTTTGACCCGATGGAGCTGTCGGCCTTTGGGGCCGTCGGGACCGTTGGGGCCGTCGGCCTTTGGGGCCGTCGGTCTTTGGAGCCATCGGTCTTTGGAGCCATCGGTCATGGAGCCGTCGGCCTTTGAGGTGTCGGCCTTTGGGGCCGTCGGTCTTGGAGTCGTTGGCCATGGAGCCGTCGGCCTTTGAGGTGTCGGCCTTTGGGGCCGTCGGTCTTAGAGCCGTCGGCCTTTGGGGCCGTCGGTCTTTGGAGCCGTCGGTCATTGGGGCCGTCGGTCTTGGAGCCGTCGGCCTTTGGGGCCGTCGGTCTTTGAAGCCGTCGGTCATTGGGGCCGTCCAAAAAATTTTTATTCTCCATAGGATCAACTGGCTCCATCAGAATGCATTGATCCGTGATTGTGTCCTCGCGCTCGGCCGGCTACCCCGTCTGCCAAGATCCGACGATGGCTTCCGTTCCGGCTGAGGATGATCGGATGGTGGCGTGAAGGTGAACGTACAGGGAGAAATATTATCGGAATCTGATCGACCGTTTATATGTATATATATATATATATATATGATAGAGATCGATTTCCTTTTCTTGATTTTATTTCTATATCAATCTGCAATTAATATTCGTCTCTTATCCATTACAGTGACGGCATCTTTTTCTATCCTCTAGCTAGCACTACTGTTGTTGGGATAAAGGGGTGTGAGAAAGTCAAGCGGCCGGCCGGATGTTTGTTAACCCATTACCCATGTACATTTATATATATAAAAAAAGGATTATTTGCCAACATGATATATGTGTGTTTCTTCAATACCATTTTGGTGTGCTTTAAAAAAAAAGAAAAGGCATAAAATTGAGCTAGGCAAGGAAAAAGATTTATAAAGCTGGTCCAAGCTAGTTTGAAATTAAAATTAAAATTATTATTATTATTATGCAAAAGTTATGCTTTTAGATCGTGAAATAAATTTTATCATGGCATAGATAGTTTAACATATATAAGCATGCTCAGATATTAAAATAAAACTTATATATTAGAATATAGTCATTTTGCTTTATTTTTTTTTTAATGATTACCTTGCCCATTACGCCCATGCCTTTAGCCACCTTCCATCTTACTAACTAAGAATTCCGTTTGACTATCGAACTTAGCTCGGGCATGCCAACGATCAATGCTTATTCCTTTCATAGGATAGCTAATCAAAATTAATATAGCTTAAATATCTTATCTTTGAGATACATTCTTTTCACTGTTTAAAGATTAGCCTTTTATCTATGTATTTTTACATTGTGAATTTTTTATAGATGAAGAAATGTCAAGGATGACTAAAGAACAGAGGAGCGATTTGCGGGGACGAAGGAAAGGAGAAGCTCAGAGACAGCCATTGCAAGTAGCGGGTAGAGGTTCGAAATTACCTGCTGGTCGATCGATCGTGTTCGGTGTGAGTTACCCTAGATCCCACTCTAGCCTTTATCCTCTATCTAACCTAGCCTCTGCAACCTGGCATGCTGGTGGCTGGACCTGAGGGCAACAGTTGGCAACGCTTCGTCTATGAGAACCTCACCAGCGTCTGCTTCTCCTGTGGGATGTTCCACCAATCCACGGCTGATTGTGAAGTTGCTGGTGTTGGGGCTCCGACGAAGCTCCATTCGGAGAACGTAGGTAGCTCACTGGAGCAGGGGGAGGAGGTGACCTCGAGTGGCCGTGGCTCCTGGCAGTGTAGCAGTGGCTTCCTCGACCTACGCCGGGGAAGAAGGAGGGCTTGAGCAACCTGTCCGATGATGTGAAGCAGGTGCGGGATAAGGGGAAGCAGGTGATCATTGATGCTGGTGTTTCGGGGCCAAAAGGAACTTTAGATACTGAATGAAGGATGGTCCAAACCAGCGAAGCTTGCCCGCCAACGCTCCCCCTTCGCCCATTGGTCTCCTTATAGGGGCGGGACATGGGCTTGCGAACCTCAGTCTGAGGGTTTGATCTGTTGGAGGATGAAGGTAACAGAGCTTCAATACCTTCGTCGGCAAAGGAGCCAGCTCGTATTTGAAGGATTGCCTAATTGTGAAGGCTTTGTCGTCTTCTCATTCTAAGAGAGCTCACTCCCTTGTGCGCCCAGTGACCCGTGTGGGTATGTGGCCAGGCCCAAAGCAAAGACCGGCACGGATAGGGGAGCTGGCACAAAACTGAAACTCCCTTGAACAGTTCAGTAAAGGATGCTCAGGAACACTTTGTTTTCTCAGTAGGGGCCTAGGGAGATTCGGATATCGGTACATGCCATCTGACTATGCGTGGCTCAGTACCTCAAGTGGCTTCCTAATCGATGATACCAGAGTTAGCAATGGTATCGGTATCTCTGACACATGAGGAGGCTATGGGCAGACTTCGACATGCCATCGAGACAATGTTGACAGGAGTCCGATGGTGGAGGATCCATCTGATGGTGATGCTGTGGACATGACAGAAGGGGGTGGAGCAGCGGCCCTTCCTCCTGATACGAAGCCATGACTAGGCTCCTGATCTGAAATACTCAAGGTGCTGAAAAACCTGTGTTTTGATCAACCTTTGGCAGGTTGGTCTATCAGCACCATCCTGATATTTGTATTTTACTAAAAATCATCTATCGGGGAGAAGCCTAGAGAGAACAAGATGCCAGCTTCACGCTATATGGAGTACTTATGCCATTGAGTCTAGGAGCTATTAGGAGGTTTCCTGGTCCTGTGGAGACATGGTTTGATAAGGGTTGATGCTTTCCACCATTGCGAGCAGCAGGTGGCTTTAGTGATCTCGGATCAGGTGGGCAACCCTTGGCTCCTGTCTGGTGTATATGGAGTACAGAGCACCGAGTGAGGCAGAATCTATGGCAGAAGTTATCCAGACTTGTCATCCAGGGCCTCCCTTCTCTTGTTGTGGGTGACTTCAATTGCATTGTTGGCTCTCATGAGAAGATAGGAGGCAGATGGTATGTGGATAACATTGACTCTAGAAAGTTTAGAGAGTTTATTGCTGAAAATGGGTTAATTGATCTAGGCTTCACAGGCTCCTAGTTCAGATATTAGAGCTGGCCATATGCAAACTCCGCTAGTGGAACAGAACGAAGGTGAGCAACATTTTCAAGTGGATTGACGAGGTGGAGGCTGATATAGCTGAGCTACAGAGGCTAGAAGTCTAGGAGGGGGGCCTTTAGAAAGCTAACTTCGGGAGGCTGCGCCAATGCCTCTTTTCATCACTCTTCACTACAACTGCAAGAGACTCCTTGGAGGCAAAAGTCTCATGTTTAGTGGATTAGGAAGAGAACCAAAACACCAATTTTTTCATCAAGCTACTATGGTCAGGAGGTCAGCCAATCAGATTTGACGGTTGAGGGTTGAAGATGGTACTATGGTGACTGACTCTAAGGAGATTAGAGAGCGGGTCTACCAGCACTTCAGATCTAGGTGGAATCTGATTCTGGGGATGACCCATCTACTCAGGATCACTGCCCTATGATCCGAGTTATTGATCAGGAGAACTCAGATCTTACCAGCTTCATCACTTACCTGGAGGTTTGAGATACTATTTGGTCCTTAGGGGAGGACAAAGTGCCCGATCCAGATGGTTTTCCTCCTTTTTTTAGGTGGTATTGGTCTATTATTAGGGGTGAGGTAGTTGAGGCAATTCAGACAGCTTTCCAATCTGACATCCCTATGGATTGGAAGAAAATCCTGGTCATTTTTATCCCTAAAAGATCCGATGCCTCTTCTCTTAGCCACTTCAGGCCGATCAGTCTATGCACCACCATACAAAGTCGGTGCGAAGCTTTTAGTTCGGCGACTTTAGGAGATGATACCCCACATCAGTAGCCTTGAACAAGGAGCATTTGTTAGGCGACGTGGTCTCACTGATAATGTCTTTTTCGCCCAGGAATTCATGCATGACCTCAGGCGGGCTCCTTCTCGGAGGAGTCTCATGGCTATTAAGCTTGATATGGAGTGAGCTTATGATCGGATGTGCTGGCATTTCATTAGGAAAACCCTTTATGAGTTTGGCTTCTCCGATAGCTAGATTATATGGATCATGGACTGTGTGGAGGGGCTTCATTTGCCATCCTGGCGAATGGCACTGCGGCGGACTATTTCCAGTCGAAGATCGGCCTTCGTCAAGGGTACCCTCTGTCTCCCTACATGTTTATATTATGTGCCGATGCTCTTTCTTGGGCTCTAAAAGTGTTGTCCAATGATCACATTTGGAGCCTTATTGGGATGCCTTTGGAGCCCAGGCTCTCTCTCACCTCCTCTTTGTAGATAATTGTCTTCTTATCGGCCGAGATTCGACCCAGAATGCTTGATATTTTGCTTAAGCTGTGGATTCTTATTGTTGTGTGTCTGGCTAGCTTGTTAACCTGTAGAAATCTTCTATCATTCTCAATCCCAAAATAAAACCCAGAACAAAGTTGAAAATTCTAACTAGTCTAAGGATCTTGGAGCAGTAGGGGATCATGACCTACCTAGGCATCCTTATGACCGATGGACGTCTACGAAAGCTGAAGGTTAGGCCTATGGTGCAATGGGTCCATGATTGTCTTGAAGGTTATCAGGCTACTACCTCTCCATGATGGACATAGTCACTATTATTAGGTTCGTGCTTACCTCCATTTCTATCTTCCTTCTGGATAACACTATGGTTCCTATATCTTGCCTGAGGAAGCTGGAACAGACCTTTTGAAACTTCTTGTGAAGGCCCAAACCGAACAACCATGGGGTACACTTATTGGACTGGGATATCATCTGCCGTCCCACTAGAGAAGGAGGTCTTGGGATCCAGTCCCTTTTGGCAAGGAGGAAAGCATTGCTCGTTAGACACGCTACGAGATATCTTCTCCAGCCCAGCCACTTGTGGAGCAGAGTTAAGAGGGCCCACTACGGTGATTGGAGTCGAGGAGCCCTATTTCAGCTGACCAAAGCTTGGTCTTTCATCTGGAAGGAGATCTGCGCCCGAGCTTCTATCGCTATGGCCTATGTGCGATGTTTGGTTGGAAATGAGACCACTATTGATGTTAGTCAGGATGCCTAGATCCTTGATCCCTTTATCTAGGTGGCCAACCTTTGTTACTGTGGATGCTACTGAAAATCTCTAGGTTAGTGATCTGATAGATGATGGCATGACATGGCTGATCCAAGATCTCTCCATGCTGTTTGGGCCCCAGCTGGTTTCCAGGATCCTCGCTATCCTGATTCCACTTCACTAGAGGAGCGACCTTAAGGTCTGGGTCTCTACATGCTCTCCTAAGGCTCCATCGAGTTCCCTCTACAATCTGTGCAAGGGACCATCTAACACCACATTTATGGCAGCATGGATATGGAGATTCTCTATACATCCGAGAGTGCAGCTCTTCTTTTGGAAGATGGCTTGGGACCGTCTCCCTACAAAGGCTCTCCTTAGTCGGAGAGGCATGGACATCGCACAGTCTTGTCTGGTCTGCAGAGAGCATGATGAGATGACTGAGCATGCTATTCTGTGTTGCCCTAGGGCAAGGCAAGTTTGGAGGGTTGCTGGGAGATGGCCTTGGGAGGTTGACGATGGTGCTTGCCCATACTCCTTCATCTGGTTCCTCCACCAAAGCTTAACTTTGAGGCCTATTTTGCTGCCTACATTACATATCAAGTTTGGCTGGCCAGGAATGCGTTGACCTTTGAGGTGGAGCTAATCCTGCTCCACCGTATTCTTTTGAGAGCTAGATGTTTGGTGTCAGAGTACCTGCAATTTGATGTTGTTACTCCCTAACATCCTTAGAATACTGGGTCTCCCATGCTGCTACGACAGCGGCCCGTATGGCGATTTCTATCTCCTAGGAGCCCCCTTCGGGGTTTGTTAAGGTGAACTTTGATGGCAACATTCGCGGTATGGATGGTGGTGTAGGATATGTTATTCGGATCGACGATGGAAGACTCATGGCAGCCAGTGGGGTCTCTCTTCAGGATTGTTCTATCCCAAAAGCTGAGCTTAGAGCAGCATGGGCTGGTATAATCAGGGCTACCCGGCATCTACGGGCTCAGAGGATCCTTATTGAGGGGGACTCCTCTATAGTTATTGAATGGATTCAGGATAGAACGGACCAAGATAATGCACATCCTCTCCTTTGGAACATTTGGCAGCTATTGCAGGACTCGACGACTACTATTGTTCGACATGTTTATCGAAAGGCAAGCTGTCCGACTGACTGGGTTGCCTTCTACGTAGCTCAGCATTTCACTAGTTGAACCTGGTTTCAAGGAGACTTTATTCCATCCTTCATATTAATGTATCTTTCTTTTGATCTTATGGACGGTCATCACACTAGAGTGTGACTGCCCAATTGTACCAAGAAAAAAAAGATGTCAAAGAAGCTTAATACTTACTAAAAAAAAATCTTTCTATATCTATATATAACATTAGTTCATCAACAAGAAGAACACTTTGAATTGTTTATTCTAGAAATAGAAATACCACATTAATAGTGGGTCCAGTTCCAGTGTTGAATAGATTAGTAGATAAGAATATTTGTCCATTCGTAAGCCACTTCATCTTTTTTTTTTTTCACTCTTAGATTCATATGAATTTCAAAGTCATCCCACCTTAATCCAAAGGTAGAAAGGATACTTAATTTGGACTTGACTACATTTAATCTAGCTATCTCTCTCTCTATACATACATACATACATACATACATATATATATATATATATATATATATATATATATATATATATATATATATATATATATATATATATATATATGTATGTATGTATGTATGTATGTATGTATGTATGAACACTTTGAATTGTTTATTCTAGAAATAGAAATACCATTAATAGTGGGTCCAGTTCCAGTGTTGAATAGATTAGTAGATAAGAATTTGTCCATTCGTAAGCCACTTCATCTTTTTTTTTTTTTCACTCTTAGATTCATATGAATTTCAAAGTCATCCCACCTTAATCCAAAGGTAGAAAGGATACTTAATTTGGACTTGACTACATTTAAATCTAGCTATCTCTCTCTCTATACATACATACATACATACATACATACATATATATATACATATATACATATCTACAAATATTTAGAATTTATTCAATACATACCTAACATGAGATTAAGCACTCCAGATTCTCTCATACTCTTCTCATTCATACTTGATGTTTTCGTCATGCTAGGATCCAATCAAATTAATATCCAAATATAATCACACATACATAGCTCCATTTGCAATATCTCTTAATCCTATGAGTGATGGGTACATAGCTTCATTTGCAATATCTCTTAATCTACATGAGCGATGAGTTAGGTCCATTCTAATATCATTTGCAATAACCCAAGTTTCATCTAAAAAAACTAGTTAAGAAAATATTATTTTAATTCCTTAATTTTATATAAGTACTCAAGCTTTCTTTAATAATAGCAAATGTGAGATTAAACATTAGCCAGTATAAGCTCTCACATGTAATAACATAGAGAGGAGCAAAATAGGATGATAGAATTTTCTTACACAAGAAAGACCAGGTCTTAACAATAAACACAACTCCCTTCATTGCAGTACCACATTTTAAACATGTTTAAGGCAAGCCTGCCAATTCCTTATCCTCATCTTTACTTTTGAGAGATCTTTCCCTTGTTTTAATTAAAACATGAATCTATATACTTATTATAAAAAGAACAATTTTTTTTTTTTGACGGAACATGAATTTTGAATGAATTTATTCTTATGTTCCATTATCCTTCTCCTCTTTGCTTTTTAGAAGATAAACTAGCAAAACAGACCTTCATGCTCTAGGCCATAGCACAGAGACCCAATGCGGGACCTGGAGGCTGATATAACTGAAAGTTTGATGATCAAAATGAAATTGAAAGAGTTATACCCTAAAAGCCAATTGCAATCTATATTGCTATAGAATTTCTTTTATTTTTTAAACCATGTACATGACATTTTGGTTATAAATAAAATATATTATATTTCATCATTTGATGCTTCTTATAATTATGATGAACCCCATAAATGAGGGCAATTATTTTAGGGCTATGATGAGATCATGCCAATGAGATCTAAAATCTTGAAACCCTAATCTAAAATATTTTTATCGATGGTACATTGAGTCGAGGATCAATACTACCAGAAAGATTGGCATATCTTATGTATGCTCGATGCAAAGAATGATTGATCTTATAATCATTTGTGTGAAACACTAATACAAAAATGTAGATGCTCATTAAAGGAATAAGTTCACTGAATTGACCTACCAAGAGAATATCTTATGGATGCTTTCTTATTTGTCAAAAGATGTTTCTCTAAGTGGGAGTTGTGAAAGTGATCCTTAAACCTAAGATCACCATGGTATCTTGTGCACATGAATCCATGTTTTGGTTTACACTCATTCACGATATTAAGTTGTGTATGAGGTATTCTGGATGTGATGGATTGTGTACAAAGATTATGAGCAGATCAAGAAGGAATCAATCACTTCTAGTAAAAGAAGATTACATCCTACTTCTTTAATCCTATGATGATTCAAAAAGTCTTTGATCAAAGCAGAATGAAAAATTAGAAAGAGTTTCTAATGTTTTATTAATTGAATTATCATTAGAAGATTAAGAGAGACATAAATAAGTAGTTGAGTTTGACATTGATTCATACTCATATATATGATTGAAGGATTGAATTGTATGGTAACTTGCCACTAAAGGGTATGTTTGGTATATCCATCAAATTTCATATCTTTCAGGAATCTTGTCTTGTAAGTTTGATTGGATTAAAGAGTTTGATTTGATCAATAATTAGAAAGGATTCTAATTGTCAAGTTTGGGATCATATTGATTGGACCTATAAGGATTAAAAATATTCTAATCATGATAGGAACTTGCATCCACACCTACTGCTAGCTAGATGTGGAACCCAATAGGTCACACACGAAGAAACTGATCAAGGGTCTAATTGGATTAGATCATGTTTGCAGGATAGATATGCTAGCACATGTTGCAAACCCTAGCTCCTAATTTGAATTGGATTCGAATCTAATTCTTGTATTAGGTTAATCTAATATGATTAGATCATGACCTAATGTGGGTTGGTCAAGAGTTGGAACCCAATTGGCTTTATTTGTACCATGGGATGACTCTTTGGATAATGGATCTGGACCATTGGTCAGTAGCTCGATTTGGATCATTGAATGTCTCTCTAAATGAAGGATTTAGACCATTGGTGATGGTGTCTTAATCTAGACCATTGAATGGTTTCTTAATCTGGACCATTGGATTATTATGAAATAAGTGTGAGATGAGTTTATCAGCACTGATGGTGCATAGATAAGACTTATTGTGGTGCATAGATAAGACTTATTGAATAAATCTTTTGAGCAAATACGTCTTTTCGCTCTCATGCGCCTCTCTCCTTAGCGCTTCATCATGATAAGGCATCTCATGCGCCTCTCCCCTTAGCGCTTCATCATGATAAGGCACTACCTTTGGGACACGCCTCGTTATGATGAGGCGTGTTAATCCTTCGCCTCTTATAAATAGGAGTGCCTTCCGGGGTTTAGGAAGTACTAAATCCATCCGAAGAGAAATCAACTTCATTTTCTCTCTTATTTCTCTTATACGTCTTATCCTAAACCAAGACAAGAAGGTCTTCTTCAGGACAAAAGGACTTATCTTAAACTAAGACAAGAAGGTCTTCTTCAGGATAAGAGGCTATCTTATCCTAATAAAGATAAGGGGTCCTTTTCAAGACAAAAGGCTTTGAAGGAATTTTTTGTTAAAAGAAATTATAAGGGAAAGAAAGTAAGTCAATCAAATCCTTTGGAAGGATTAAAGCATCAAGAATCAAAGTTTTGAAGGAGCTAGAGTCTTGAACCCAGTTTCTGTAGATCAGCGTTGGAGGGTGAATACTTGGACACTTTGTGGATATTTCAATATATTAGTTTAGCAGTATTTTTTTATTATATATTTTATTTATTCATTTGATAAGGAGATCTTGACTATTAAAAATTTTATGTAAATAATTTTTATTAAAAATTTTATGTAAATAATTTTATTAAAAATTTATAAAATTCAAACGCTTGCACGAAAACCCCAACAGAAATTGAAGCAAAAGTTTGAGGTCAAAAATATATTTTTCGCTCATAATTTTTGTCCCCTAAAGATTCCCTTGCTCTTTTGTGTTGGGCTGTCGAGTACTGACAAGATTGTGAGGTTTGTATTAAAGCTTCTCCTCACTTTTGCACTCCTGATTGTTGCTTCCACTCGTCACGATGTTCTCCTGGGTGTATCCTGCGTTTGTTCTATTAGCTCAAGATCTAGATTCTTGGCATAATATGAAGTTATATATCTTGCATCTCCACTAAGAAGCTTTACTAATTTAATAAGCTGGTGCCTTCATTAGTCCCATTATCAAAGAGACTTCACCAACTCAGCCGGTTATCAATCTCATCTTTGACAGCATTTTGCTGTATGCACTGGAGAAGCTGGACGAACTTTCACCTACTTTCTTGGTAGCAACCCAAGAGAAACAATTTTGGCTCCAGATATTAGGCTTAAAAGAAATTTATATATGTTCTAAACCAGAGTTGATCAAGTTTGATGCAAACAAGCCTATACTGTAACAGGCCTGAAAGGGGCTTGCTGGTTTGGGCCTACATTTTGAATTGAAGGCCACGGAGAAGCATAAGTTGGTGAGAAGATGGAGAAATTGGGAGAAGGTTCATTGAGAAATGTTGTACGATAGAGAAACTCGCATTATAATCTCTAACAATGTACTTACCAACACCAGAAATATTATCAGCCCTTGTAGCCATGAGACAAATTAGTTCCTCGCAAAAAAATACACACACATATCTCATGATGATTGAAAGAAACCCGGAAAACAAGACAAGAACAGTAATCAATAGTATCCCAGTATAGAGTTCTGAATAAATGTTTGTTGAAAAATAAAAATAAAATCTAACAGCTGCTGTTCAAAATGGATATTACCCCAACGCATTCATCAAAATCAGCTATGGAAAAAAGGTTAAATCCGTTGGCAAGTTATTCTTTTGATTCCATGTAGTCAAGATGCTAAGATCCAACAAAGTTTGGCTAAGAAACATAATCCAAGATTTTATTAAAGGGAAGAATTACAGCATGCATACCAAGTTGATGTATGATATGACCTGGTTCTAGCTTTGCCACCATTTATCTCAAGCACTGTTTTGTTCAAGTCTAGATTCTATCACATCTAATTATTTTACCCGACTCTCAAAGTTCTTCTATAAAGGTGAAGAGAAGACCACTCTCGTATTATATATACTGGAAATAAACACATGGATCTCTGCCAAGTGCCAACAGATCGAGGAAACAAGAGGAGCATTAACTAAAAGAGCTGCATTGATATAATGTCACCAATGCTTCCATAGCAAGGTAAAAGAGAGGACAAGGGAAAAACGGAAGGGAGATCTAACGACAAGCATGAAGCATCTCCTTTCCTAGCTTTTATATCTTTCGTCCTCAAGTCCTTTCTCTTGTCTGCCACGAAATCCTGCAAAAAGAGTAACATGTTTCATCTGGTTAGAAAGGAAGGAGAAGAACCACTTGGAGAATACTGAGTAGTTCAGTTCCTTTTCAGCAACGAAGTGACCATCTCAACTCACCAAAGTTAAAACGTAGCAAGCATAAGTAATAAGTAAAAGTGAAATTTTAAAGAAAAACATATGAGAAGCATCTTGTCAAGATGAGACAGCAATTATATAACATGACATAAAGAAGTACCCTTGAATCATTTGGAACAAGTCACTGGTAACAAAGCTTAAAAGTACGTCTAAAATAGTGAAATTAAAGCGAAAGGCCTTTCAGCTTGATACCGCTCAATGATCCATATTCACCAGTTAAATATTTTCTGAGTTAAAAAAATCGAGAATGTAAGAGAAATTTCAACAGAGATGAAACGCACGCATAAAGCCAGTTGCAGCAGAGAAGGACCTCAAAAAGGACAACACTTTCCCAATCATAAGAATCCAGTATCAATAAAGCAAATGATTTTTGATGTGAAACCCATGAAATTCGTTTCAAAGGAGGAATGAAGTACAAAATTATTATCTGCATTCTAAACTAAACAACTGCAAAACTTAAAGCACATCAAGAAGAATCCATAACCATAAATATACATCCTAAAGTAGCTGAATAAAACTAAAAGCCCAACAATTTACGCCACTCACAAATTCTTGAAAACCACATTGCCCCAGTTGAATCAAAGGCCGAAACAGAGGTCAAAATCACAACAAAGGTAACTGAAATTGCAGTCGGACTAAGGTTTCAAATCATCATAATTCGATGTCAAATCAAACCACACCGGCAAAAAAAAAAAAAAAAAAAGAATAGTTTTGATTCAAAAATACCACTCCACAATTCATAAAAATCCAAACTTTCCCAAGTTAGGATGACAAACTAGAACAGAGCAGGGAAGCGCATCAAAAACCGGTCATCAAGATCGCATCTTTAAGGCATTCGCCACCTTCTCCGATGCCGAGAGGGACCTCCCCTTCCTTCTCCGGCCGGCACTCCGGTGGGTACTCGAAGAGGGAGAGGGAGAGCTGTTTGTGGGCAACGCCGATGTCAAAGAAGATGACCCCCGAGGAGGGGTCGGTGACGAGGATCTCACGGACGGGGAGCCAGAGGAAGAGCTCCTCCTGGGCGACGCCGACGACGCCATGGAGGCCGCCGTATGTAATGTTGCTGCGCACCACCCGGTCGAAGAAGACGAGGGTGTCGAACTGGGCGTAACAGGGGTAGTCGAGCTGGACTTCCAGCAGACCGGAGGAGGGGTCGAGCGAAAAGGACTCCACCACCCGGGGGAACAGCCCCGGGGGGAGGCCGTTGGCTCGGAGGAGGTCTTGAATGGAGCTCGGGGAGGCTAAGGGGAGGGCGAGGAGGAGGATGAGGAGAGGGAGAAAGCCTAGGAGGAGGAGGGCTTGGGACGCCATGGTGTGGAGAGAGCGAGCCAAAGAGTGAGCGAGTCAGAGAGAGGGAGAGAGATGCTGCCTCCTTAAAAAGGAGGCGTTTTTGGAATTTGGGTACGCCAGACGGCGAGAGAGAGAGAGAGAGAGAGAGAGAGACGTTTTTTAAACCGGTATCTTTTCGCACCGGTTTTAGAGCAAAGGGCGGAAAATAAAGGTATCGCAGAAATGATGTTAAAAGTGAGAAACGGCATTTAAAATGATGTTTTTATTTTCACCTTACCCTTTTTACTTTATTCTGTTTAATGTTGATGGGGCAAAAGGCCATATGAAAATCAAGTGGCGATTTCTCTCCCTAAATTGCATCGGCAAATGCATATTGAAACCGAAAGTGCAAGCCATGCATCAAGATACGGTATTTCTCTCCCTATCCATTGCATCGCTGCAAATGCAAAATATAAAAATTTATTCAAGGATACATTTAAATCCCTTTCGAGCCCCTTAATAAATTTCAATAACTCCTTCAAAGATTCATTTAAACCACATTGAATTCATTTAAAATGCACTAAATCTCTTAACTCCTCAGATCTCAAATCGCCACTTAGAGTGATGAGTTTTGTTACTGAAATCACCACTTGAAGCAGCGAAGTGAAGATTTCACTTCGCCTCGTTAGCGCTTAAAATTGCCACTCGAAGTGGCGATTTTCACACGGCCCTTCGCCCTTGCAACTAGGACTATATTAGTATACATAAAAATATATATATAATTATCTATGGTGTATGCGAGGTAGATTATATTAAAAAAAATATCGTTAAGAAATAGACCTGGGAGGCAGGTTTACCTTCTCGTGTGAAGAAAAATAGAACCATAACTCTCTTCTAAGGTACGGAACCAGATTCCTAAATCTGTTGGCTCGATCAGCGATCTTCAACGTAATCTTCAAAGAAAAAAAAAAATGTAAATTGTTATTGTTCTTCCCAAAATTTTATCCTTTGAAATCTATTTATAGATTTTTTTTAAAAAAACGGTCCGACAATTTTTTTTTTAAAAAACAGCCAAGCATTTCATTTCTTTCATTTCTTTAAAAAAGGCCGAGCGTTTGAAAAGGCCGCTGGTTTTGTTTTTTAAGACGTCGGCTGATGGGGTGGAGCAAGGAGGGATAAGATTCATGATCGTAGGGAGGGATAAGATGCCATTTGAAATGATATTTTTCACTTTAACATCATTTCTATAATATCTTTGTTTTTTACCCCGTTATTCTAAAAACGACTCAAAGAGAGAGAGAGAGAGTGAGCATGGTCCGTGGGCTGGGGTGGGCAAATCTCTTTCTTTCATTCTTTCTTTTCTTAATAAAATAGATGGATGACCATACTATTCTAGTGCCGGGGTACAATTTAAGCCGGCTCAATCCAAATCCGATCCACCGAATCCGATTTACAGCAGTGTTTAAACTCATGTTTGCCCAACCCAAACCCGAAAGACTCGGGTTTAACTCGATTCGATTTGCAATTAATCCGGATTCAGATTGACCGCAATCCAAATCCAAAATAATCCGAATCCGAGGATTACCTGAACCGGGGTAGCTTATCGACACCAGGTTTTTAGGGGCATTGAGGGCGTCAGTCGGGTCGAACGAGATGACCAACTTAAGGGCAAGAATGGCAAGGCCGTCGGTCGCAAACGAGAAAAAGAAGGACAAACATAAAGATGGACCACCCACACATTTCATTTTACTTCCTGCCTTCTTCTTTTCTTTGTTTACATCACCTCTTCCTCTTCTTTGTTTCAGATAAGCCTTTTTTTTAATACAATATTAAAGCCCCGAGTCCAACTTATGCATTCAATAAGGAATTTTATTTTTTCATCTTTGGGATCCATAATTCGGTATTTATTTACTTTGAAAAAAGTATTTTATTTTATTTTTCCATCAACCCAAATTTCAATCCGAAACTCAACCCAAATCCGATTTTTAAAAATAGGATTAGGTTGAGGTTTTACAAACAGGGTTAGGGTTAGGGTTAGGGTTGGTATTTTACAAATAGGGTTAGGGTTAGGGTTGAGGAAACCCGAGTTTTATGAGCACGAGTTGCACCCCTACTCTAGTGCAAGATAACTCCAATAAATTAGAAAATAAAGCTATTTAAAAATAATAGAACAGCGATCATTATTTTTTAAATTAAAAATTAAAAAGATGAGTTAGCTTCATAATAAATATATCAAATTTGAAATCAGGGCAAATCTCTTTTAACAAGCGAAAAAACAAGAAAGAGGACTTGCGATCGAACTGCCTAAAGTAGCCTTGTGGGAGCTTGTGTAAGGAAAAAATAAGATAGCAAATAAGGGCATGGTAAGAAAAAAATTATTTTAATATTTTTAACATAATTTTAAAGTACTTCCAATCCAACATTTGGATTAAGTATTGATATTTAGCGAAATAGGATGAAATGACTAGAAAAAAAGTAAATTCCTTTTTATTTTAATTTAAATAAATTGCTTCTATTTTTTAAAAATATTTTAGATGTTTTATTATTCAACTATAGAAGATTTAAAGTATTTTTGAAAAATCTCTTTATTTATCAATAATTTACTAGCACTTTTAAAAATTTTGTTTTAAGTGTGCCCTAGAAAACCTAATTTACTTCAAATATTAATGTTGAGGGTTCAACTATCATATATATATATATATATATATATATATATAAAATAAAGCCTTAATTCGAACCATTTATTCCCACTTCGTAAGGCCTTCATTTTCTTGTACAATACTTATATACCCTAGATTTTATATTATTTATGGTACTACCCATAAAAAAATTAAAAGTACAATAGAACTTGTCTAATTTTAGATTTTAAATTTAAATTTAAATCAAGCAAATAAATGAGTTATAACAAGTACTACATGAAAGGCTACTCTAAAATGGTGACATTGTCACTTCTATAAGAAATCATTTATTTCATAATAATCCTTATAGAAATTTTAGATTATCATGCAGATTATCATATTTGATAATTAGATATAGTAATTAGAGTAGTGATATTTAATTTTCAGTAATCTAAGATTACTACAAATCATGGTAATCCAATTACATTTAAAAAGAAGGGTATTTGAGAGTTCCAAAATTTGATAATCTTAATTATGCTATTTTCTTTCATATAAATATAATATTATATTTAATATTTAACATAATATAATATTTTATATTAATATTAAATTTAATACTAAATATAATATTTAATATTCTAAATACTATTACAGATTTATATAATAATGTATAGATATTAAATATGTAATATTTATGACCTTTTTTATACTAAATTATTATATATATTAATAAAATAATTTTATATATTATATATTATATAATGATATAGTAATGTACGATATATATAAATATTTATAATATTTAAATATAATATCATGAAAGTTAATTTACAAAAATCTTAATTTTTATCAAAATATTTATATTTTAGTAAAAAGAAGGGGGAGCCACTTGAAAGATAAAAAATATAAAAATTTAAATAAAATTAAAAAATATAATAAATTAATTATTATTATATTTTATTATTATGAATCAAGTATGATAATTTTTTATTTTTAAGAATTTAATTATTAAATATAAAATTATTAGAAATATAAGATTTCTAATAATAAATCAAAGGTCACCTAAAGGTTAATTATATATAGGAAGCAACAGTTATAGAAGGCTGTGCAAGGCTTGCCCCTGTGCCTGCAAGTGCTCTTCAAAGTTTATCATGTGTCCCTCTGACTCACTGCCACTGGCTTTGACTCACTGTTTTAGTTAAAGCATAGCTGTGATACGTATGAACAAATTAATGGCATGAATTAGATTCAAAGGCATATCCTCCCGTGCTGCCAATATTGGGCATCAAGAGCTTGTAAAAATGAAGGATTAAGGAATCATCAGCTTAGTTTTTTTTGTGGGATTTAGGGGATGCTTTGGTGTGGGTTGTTCTTAGCAAGCTCAAACCTTAGATACCTTAATTTTTGATAGAAGCTTTCTACATTGAACATTTAACAAAGTTCTCTAAGCTAAAGGATATATCCTGCTACATTTGGTATGAGATGATTGTATAAAGAAGCAACTCCAACACAAAAAATAAAATAAATTCAAATTGTAAAAAACTTAAGATTCAAAAAAAAAAAAAAAAAGCTGATGTAAGAATTTTGTAATAATAGTTCTATTATATATCTATGCCGCAAAATAATAGAATCTCACAGCCTATTTTCATAAAAAATAAAATAAAAGAATAGGCATTGATGCCTCCTGCTAAGTATCCTTAAAATCTAAGAATTGGCCATCTTATTGAGACTTAGATAAACCAAGATTTCATTTAATGCTAGCTAACCTGAAAGGTTAGAGAATTTGGAAAGAATCTATATTTTAAAAAAAAATTTAAGTGATGTATGAGAATCGATTAATAGAAAGTTCTATCCTAAATCTAAGATTGACAAGTTGGCAATTGTACTTAAATCTTGATTCTAAATTTTTACTAAGATTTTATATATTTACAAAATAATAAGTTGATTGAAAAATACCATTCAATATTTTTATATTATATTTACCATCCTTTCAAAATTTACCAATTAATATCAACTGAGATGAGTTATAGATGATATTTTATAAGTTATTTACTATCTTTACTAAAAAAATTTAGGTGTTAGATTAACCAACATAATATATAAATTTTAAAAAAGTTCAAAGCATAGAAAAATAAAAGCCGATTCTAACTTAGAACTAACCTAGAATAGGATTGACCAGCTTAATTTGATTCCAAGTCAAGTCTGAATTTGACTTTCAAAACTTAAAATCGACACAATCGGACCCATGCTCATCCTTATCGAGAGGCATAAAACACCGATGATATCTTCGTAAAGAAGATAGGTAATTTGGGTGGCAATAAGTTAGCAAGCTTTTGCCATGTCGATATCAAATTTTGATCCTAAAAGTAAATCAGAGGAAATATTTTAATTTTTCATTCAAATGCTTCAGAAGTGAGTTGAACCACGTAGATTGAGCAGTGAGATTACCAGGGTCAACAGATCACTTGGATTTTCAGACATTTTAAAGGAATAAAACTAAAAGAAATATTCATCTCATGCATTGTACGTGCGTGCAGGTGATGGTTCACCAGTATCCAAGGGAAGTAAAATCTCCTTTGTTACTTGTAAAATTTGGTTATCCCTTCAGGACATTTGAAATGATTAATAGGATAGTCGAATATAGGAATTAGGGATAAATTCTATCCCGTACACTTATCCATGGTCACTACTAAAAGAAAAGCATTCATATACTTTGATTGGAAATTTGTTTTAAATTAAGGGGCATCTTTGCACATAAAATCAAGAAAGGTACGAGAGAGGGAGATGAAGACAGAACGTTAGGTAAGAAGGAAACGGAGGAATCACGGCAAGAGATGGTATGTCCATCATGAATTCATGATTGGCTGCATATATAACCCTTTACTAATGAGGCCATTAAGGTCTAAAACATGATAGATGAAGAACTTAAGATTTAGCTTTTTTTTTTTTTTTCCCTAACAGAGAAAACTTATTTGCTGATTTGTTTACCTACCTCGCAATTTTCAAAGAACAAGTACTGTGTTGGCTTGGGTGCAAATCAGCGACCATACAGAATCCTAAGAGTCCCATGAGAAGATCTAAGATGTTTTCTGTGTGATACACGAGGGTTTACGAAGATGCGAGCTTTCTTCTTCTGTTTCTTCATCAACACCGCGGCTTAAGAATATGACGCATTAGAGACTCTGATAGCCTTCGATGATCGACGATTCACTATTTTTGCTACAGTCAAAATAAGATATGTTCTGTTTACGGCTCCTGCATCATCACTAAATCTCCTACTCCTATTATTTAGGTTTGGCCTCGTGAATTATCGTTGATATTTAAGAGAAAAATAAAAGGGAAGGGCAAATCCCATCTATATTCATTGATATGATGTTCTTCAATACAATGCAAATCAATTAAAAATCTCCCATCTTTGGATGCTAGCAGATGTATCTTAGCCTGGTGGAGTTATGAGCCTCTGCTTTTGAGGGCCTGTACTGGTGGAAAGAAGTTCCAAACTCCAAAGCTCCCGCGCTCGTTGGTCATCGCCCAGGGCAGGAAAGGATCTGGGAAGGAGCAGGCTCTCTTGTATTTAGCTTCTTTCCCTTTTTGTTTTCCTTTTTTTAAGCAAGTGGCATCTCTGTGCTCAAAAAGAGGGATGGAACTTGACAAGCTTGTTTTCCTTTTTAGACACAATTACTGAACTCAAAGACAAGTTGGAGTGTCATATAACTTTTTCAGCAGCCGGTTCTTACCATAGCTAATGATTTGTCAAAATCCATGAAATATATATAGGAAAGCATCAAATACATTTCCTCCAACAACACCTTTCTAATTACGATGTTCCTCTTCCTTAATCCTTAATTATGGTGCATAATTAGAGGACTGATAGGACTAACATACCGATAGAAGAAAAAATATGAAGGCTTTAACCTTTGAACATGCATGGTTCCACACGAAGAGTTTGAGAAAACTTTTCCTAATTTTTATGGTCCCTACATCGACTTTGTCTTATGCTACTTCATTTAGTTGTTGCATGAGTTGTTGAAGACATGACTTGGTCAACATTCATCAAGAATGACAAATTTTAATCGGTTTGAAAGTTTTGGAGGTCTAACAAATCTTAGACTAAGTTTATTTAGAGCCCAAAAAGCTTGTCTGACTTCTGGGGTTATAGATCTTGAAAGCTACCCAATTAAAAGAAGTTTTTTTTTTTTTTGTTACATACGAATGATTACACTAATCTAGTGCGAGTCAACCCAGATAGATCAGAATACAAGATTTGTTTAAAAACAAGGGGACATGGATCACCCTCACTCCAAATCCAAAATCCAACATGATGAGCCACAGAGGCCGCCACCCAATCGGCTGCAGAATTGGGTTCACGGTAGATATGGCGGATCTAGACTCTGTAGACCTTCCGAAGGATAGACCAAGTATTGTGGAGCAGCGGATTGATGGGATTTGAGAGCAGTTTTTCTTCCGAAGCTATCGGATGACAATTATAGAATTCCCTCGATGAGAAGGCTATGAGCATGAAAAATTTGAGTAGCGTAGGAAATGCTAGCCCAAGCTGCATAAAACTCAGTCATAGGGACTGAGGAGTTTAGGATATTAAAACTACCCGCTGCAGTAGAGCTCCATCAATCCCACGAATAATGAAAGCTGAACCTACTGATCTTTCTCGGACACTCCCATCGAAGTTGATTTTGATAAACCCTGGAGGGGGATTTCTAAGAGATAAAAACCGTATGCTAGTTCACTACCAAAGCAACAAGGGATCCCCAATAGCCAGAGGTGTCAAAACCAACAACATTACGATGAAGAGCATATTTCGCCGTTAGAGATCTGACTTTCGCACAATCCGGTGAAAAGATATAATATCATCAGTGAAGATAAGTAGGTTCCTCGACAACCATATCTGGTAGGCTGTAGCAACCCAAAGGCCACCCTTCGGCTGGGTGGCCCTTCAAAGATCATCAAGGAAAGGAGAGCGCGGAGAACCTGTATTATCCACTCTACAGTAGTAACCCATCATCTGCCAGATCCATCTCGTTCTGAGGCAGATGAAGATGGCATGGTCAGTAGTCTCCTCCTTCTGGCCGCACAATAGGCAAGTCGCCTAGATGGACAGTCCCCTCCCAAAGAGCAGGGAACATGTAAGAAGACAGTCCCACACTAGCTTCCATATAAAGGGCTGAACCCTGCGATGGATGGGGAGCTTCCAAATCCACACAACATCCATCGTGCACAAGACTGAGGCCTGTAAAACTTCATAAGGTCCTTGGTGGGGGCCCTAGAAAGATATGATCTCCGCCATAACCTAGTGTTAGCTGAGTGGCTCGGAGTGAGCAGAATAGAAAGAATCCAACGAGATAGCTCCTCACCAAATAAGCGGGTCACTGTGGGAGTATGCCAGGAGAAGGGATCCCGAGAGATCATATCCTTAACCCTCATGCTGATAGGAGCCTCAATACTAATAAAAGTAGGCCACCGTGAAAGAGGAGATCTGAAATTCAAGTGTCCTGAATAACATCAATTGAGGAGCCATCTCCAATCATCCACAACATGTTATTCAGAATAGTCGGGGCATGACGACAAACCTCCTTCCAAAAAAAGAAATTCTCGCGGGAAGGTTGAAAGTCCATAGAGAAAGTTCAGTCACCATATCTCACCCGCATAAAAGAGCTCCATAGACAGTGCGGATCAAGAAGAAACCGCAAAGCATGCTTGGCAATCGATTATGCTTTCCATCTGAACTTGTTTTAAGATTAGTACTCCGGTTGCTTTCTTCTTTGATATCTGGCGTGCCTTGCCATTTTCTGCGATCGTTCCTCTCCGGCTCATGGCATCAACTGTCCCCTCTACTCCAATGGCTACGGATGGAGTTAAGGAGGGCCGGATTCCTAGAAGGAGGGCTGCGGACAATGGCTTTATGTGGGTTTCTCCTTCCCCTTCGCCGAAGGAGGTGGCAAAGCTGGAGGATCGGTTTCCCGATATAGTGTAAGTCCTAGTAGCGGCTTTGGAAGACGAAATTGACTGTTGGGAGCAGAGGGCCATCCTAGCTAGGACCTTCACCAATGGGCTCCAGCTGAGACAATCATTAGGGAATTCTGGCGTGTGAGAGTCCCTGATGACATTGTACCTCTAAGTTTGGCTTACCGGTGTCACAAATTTTGGTTTGCTAATCCTCAAGCAAGGTATATGGTGCTGGGAAGGTCGTGGGTGGCTAACGGTCAATCGATCGCCACTGAGGGTTGGAGGCCGGAGTTCATTTGGACCGCGGATTCCATTGCTTCTGCCCTCCTCTAGGTGCGGTTGCCCAATCTGCCACTCGAATTTTGGAATGAAGATATCCTAAGAGAAATCCTATCGCTTGGGGGTCAATTTCTCTTCTCCGACTCTACAACCCAAGCAAAGAACAGGGGAGGCTTTGCTCGGGTGTGCACCCTAATTGACCTGAGAAATCCTCTTCGGCTGGGAACTCGAGTACGGGGCATTGTTCTCCATTTTGGCAATAATTTGTCTATGAACATATGAGAGGATTTGTTTTGATTGTGGGTCGATGCATCTCTTCGACCCCTGCTTGCCATCACCCCTGCCCGAGTCTGAGACATTAGTTCTGGCTCCAACTTCGGCCCATGGATGGTGGCTATTCGCCAGAGGAAGTCTTCAAGTGGCCATTTGCCAGATCCAAAGAGGAAGCCACATGCTAAATCAGTTATTGCTGGCCCTAGTGCACGATCTAAATCGATAAAATTTGCCTCTGTTTTGCGTTCGGGTCCGTGGCTGAGGGATGGCAAGTTCTGGCAAAGCTGGCTCGCCGGTGTATTCACAAGTCTTCTAAGACTCTGGCTCTTGCTACAGTTGATCCGGGTCAGGTTGAGGGTGAATTGAAGAAGGGGAATCAGGGTTCTAAGTCCTTGCCAGTGGATGGGCTGTGTGCCAGTTTAAGTGTATCAGAGAGGGCCTCAGGGGTTTTATTAATTCAGAGAGGGTAGCTGGCCCTCTGCTTAATTTGACCCAGTTTTGAACACGAGAACCCTTTCACCACTCTTGCTTGGGACAATTGGGCTGGAAGGCCCACGGATTGTAGGGATGTCTTTCCGGGTCCCTTAAAGCGGGCCAGGCCTGTGGAGATCTAGACTCATCGAACTATATCCAAAATAGAAAAAAGGAAAGGAAAAGCTATAGTTTCTAGTTCTAAATTTAGAATGAATAAAAACTCTTTTACAACATCTCCAACTCAGCTAGGGGTCCTGTTGTCCCGATTGGCAGGAGTGGCCTGCCTTCCTGTAGCCAGGGTATAGTTCAGTTGGGGAGATGGGCCAGCCTACGTTGTTGGACGGTCATAGCCACGAGTCGACTGTTTGCCTAAAGGAGGCAATCCAGGGGCAGGGCAATGTTACCCTATTTTTTTCCGTGTCCCCCTGGGTTGAAGAGACTATAGATGAGTGTAAAGCTCAAATGGTTTGTTCTTCATAGAACACTGAGGGTGGCACCCTGCCTAGTGGGTGCCTTTCTGATAATGATATGGTAGAGGACCAGGTTGGGTCCCAACTTCCCCCAGATGGTAAATGAAGATTTTAATCTGAAATGTTAGAGGAGCTCGAAAACCTTTGTTTCAATCCTCTTTTGGGAGAGTGATACAGTTACACAATTTTGATATCTGTGTTCTTTTGGAAACCCGTTTATTGAAAGACAATCTAGCCCAGTTTAGGAGACAGATTGTTAGATCTTGGTTTTCTTATGCTATGGAGTCAGTGGGACTTTCTGGTGGCATTTTGGCCATTTGGCGCAATGCCTCTATTAGGGTTAATGCTTTTCATAATGCAATCAACAGATAGCCCTTGTCATCTCTGAGGGGTCTTCTGACCCTTGGCTTTTCTTGGATGTTTATGCTTGCACTGATTTTCGAAAGAGACGTGTCCTATGTTTGAGATACTCTCTCTCCTTGCCCAGGGTCTTCCATCCATCATTGCTGGTGACTTCAACTGTATCATTGGGGCTAATGAAAAGAAAGGAGGCAGATGGGCTATTGGCTTAGTGGACATTTTCGAGTTCAGGACCTTCATCGATTCTGCTGGGTTATTGGATTTGGGGTTTTCGGGTCCCCAATTCACTTAGTGTAACAACCGTCAGGGTTCAGCTCGTGTTTGGGAGAGATTAGATAGAGCCATGGCCATGGCACATTGGCTCCAAAAGTATCCTTCTGCTGCTGTTACTCACCTTCCTAGGATTGCCTCTGATCACTGTCTCATTCTGATATCCACAGAGGTTGATTATTATCAGCGGAGACAGTTTAGATTCGAGTAGTTCTGGACTTTCTATTCCTCAGTTCGGTCCATCATCTCCCAGGTTTGGCATATACCTATGAGAGGTAATGCTATTTATCGATTATCGAGGTGTCTTGAATTAGCAAGGCGCAGGCTCTCCAAATGGAATAGACTGAAAGTTGAGGACATGGTCAGAAAACTTGAGCAGATCGAAGCTGATATAAGTGCCCTCCAGACCAAGAAGGATCAGGAAGGCTGTCTACCTTACTTCTCTCTGAGTGAAGCTCGCTCTTCATCACTTTCTTCTTTAGAAGCAGGAGACCTACTAGAGACAAGGTCGAGGATTTAGTGGATTTGTGACGGGGATCGCAATACCATATTTTTTCATTAAGTCATCCTGAAGCGTCGTGTAGCTAACAGGATTCGGCGATTAGCTGATGAGGAGGGGCAGTATCAGGAGGATATCAAAATCATTTAGGACCGGTTATTTCACTTCTTTCAGTCCAGATGGACTGAGCTTACTGGCGATGGGGCTCCAGTTTTATAGGTCCCAACATCGAGGAAGGTCACTACATTTGAGAATGACTTGCTTATCAGGCTGATCACAGTGGAAGAGAGATACGCTTGGCTCTATGGAAACTCGAGCACGACAAGGCTCCTGGGCCTGATGGGTTTTTGCCTTTTTTCTTTCGCCACTATTGGGATATTATTGGCCAAAAGGTGGTACCGGCCATTCATATCGCCTTCCAATCCAAATCCATTCCTGCTGACTAAAATTGGACTTTCATTACTCTTATGCCTAAGCGTATTGATGCTTCTATCCTCCAACATTATTGGTTCATCAGTCTGTGCACTACTATGTATAAGGTCTGTGCACGTCTTTTAGCTACCCGCCTTCGAGAGGTGACTCTCGACTTATTTCTGCTGAACAGGGGGCCTTTATTAGAGGATGCAACATTTTGGATAACGTCTTTATAGCCTAAAAATTTATGCATGATCTTCAGAGAGCCCCTGCTAGGCAGTGTCTTATGGCTGTTAAGCTTGATATGGAGAGAGCTTACGACAGATTGAGCTAGGCCTTTCTGTACCAAACTCTTCAAAAATTCGATTTTGATGGCCTGTTTATTGATTGGATCATGGCACGCATTTAGAGGCCATCTTTCTCTCTGATCATTAATTGTAGTCAGACCGATTTTTTCTATTCTGCTGTGGAGCTGCATCAGGCGTGCTCATTATCTCCTTTGTTGTTCATCCTGGTTGCGGACGATCTATCTCGAGCATTCTATCAGCTTAGCAGGATCGACGCATCGCCCCCTTCATGGCCGGCCCTCTGGGCCCTTCGGTCTTTCATCTTCTATTTGTGGATGACTGCATTCTTTTAGGCCAGGCTTCTGTTCGTAATGCGACTATTTTTGCATCTATTATTCAGCGCTATTATCAGGCTTCGGGTCAGAAGGTCTATTTACTAAAGTCTACTATATGTTTTAGTCCAAAGACCACTAGAGTTACCAGGGAAGGCATACTCCAATCGTTGGGCATCTCTAGTTAGGCCGATCGGCTATCGTACCTAGGGATCCCTATTATGGGAAGACGACCTCGCTATATTGACTATACTAATATCAAGCGATGGGTCCATGATCGCATTGATGGCTGGCAAGTCACTAGATTATTTATGATGGCGAGGATCACTCTTATTCGCTCGGTTCTTACTTTCCTTCCTCTGCATCTTCTATCTAATGTTGTCTTCCCGATTACTTGTCTGAGGGGGATAGAAAGATGCTTCAGGGACTTTCTCTGGGCCTCTATGCAGGATGGACATGGTATTCATCTTCTGGCATGGGACATGGTCTGTATGCTTATCCATGAATGTGGTTTTGGAATTCAGTCTCTGATAGTTAGGAGAGAGGCTATGATTTTTTTTAATTAATGAAGATATTTTTTTAATTAATGAATATGTTTTTCTTGGAATCCATGAAGGTGGTCTTGCACTCCTAACAACTTTATAGTTTAATATGTTTTTTTTAATTAATGAAGATGTTTGTTATTGAAAAATATCACTTGTTTAAAATTTAAATTATATATGATGTATGCCGTGCAATATTTTAATGCACATGATAAAAAAATAAAATTCATTAGCAAATAGTAACAAAATTGAATTTTTTTATCTAGTTCTTTATATTTGTATTTTTAATTATTTTTATAGATAAAAATAACAGTTAATAATACTTAATTGTTTAACTGATCCCTCTTCCAATTCTATCAATGAGTTGGGTTAGGGTTTTGAATTGGCCAATAAGATATCTAGACTTCAATCAAGAAAATCCAAGCCAAGCAAAAGAGGAACCTCCAAAGAAATAAAACATCATGTGGATCTACAAGCTTAGAGATGGATGAAGTGCTACGGCAAGCAAACAACACTGATTTAGAGTACACCGTCATATATATATATATGTGATGGATCAGTTGGGGATTGAGGTTGTTTAATCGTCAAAGAAAATGCCAAACATATATTTATATGCACTCTCAACATATAAGCCAAGCAAATTTTTTATTTTATTTTGGCTAAAACAAAATTTGTTACTTTCTGAGATTTATCTGTAATAAGTTAGAAAGTACACTCCATGACTACAACTTAACAGCCTTCTTGCAAAACCCACAAATAGGAACATGATTAAAAGTTTCCCCAGCTTCTTTTACCACCTTGCAAGTTTGGAAAAGAATTTAGGACGGTGATAGAATAAATGCGTACTAAACTGATCTCTGAAACAAGAATGATTAAAGTTTAGCATATTTTCCAAGCCATTGCTCATGCTTGTAACACAATCATCCATCTCCCACCTCTTCACCTAGCACACTTATCTTCCAAGACAACGTGGTGGGCTCCATGGTCCAAATGAAAAGATAAAAAGATAAAAATATTAAGGTCCTTACACTAGGCAAGCATTTCCAATGATGAATCCAACCTGCCTGTTTAGATGTATAGAGGTCTATAATTCAAAAGTAGCATTTCTATAACTTTCAACAGTTATTAAAGTGATTTATTTTAACAGAAAAATATGGTTAGTGTTATACCCTTAAATCTCCTCGTTTGTATTATCTAGGTCCATCAATTTTTTTAAACAAGGAATGAACAACACATCTTGGAACATAAATTAATTTTTTGACGAAAGAATGCACCTAAAATATATAAACCATTTGTTGCAATTTAGAGTACTGTCATCAATGGTCACGTCTAATAGTCTAACCAAAACAAGAATCCCATTATAGAAGCAAGATAATAATTAATAATGGATAAAAAATGCATTGACATACAAATTGAAGGCAAACAAATTAATGTACAGCTGTGTGGTTATCGCTGAATACCAATATTTTGCTACAAATCCCAAAAGAAATATGGCATGTTGATTGCTTTCTTCATCCATTATAAATCATAATTTTCTTTCCTATGTAGGCATTATATCTAGAAAGATGATGCATCGCAAAATCATGATTGACGTCGGCATTTATAATTAAAATAATATGAACAAACTGGGAAGGAAAATTTTAAACAAAAAGATCTAACCGCAGCACAGAGACAAAAATATAAGTCGGCTGCATCATTAAGCTGACACGCCTCCCCGCAAATCTCCCTACTTGCAACAAAAATATTAATAACAAACCAGCAACTTACCAATTTTTAACTCCAAATTCAGAAGAAAACCATAAGCAGAATAGATGACTAGGCTCAGACAGGAGAGCTACGTAGCTCAAACTATCAAAAAACACTGTAAATCTGATATGAGTTCTTATATGACATTGTAATGCGTTTCCGCATCAGCTAAATTACTTGAAACACAAACTTCCAGCCAACAAAATGGAGCTATCCCAGCGGATTGATTAGATCATATATCCATAATTTCACAAGTTTTCCTTGACGCAATTGATGGACTGAAAATACTTACTCATAGCTACTTTCTGCCTTCACAAAGGGCTATTCTGCACTAACGACCAGACCAAATGCAAACACCTAAAAATTTTTTTTACTTATACTACTTGAACTTGGTACTATTACTGCAACTGACGTTTCATGCATAAAAATTGCACATAAATTGTCACAAGCTACATGAGCCGATTAAGTGCCAGACTTTCCCATCATGATATCATGTGCCTGCAAAAATCATTGACAGGGGAAGGACTTCATGATTCCAATATGCTTCCAAGCATAACGAACAGCATGGTAGGAAATGATGTGGGTTTGCCCTCATCAAGAAGCTGATTCAGGCTGAGGAGTGTCTTGTCTTGGTCTTCTACGTTCTGCTGGGGGGCCATCCCTCCGTCTTTCATACCTTCTGCTCTCATATCTTGATCCACTCCTTTGCTTTGGTTGATAAGTAGGGTATTTACATGGAATTATCTCCCCATTTATATATTTATCACCTGAATCACCAAAAACAAGAGTCAATCACAAGCACTTCAAATAAGATATATATTTTTTCCTTATCTTGAACAAACCTCCATAATCTTTGTTTTTTACATCTATATAGGAATCTGGCAGAACCCAAAGAACGCCTGGCAATCCTGCGTATCAACAAAAAAAGTGTATAAAAATTCCTCTAAAAAATGATAGAGAAAGAAGAAACAATAATGATTTTTCTTATAGATAAAAAGAAAAACTTACCCTTGAATTTTTCAGATGTTTCTTCAGATACAGTACATTGAAAGCCTGTATAGGTAGTAGTGCTAAAAGCATACATATTCTTCTTGGCTTCTTCCATGCTGCAAAAGTGATGGGTGGGTAGAGGAACTACATTAAACACACACAGAGAGAGAGAGAGAGAGAGAGAGAGAGAGAGACCAATAAAAGCAGAAAATACCGACAAATTGCATTGAATCACTTAATCAATAACTTTACTCACATAATCTCTTAATGTGCACAGATCACATCAGGCACATGAATAAATGCATGTTTGAGCATGCATACAGTACAAATAAAAAATTCAAAGAAAAGTCATCATAAAGATACCACTCACAGCTTTTACACTGCTTCTATTGTATATTATAGAGAATCTTTGATAGCCTCATTACCTCTTCAATTTTTTTTTTAATTTTTTTTATTCCATCCTGGATTACTAGTCATAATGGTTACAATAAGCATATAATAGTTAGCACCAGTCAGACTTTATTATGTCCCATCTTAGGTGTACTTATTAACCAAGCAATAAAAATCCTTTTTATCAGAATGAGTGCATCTCCTTCTAAGCACTACAGACTTCTAAAGGAGAACATTTAAGGCACTTGCATGCCCTCTTGGAGATAAAACTATAATTAAACCCAAACTGAAAAGAGAAGCAAATTCTAAAGTTTCGATCACAAATTGGTGTGTCATACTCAAATGCATGCTTGCTCTTGAATTAACTAGAAAAATGCAAGCAGCTTTATGATGGACTTATCCACATATTAAAGTTGTCAGACCTGATTTTCCAACAGTTCCACCATTTAATTTACAATCTTCAGTACCTGATAATGCATAAAACACGTAGCAGACAAGAAAGACGTTTTAACTAATGAACATGGATCCTTAAGATCAAGTTCACAGATAACTGGTTACATACAAATCATATTAGTAGGTTAAAAGAGAAATAAATTGAAGGAAATGCATCATGAATCACGGCCTTTTGACTAATCAAACTCAGGCTTATCTTTCAATAAGACTTGAAATCTTCTAAAGGTTTACGCACCACTTTAGGGCTGGAATCACAGCCTTTTGACTTATATTGGTTCCATTTAGCATAGAATTATTTTTATGTGGACCATCACGGACTGGATATAAACTTTTATGCATTTTTTTTCTTTTTGTTTCATGTGAAAGCTTACCATCCAATCATGAATGATATTGTCTCCTTGAAAAAAAAAAAGTGAAATGACTTTAGGAAGTACACTTCTATACCTTGTTTCCAATAAGAAATGTCTTAGCTTCCATTACTTTGGAAATTAGATGGCAACGAGGACTATATTTTATAATTCTATATTCATAAAACATTTTGATGCACATGGATGATTTAGGAAGTGCTGATTTAAAAGAGGGTAATGGAGTTTTGATAACATAGATGAAACAGAAATATACTGCACCTTTTAATGGATAACTAGCACTGCTTGTGGCAGCCAGTGCAGTAGCACTTGGACATTGAACAAAGATACCGATTGGTAACACATTCATTTAAGTAGTGCTCTAAATCTGAGAAATCAAATATGCTAACACACTAGGAAAGAGACAAGACCTAAAAGAAACAGCTTTGTATTAGCATGATGGATGGTCAAACTGCTAAATAAGAGAAACACCAATGCAAACAGGACAAAAAAACCTGAACTACCCGATGTGAGATGCAACAAGACTTCATGCCTTGTAATAATTTGTTCAAATTGGTAAGAAGCACCCATCACTACAAAAAAGTATAGTATTTGTGGCGAACTTATTATGACGAAATATTTTCGTCGTTATAGGTTTATTTATAACGGCGAAATAAATATCAAATTCGTCGTAATACCTATTTATTACGGCAAAATAATTTTTTGCCGTAATAAAATGACTTATTACGATGAATTAAAAAATTCATCGTAATATCTCGACGCTTAATTTTCAGTTTTAATTTTTTTTTATTTTTATTTCTATTTATTACGGCGAAATAATTTTTCGCCGTAATAAATGACTTATTACGATGAATTAAAAAATTCGTCGTAATATCTCGACGCTTAATTTTCAGTTTTAAATTTTTTTATTTTTATTTCTATTTATTACGGCGAAATAATTTTTCTCCGTAATAAAATGACTTATTACGATGAATTAAAAAATTCGTCGTAATATCTCGACGCTTAATTTTCAGTTTTAAATTTTTTTTATTTTTATTTCTATTTATTACAGCGAAATAATTTTTCTCCGTAATAAAATGACTTATTACGATGAATTAAAAAATTCGTCGTAATATCTCGACGCTTAATTTTAGTTTTAAATTTTTTTTTATTTTTATTTCTATTTATTACGGCAAAATAAATTTTCGCCATAATAAAATGATGTATTACGATGAATTAAAAAATTCGTCGTAATAGCTCGACGCTTAATTTTCAGTTTTAAATTTTTTTATTTTTATTTCTATTTATTACGGCGAAAATTTATTTCGCCGTAATAAAAGGATGTATTACGACGAATTAAACAATTCGTCGTAATAGCTCGACGCTTAATTTCAGTTTTAAAATTTTTTTATTTTTATTTCTATTTATTACGGCGAAAATTTATTTCGCCGTAATAAAAGGATGTATTACGACGAATTAAACAATTCGTCGTAATAGCTCGACGCTTAATTTTCAATTTTAAATTTTTTTTTATTTCTATTTATTACGGCGAAAATTTATTTCGCCGTAATAAAAGGATGTATTACGATGAATTAAAAAATTCATCGTAATAGCTCGATGCTTAATTTTCAGTTTTAAATTTTTTTTATTTTTATTCCTATTTATTACGGCGAAAAATTATTTCGCCGTAATAAAAGGCAGTATTACGACAAATTTAGAAATTCATCGTAATAGGTCCACGCTTAATTTTCAGTTTTAATTTTTTTTATTTTTATTCCTATTTATTACGGCAAAAAATTATTTCGCCATAATAAAAGGCCGTATTCCGACGAATTTAGAAATTCGTCGTAAATAGGTCCACGCTTAATTTTCAGTTTTAAATTTTTTTTTTTATTTTTATTCCTATTTATTACGGCGAAAAATTATTTCGCCGTAATAAAAGGCCGTATTACGACGAATTTAGAAATTCGTCGTAATAGAGTCAAAAAAAATCTTTCTTATTCTACGGGAACCCTTTAATACTACCCAAACCCTAGGTGAAACCCTCGCTCCCGCCGTCTTCCCCCGCGCTTCTCTCCGCCGTCAGCTCCTTCGCCTCTGTCCTCTTCTCGCCCTCCTCTGCCTCGCATCTGCCGAAGTCTACTTCGAGGAGCGCTTTGATGGTACGATCGGTCCATCCCCTTACTTTCTGTGATCTCTACCTCCTGTCTAACCAGTGGATCCGTGGTTTCTTGATCGATCTGATCTATTCCTTTGATAAATTGAACCCGGTGACGTTGGATCGAATCAGATCTGGTTCGTTCTTGCGATCTTGCTAGCATCTGATCTTGGGGAATTAGGGTTTGTTAGCTTGTTTTGATCTCTTTGACCGGAAGAGATCATTTGTCGAAACATGTTCCTGTGATTCTTTGATGATCTCGAACGTTTTGCAGTCTCTAGTTTTTTAAGGAAATGCCAGTAATTGCATATGTTCTGCTATGCTTGGAACGCTTGAGTTATGTCAAAGGACTCTAATAAGTAATGATGAAGTTCTATGAACAGTCCATGAAATTTTGAGCTCAGAACTATATGGCTTTGTAATCTGTGCTGATCTCTCCAAGTGGAACATTATGAAACATGCTTCTTTGATCTTGTGCTTTTTAGTCCTGTATTTATTTAAGGACTCGTTAATATTTATCTTTAGTGGTGAACTGGAATGGTTTTGACATTGTAATTGTTGTGAAGCCAGTATGTCTAGAGAATGCAGGATTATGGTTTCCTGTAGATAGCCGATGAAATTTACATTGGGTTTCTGAATAATTGCAATTACGTTCATCTCAATTCACTGGGTATCAGAATATATCATGTCTTTGGAGAAAAGTTGGAGTTTACTGGAAATTTTTCTAACTCTGCAAGAGTAGTCAGTCACTAACAAAGAAGTAGAGACTACTCTTTCATTGCCAAAACATGGTATCACTAAGGTAGCATGGGTTCAATTTTATAATAAGAAGGATAGAGGTGCCGTTATTTATAACGTGGTTTACTTTCAAATGTTTTTTGGTAAATAGTGTTGCTTAAAATAATGAGGTAAGTGAAAGCCACAACTAAGACTGTATGAGTGAATCATTCAATCTAACGTTTGATTAAACTCTGAGAATAGTTACTGTTTGTTCATGAGCTCGCTAGTGACTGCAGTTCATCTGTTTCGGTCTGTGCTTACAGATCATGAAATGTATGTGAAGTCAGTGGATATTGTAGATCTGAACTTAATGATATTTTATGTAGAACTTTATCATGTACAAAATGAAGCTTCATATTTATCAAAAACCAATCCTGAGAAAAAGGATATTGTAAAAATACAAGCAGATTAACAAGCTTGTTGCAGGGGTATTCCAATATCACATTAAACGTGAGTTATTATGAAGTTTGACACCTGAAAAGTTGTTTCTCCCTTTTAGCTATGTCGATCATGCAAAAAGAAGGGACAAGGACCCACATATCAAAGAATATGACCTTTTTAAATAGAAGCAGAAGCAAACTAATATTATCAAGAGATGTAGTTTCTTAAGCATAACATACTAATCCTAGTGAAGAATTTTAAGAACTCTTAAGCTGCCTACAACTATAATCGCACCATAGACCTAATTCAATTAATAGTTATCTTATGCATAACCTACTTTGCCATTCAATGCTATTAAGGCTACATCTTTTGTCAAGCAACTTGCTGCTTGTCCTTTTTCATTACTTCAAACTTAGCCTGTCATGGCACTATGCTTACAAGGCAGACCCTAGCATCTGCAACTATGTTTCTTAAGAAGCAAAGACAAACCATCAAATAAATAAATAGAATTACAACATTCTCCTGTATGCCTTCATTCAATCAAATAGTTGGATCATAATTTGATCATCATAATGCATTGGACAAACCAATTTCTTCTTTTCAGCATGATTATTCATTTGCTGTTCTAAATGATGAGGATCTAACTTCTCAAGTAAGAAACGAGTCATGCTAGATCATGTTTATTTGAAATTGTTAAACACATGAGCCTATAAATAAGAACTTACCCTTCCAACAATTGATGTGTTGCATAACAAACAAAAGTTAGAATCAAACTCTCCTCAATGCTAAAGGTTTCACTCAGTATAACAAAGTGGACCAATTCAAACGTAAGCTGTAGAATGTCTATTTTCATGCGAAGATGTCTTTATATGCTCTTATAAATGCGAAGATGTTGAGGAGGACGACACACTAGCTGATTATGACAGTGAGGGATCTATACATAGTTCTGATATGGAGGATGATGAAGAAAATGAGCATATTAGTGATGACAGTGATTAATTTGGTAGTATTCATTTTTTTTACTTATTATAACTATATGTTCTTATACTTTCTTATTTGTTAATTCTAGTTTGTATGTTTGTTTGCAGATGTCTTCGAGAGATACTCCTGCTACATCGAGGCGATATGATTCTCCTTACATTTCAGCTCTGACAGAGGGGTCATCTGTCGGCGCATCATGTAATAACTCTACTTTAAACTTATATTATTTGGCTATGTTTCTTTATGTTATTTTGCACTAATTTAGTTCATTATGTTTTGCAGCTACATCATCAAAGAAGAAGGGCCGAGGTCCTGCTCGCGGATACAAGTCCGCACATCTGATTGATACGCGTCATGGACAGAAGTTGCCTATTCTTCTGCCACCTGAGGTTGGACGACCATTGGGTGAGTTTCGCTCTGAGTTTCTGACCGAGATAGGAGTGGTTGTACGTGACATGGCACCACTTGCGGTCAGGAAGTGGAGTGAAATCACTGATGCATAGAAAGCACCTATGATCGATCGATTTCAGATCAGTATAATTATATTAGATTACTTTAGATTACGTTTAATGTACTTAATATACCTTATAACTTTTATATATATATATATATACTTGCAGGAGAAGTTCGATCTTGATATGAATTTAGATCATATTAAAAAAGGTATTGAGTTTCAAATGAATAAAGTTTATCGAGAATTTAGATATCGGCTTCATATCCACTTCATTAGTCACGGTGGGGACACAAGTGTGAGATTAGCAAAACAAAATAAGCCATCTCGTGTCTCGCAGAGTGACTGGGACTTTCTATGTGATTACTTTTATTCAGATGAGTATAAGGTAAATACATTCATACAAATATTTTAATAGTTTATTTATTTTTATAAACTCATGTAACCATTTTCATTAATTCTTTGATGTAGAAAAAATCAGAAACAAATAAATCTAATCGGGAATTGCAGCCATATGCTGCTCTCACTGGATCGAAGTCTATACCGGCTCACTCTTATGATATGGTAAGGAATACTGTGAATCTAGTGCTTTTATATTCTAAGCATGAACCTAGGTATTCGATGCATGGGTCTAGTTGGTCTGAATTTGTCATCGTGTTGTAATGCCTGCGTATCTTATTGATTGAGAATGGTTATTTTATGTTGGTTGTAGGTTTGTTTCTTTATGTTTGAATATGCCATGAATTGGTTTAGATTATGTGGAAATTTTATTTTTGTATTATAGAAGGCAATGCAAGCAATCCAGTTATAAAACAATTTATGGGAAAGAAATATTTGGGTGTATCCAAGTCTCTTCTTTGGATCCTGATGGCAAGCCAAACACTGTTAGTAGACAGAATGGCATTGTCTTACTTAAAAAAGCTAGGAGATCTTTTGTAGCTCCCTAGCAGTTATGGATGATTACCTGTGTGCTGTTGTTAGTTTTAATCGAGGTAAGCATAAAGACTTCTCATTGTTCATCTTCTTGCAATCCATAGATTGCAGACTTGCATACATCTGGTGTTTGTGTTGATCTTTGAACTACCAGCATGTTCTTCATTTAAACAATCAAAACTCTGTTAAAATAGAAGCAAAGAGGTGCCTTTAGATACAAAATTTTTCAGCTCTTCCTCTTTTGTGGTAATTGCTACGAGAGCTAATAGGAAAGGCCAGCTGCAATTTTCTTGTCTATGATGGTGTTGAGTGAGAGCACAAATCCAAATCCAAGATCAATAATAGCCGCTAGCTTTTCCTTTCTTTTAGCATTCTTTTAGAGTGGACAGGAGAAAAAGTTGCTTAGAAAGGGGGCAAAAAAATTCAACTGATGGAAAGTAGGGAAAGCATCCCTTGTTGCCCTGGGTAAAAGGTCATTCAGTGATTCTAATGCCAAAGATACAAAGGAAAACTAACAATGCAAATTACCATCAGCTCTCAATTACAAAAGACAAAAAGTTTCTATCCTTTGAAGAAAAACAACTAACCTTTGATGTATGTCCACTCCAATAACCCTCAACTTTCCTCCATCCTACTTCTAAATCAAGTCCATACCCATTTTCCAAAAGCACCACATAAGAAGTCAATGGGCAGAACAGTTGTCAGAGGGACCACTGAAGATATCACATAAGAAAAGACCTCAACCCACTTAAGAGTCTGATAGGCCTTGGTTATTAGATTTGGAGCCACAAGACAGATCTTGCTGCTTCTCTGGAACCAAAGGAGACGAAGTTTCAAAATGCTTTCCTTCATGAGGATAAGTATGCTTCACAGAAATGTGGTCAGCTTAAAAGCCAGGGCTTAGTGAAATCCAAACAGATAGGGAAAGGAGACTGAAATGGTTCTTTGCGAATTGAAACGATGTATGTTTTAGACTTTTGCTTGGAACATGGAACTTTGAACTATCATCTGGATAGGTTATATAGAATTGTCTATAATGCTTTGATGACAATGTCTAGTGATCATTTATTAGATGTGTTTATGACCTCTCTCTCTCTCTCTCTCTCTCTCTCTCTCTGCATGTTCAAAGAGCAGGAACTATGTAGAAAATGTTGTGGAAGATCAAGAAATTGTCTCCTGTTATATCTCAACTTAAATCCTCCAAAGCATATCCCTGCTTTTGACCCCATTTGTCCACTGGTACTTCCAAGGATTAAAGGAATATTGCAATTGTGATGTTAAAATCAGGACTAAGCCCCAATCAGAAATGCATAGTTTCACTGTGCAAATTTAGACAATAATCCACTTACCCAAATTAAGAGCCTTTGAATATTTAAGTGCTCATGTTGATTAAAGGACTATAAAAATATAGCTTATGATTGAATAAAAACTTGGATATAAACCTTTAATTAATGATTATTTGTTAACAATTGATAATTGTATTAGATTATTCCATTGATACATTGATAATTGTATTAGATTATTGTCTTAAATTATTATTTTAAATTATTATTGTTTCTTTTCAGACAGATCCTGTTACTGGAGAGGAGCCATCAAGACTTCATCTGTGGAATACTCTTCATTTTGATAAAAAGAAGAATCAATGGATAAATGAAAAAGCTGAAGAAACCCATGTAAGTTTTATCAATTAAAAATACAATATTATTGAATGTAATGTTTTATACTAAACATATTGAATTTATTTTTTTTTTCATTGCAGGCACAGTTAATAGAGCGACTTTCCTCACAGGACTCTACAGTAGAACCAATCAATGAGGATGTCATTTTGGAGGAGGTTTTAGGCTCTAGATCTGGTTATAAAAGAGGATGGGGGTCCATTATCGAAGGGTACATCGAGAATTAGAGGTAGTTCTTCATTTTCTGAAAGCTCACAATTAAAGGGTGAATTACATGAGTGCCGAGAGCTCATCGCTCAGCAAGAGAATAAGCTTGCTCAACAAGAAGATAAGCTCGCTCAGCAAGAGAAGACTATTCAGGATCTACAGGCGACGACTGCTGAGCTTGCTGCTTTCATGCGACAGTTTGTGCCTGGATATCATCCTAGTGGATCCCAGCAGACTTCACCTCATAGTACATGTATTTTTTTTTAAATTATGTATTTTTTGAAACATTGTATATGATGATTTTATTGAAATGAATGGAAACTTTTATTAAAGTATTTTGTGAAACTTTTATATTAGAAAATTATTTCTAGTATCGTTGCTTTAATATTATATTATTGTAACAGGTGCAATACAAAAAAAATATTAAAATAAAATTTTAATATTTTTAAATTTAATTAAAATTTTATTACGGCGACTTAATTTCACCGTAAGGTTGATATTACAGCGAAAATAAGTCGCCGTAATAAAATTTTAAAATATTAAATTTTAAAAATATCAACCTATTACGGTGAAATTAAGTCGCCGTAATAAAATTTTAATTAAATTTTAAAAATTAATTAAATACCTATTACGGCGACTTATTTTCGCCGTAATATCAACCTATTACGGCGAAAATAAGTCGCCGTAATAAAATTTTATTATTTTTAAAATTTTATTAAAAACCTATTACGGCGACTTATTTTCGCCGTAATAGGTTGATATTACGGCGAAAATAAGTCGCCGTAATAGGTTATTACGATAATATATTACTACGACGATTTGTAATGTATTACGACGAATTTTTTATCATCGTAATAATTTATTACGACGACTTTTATACCTATTGCGACGAATTAATTCGTCATAATAAGTCATTTTTTTTGTAGTGCATGTTATGCACTTTCAAAAGCCAACATTACAGCAGCCTCCAAAACTAACACCATTCATAAAAGAACATATAGCTATCCAACACACTACATATGACTGAAAATTAGAAACATGATAAGGTCAATCAAGCACAATCATGTCAATGTTTAATCAATATCTGGCAAAGCAAATGCTAACTCCAGAGCATCCAATACCAAAGACTATTTTATGGCAACTCTTACTCTCATCCTTGTGATCACGGTCACTCTTTAGCAGGAATTTTCTAGCCATAACAAGTATTTCTAACAAAACTAAGCTTTTTGAAACATACTGCACCTATAAACGAAAATTGTTAGTTTCTCGTTAACTCAACACCTATTGAGAAATTTACAGTCCTAAAACCAATCATCACATTGCCGTATTTATCCAAACAAAAAGAGAAGACAATATTCCATTAACGTCAATCAATTAGAACCAAAAGAACCATTTAATGCACCAAACAATACCAGAGGAAAACATTAAACCCTAGAAATCTCAGAAAACCTAGACAAGGAGCGAAACCCAAATGCGGTTTTACCTTCCAAGAACGGTGGCAAGGGTGTTGAGATAGGTCTCGATCATCTGTTCCCGGGTGGGCGCCGGGTCCTTGGGAAACTCCATGACGATGAGCCAGTGGTTGTAATCGCAGCCGGGGAGGAGGATCGTCTCCCGCGGCTCGCTGCTGCTGCTCCTCCTCGAGGAGTAGTCCCGGTCCACCGCCATCGCCCGGACCACCGCCGCGGCGCGATTCCCAGGCCGGGCGGCGGGCCGGTGGCGGGAGGAGAGAGGGGCCGAGGGTGGGGGCGGAGAGGGGAGGCGAGGGCGGGGCGCGGAGCATCGCGGTGGATCGGAGACGGTAGGGTTTGAGGAAGGAGAGAGGATCAGGGTTTTGGGCCCGAGGAGAGAGCAGGAGCTCAGCGTGGCCATTGGAGAAGCTTTGTGCGCGCGCGCGCGTGTGCGTGAGAGAGAGAGATAAGGTTCAGCGATCCTACGAGAAGTGGGAAGATATTTTTATAGGCTACGTTTGGACGTCAGGAAGTTATTTCGAAAATAGAAATATGAATTTCATAGAAATAATTTATTTTTTTATTATTATTTTAAGTTTTTATTTGAATAAAAATTTGATATTTCATATTATTTCAGTACAATAAATGTAATATTATTCTAAATGATGTTTGGAATGACATGGAAATAAGCATGTATTCCAGTTGGAATAGATAAAGAATTTTTTAGAAATTCCAAAGATACCCCTTGTCCAATGATAAAAAAATTGTTTTTTAATTTAATATTTAATAAACTATTTTTCAATTAATAAATAAAGTTTAAAAAAGAAGTGAAAATAATTTTATATAAATGTAAAAAAAATAAGAATGAACTAAATAAAATAATGATTACTAAATTTGAGATATTAAAATAAGAATTTTTTAACTTTATTTAAAAGAATCTTATTTAATTTTAAATAGCATTATAAACAAGTTTGGATTATTTCTGTTTAATATGAATGTACCCGTCACCTTCGAAAAGCATAGGGGGCTTTGACCTTAACGTAAAGTGCAACAAATCCAAAAGTTTATAACCAAATATATGGGAACGAAACTTAAATTTTGAGAATCCCAAACCAGTGTATATATCTTCAATCAAAGGAATGCTATATTTGATTAAAAAAAGGTACAAGCCGGGCACCATGGCGTAGACAGCTCGTAAGCAAATGTATCAAACATTATTTCTATTCTATCATTAAATAAATCTATCAGCAATATAACATGCCCCTTGAGGCATGTTAAGCCAGAGCAAAATTAGGAAATATCTTTTTCACTTTTGGCATGCATGCGCATGCGTCGTGTGCCAATCGTCGGGCATGGTGCAGCTCCTGCTGCACCGCACCCGGTACAACAAGACTTTTCTGCAAAATTATGCCACTGACCTGATAAAGCCCGTTACTATTGTTTGTCAAATGATATTATGATATAGCTCAAGTCTCCTACGTTTGCAAATTCCCAAAAACCTGAGTGCACTTTCAACATTGCAAGTGGATAGACATATATTTATACAATTTATGCTAGCGATAATGGTTCAACTTAACATGAGGTAACAATAGGCACGTAATTTTTCAGCTTTTCTTCTGCTTCCCTTGCTCTTTACACCAGATTGTCAATAAAATACAATGCATCCAACCTCAACAAAATGAAAAGATCTTGGAGCTGTCGAATCAACAGAGAAGTAGTTTGGCATTACATGGTCAAATGTTTCCCAACTTCAAAACTAGTTTAGTCCCAAAACACAAAGATATATTATTTTGATTGTTTCCACGAACTAGTAAATGTGACATGTCAAACAGCAATAATACTTGGCTTCCTAACAATCTTTTATTAGCATCTTAGTCTTGCGAGGAGGAAGAAAAACTTAAAAATTTTATGTGATTGCAAAACAACATGCACCTTTTTGAAGTAATACATTCAGATTTTCTTCTTATTTTTCTTTTTATTTTTGAAAAAAAGTCTAAATGTTAGGATCAATGCTTTATGTCTCATTAGTTGGCCCCGCACCAGTATAGTGTCGTACACCCTTGTACCAACACATTGTATATTGTTGAAGGCAGCACAACAAATACTACCATGTGTTAATATAGGGGTGTACCATGCCCATTTACCAACATAAGAACTATACAATGATACTATGTACATTCCGTACCATCTAGTAAAACATTGGATAGGGTAGCAAGAAACAAGGTTAAAAATGCGAGACGTAACAGCACCAACCCAAGTATGATTCAGTTTACCTGATCCTTTCATTAAACACCCTTTTCAACTGATAAACTTCTGTGAATGATGCAATATGCCAGATATTCTAACAAACTAAGATCTCGTAACAACTTAAAGGCACTATTTGAGCAACTAAAATATTTCAGGCTTCATGCTATCCAGAATAAAAGAATAAATGAATTGTCTCCAGCCCTCCACTCAAAATGCTAATGGACTATGATTATGAGTTTGTAATCATCCAAACAACTTTATGATGAGATACCAAGTCCATTCCCTGCGGCACCCATAAGCATAAGTCAACATAGACTTCCCATGATGGAAAGGTGTTATTCGATGGAAATTTCTGCAACAGTTCATCCAAATATCAAAATTTTCAATCAAGAAAACTCATTAAGGCTAAAACATTAAAACCATAAGTCACATTACCAACAAGACGAGATCTTCATCACATTTACAATATACAATATATGCAACTGTCCACCCACAAACCCTACTGTCAGGCAGCATCATATTCATGGTTGTTGAGACCTTCACATTCAACGATCCAGTCACTGTATCTGGAACACATGAGCCAGATGTTTGGCACTGCCCTGAATTGAACATGTTTCAGTTAACGACACAGGGCACCACCAAGTTGAAAATGAACCTAACGTAACCCAGCTCAATTATTTGACATCGAAATAGAAGGTTAGAATGGAATCATTACATCCATTAAAAGCCATAGAAGGGGCCTCCAGTCAGCAACAGTGCCAAGATTAATATTTACCATGTCCAGATGCAGGCAGATCCTTGAAGATAGATGCTTTCTTTTGCCAACTGTAGAATTCAGAAAAATATTGCAAATGCCATCATCACGGCTGTGTCTTCTTCGTTCATCTGATTCCTAGCACCATGGGATCATTTATCCCATAGTGGAGGCAGAAGGTAACCATTAATGTAGTGCATAAGCCCAACAAAAAAAAAGCAATACAACAAAGAGAGCACCAGACAATTCAATACTAAAAGAGAAGAGAGTTACCTTTTTTAAATTTAGAACCAGGTGTGCCTATAACATAAAACAATCACATTTGCAAAGAAAAAATAGGTGCTGCTACAACTTACAAAAGAGAAATATGCCAATTTCAAAGTTCTTTGATAACACAAACCCACTAATGAACTGGAATTTCCACTGACCTATACATCATAACGAAGAATATGGTTCATTTGCTGGCCTTCTTTATAGCTTCTGCCCTGTATAAGGTAAAGGAGAAGTTTACAAAGTAACACATAGACTTATCATCTCATGGAAAAAGGATTTGGAACTTGATTTAACTTATAAACAGACTTACATGTCTCCTTCCTCACATTTACCTATGATGACAGCTGGTGGCTTCCTCACCTCTGTTTCTCGACCTGATGCCTCACCACTTTAGAAAGCTATATTGAATAGTTTCTCATTTGTTTCATTTTGTGGATGAACCGACACATTCTGCTGAGAATGTGTCATGCAAAGCAGCATAATCCAAGGCATGGCCCTCGGCGTATGTGTCGTGCCAGACCGTGATGCTTCACAACGGTTGCATTTTAGAAATGCCCTCGAAGTCATGATTTCACAGCCGACACTTCACATACGCAAGGATCAAGCAATGAAGTATACTCAAAATCCTTAATTTTTGTGTATAAAATCCTAAACTCAGAACATTGGATTAACGTTTCATCATATGCCTATTACATATGGCTATGCATCGATATAACATCATCCATAAGAGGCAGCTTTCAAACCAGCTCCTTAATGCATTTGAAGTAAATACAGATACAAGATAGAGTGCCAAACTGCAACTTATCTACACTGCATCCACTGAATTCTAACCTCCAATGTCAGCAAATACATACTGGAATTCGTCCCATGAAATCATTAATTCCCTTCAAAATCCTGAACTCAGAACATAGGATTTATTTTTCATCATATCACAACGATAATTAGCCGTGAATCTAGTATAATCATCCATTAGAGGCAACTTTGAAACCATAACCGTATTAGGTCATAAATTAAATTCGAAAATCAAAGTAGACCAAAAAGCACAAGGCAGGCTACCTTAACAACCAACTGACAGTCAATATATCAACTGTGATGAAATACAGATGGATCGATTCAAATATTAAACCAGTTCAGTTTTAAAATCCGAAGAGAAAAGTAGAAGAAACAGACATAATCTTCAATAAAAAATAACTAATGACCTTAAAAATGTCAACAATACGACATAGCTGCCTCCAAATTTAATGGACGATTGATTCTAAATCCAATTTCATCATTGTTCAAATTACCTTCCCTCATTACCAGTTGCAATATATAGGGACATTGATTTACTTGTCAAATCCAGGCATTATTAGTTCTCCATATCGATGGCACTGCAACCACCAAAAGTCAACATATGCGAACCTGTTACAATTCATGAACATATTATGAAGTCTACAATATCAACATGGGTTACTTAAAATTATTGCAAGCCTGAGTTCTATTCTCCCAACAAGGGCCAATTCCAGGTAAACTACTAATCCCAATTTCCAATCTTAGCACGATACAGAAACAATTTTATCCAGGCAGCATGCAGAAGGGGTGATGGTCATTGGTGAAGGACCAGAAATAGGCTTCAGCAGGTAAGTAAAATGAGGAGTAGCAAAGCTTTGGAGAAGGAAAACATTATCAGCATGCTTCAGGTCACGGCCTGAAACGAATGTTCAAAAATGCCACGATTCTACCGAAAACCACAATTCCAAAATGGCAAAGGAACTACCAAAATCCACAGTTGAACAAATCCATGAAATTGCCCCAGAATTAAATAACAGAAACAAACAGACGGCCTCACAAGCTTAATGTCACGGCCTGAAACAAAGATCAAATAATGCCAGGAGGAAACCAAAAAAGCCAGATCCAAAAGCTAAGAAAAGACCAAAAATCGCAGATGAAAAATGCCATGAAAAGTTATTCGGGAAATTGAAAAGAACATGGCCAAAAAAACCCAGTTCAAAATTGAAAAGAACATGGCCAAAAAACCCAGTTCAAAATTGCTAAGAAAATACCCAGAAACACACCAACTCAGAAATACCAGGAAAATACCTTGAACAGACAATTAAAGACGAGAAACAATCAGACCACCTCAGAATTTATCATCTGTGATGAAATAGTGAAGGAGTTCATCATGGAAGCAGTTCCATGAAAAATTTCAAGTTCATTTTACAATAAATAGATCAATAACCAAAAAAATCAAATATTCAAAAATTAATTTTTCTATAATACGACATAGCTACCGACTCGTTAATGAATTATTAATTAAAATCCAATTTCATCATTGTTCAGGCTACCTACCAACGTAATCCAATTGTCAGATATAGGAACATCGATAGAGTTGGCTTAGGAAGGCATTATCAGCAGTTATTTCCTAACGGTACATTCTCCATGCATCAATTTAGGAAATGCTATGCATATGCCTAATCATGGCCCTCACCTTTGATAGAGCACCGCGCTGTGATGCTTCATAACGGTTGCATTTAGAAATGCCCTCCAAGTCATGACATCACAGCCGACACTTCGATATCATTGCCACTGCAACCACCAAAAAGAGCGCAAGGTAAAATTTCGACTGCATCGAAATAGTAGTCATTACAAAATATCATATAATGTTACATCAAACATTTGCAGGTCTGCCAGATATTATCCCAGCAAAACATGATACAAAGAGATGATTAGTGACGAAACATAGAAGTAATTACGGAAGCAGGAAATAGTTATCAAAATACAACCTCTAAGCTAAGAGGAAGCGTTACAAGTCATGCTACAAGGAAACAAACAAGGTATAGTCAACCTGAACATCTCAAAGCATTAACGAAAACTTGCAACACTGACACCCAAGCAAAAAGCCTACAAGAAAGGATACGAAAACAAATACAAAGGTTTTTAAAGATCCACCATTATGCCTGACCATATGTACCTCCCCTTGTCCTAGCTGATATTCCATATCAGGAGGATGTTGATAATTCTGAAATGCATGAATTGCCTCTTCTCTAGATTTAAACTTCTTGTACAAGGCATGCTTAAACCCAGTGACCTCACGCTGACACTCAGGCCAGGATCCATAGATCCCTCGTCTACGGCCCACGAAAACTACATAAAACCTTGAAGAAGACATGACTGAACTCTTTGTGATCAAGCAGCTTGATTTCCTGCATTACAGGGAAACCGATATGAAACTCAAATCACATATTACCCTGCCCAATTAATAAGGTCAAATATGGTAAACATACTTTCTTTTACAATAAGAGAAACATGTTCAAAAAAATGATGCATATTATACTTACTTCGTGTGTTTCGGGCATCCCATAGCCTGTTTGCTATGGAATTGCGAAGTACGTTACCTCTTTGTGATTCGTCATCCCCTATAATAAGATAAGGATCAATATCATCCTCATCTCGATCAACAGGCATGGGTTCAATTGACATATTGAAGTATTTGTCATTTCCTTGGGTGCGTCGGATGAAGTTATGAATGATGCAGTAAGCCATGACAATGCGTTTCTGAATCTTGAAGGGAAATGGGATAGGACCTCTAAGCATCTTATATCGCTTCTTAAGAATTCCAAAGGCCTTCTCAATGCAATTTCTGAGCTGAGCATGTCGATGGTTGTATAAATCTCGATAATTGTTATATCGTCGAGCCCTTGGATTATTAAATGTACTTAGGTGGTACCTATTACCCGATATGGGGCAAGGAACTTGTCTGTATTCGCATATCCCGAGTCAACAAGATAAAATTTTCCTGTAACGAGCACAATGGCTTGACATCATCCACTTAAAACTTCGCTAAAGGTAACCTATCACATGCGTTAAGAATTTATTAAATACCTTCTGGTACGATGAATCCACTGACTCAACACACCAACGTAGGACTCTCATGTCGGCTGCAGATCCCTCCCATCCAGTACAAAAAAAGGAAGGAGTGATCAAATGAAACTGCAGCCATGACATTTTGGGAAATGGTGCCCTTTCGATTATGAAAGTATGGTTGTTTGCTTTTCTTGACTAAGGCAGGTATATGCGTACCATCAACAGCTCCAAGAGCATGCTGTGATTAATAAAACTATATCAACGACGGGGTTATTAAACAATCGGAAATGAAAGACTTGCATCAATTATTGTCCATACGTACCATGAAGAAAGGATTGAAATGTTTGTTCTCATGGATCCGTGGATGCACACCGGTATTGGACCGGTTGAGCGATGAAATCTTGCTTAAGTGAACAAATTGCTTTCAGTATAGTGTTAAAGTGTCTGGATATTGTCTCACTGGAGTGCTGAAAAGTTTCAGCCAGCACTCTATTGGTCACACCATGACCTATGCCGTAAAGGAAGATTGCAAGTTGCTCCTTTACCGTAACATTGCGGGTGTTACTAACCAAACCACATGAAAGAAGCAATTCTTCTAGCCTAAAGAACATAGTGTTTGTCATCCTAAAGTGGTCATAACCTCTATCTGGATGTCCACTCAAAATATCTGATATGAGATCATGACCAGAGAATGGTCTCGTTCGGCATGGCCTTTGAAATAACATTATAATTTGATAAATGAATGATGCCATTACTTATCAGCATAGTTATGACATCCTGCCAATAGTTGTCCTCATCTATTAGAAATCCCACAAGATCATGGAAGGTTTCCATCTACTACAAAAAGAGAGTAGTTCATAAGACAACCTAATGCATATCTGAAATTTGAAAGAAATATTAGAAACCATAGACTACACTAACATACATAAAGATATCTAGCAAACATGTGGGTAATTACAACAATATTACAGCATTCATCTAAGTTAAATAAAACTCTAATTGAAGGTCTGACATATGTAGAAACAACTATAGCAAGATAGCTAATTCCGTATCTAATTCAATATTGGTATATGTTACGGCCACCGATGAAAATGACCAAATTCACTTTGCTGAGTCGAAGATGCAGATGTGGTACAGAGAGTTTCTTCGCACTGCCAACTGGAGAATGGGTCTGACCATGGAGCTGCTATCGTCACTGCTTGGTCTGAATAGTGGCTGCATTAATGGACTATGTCCACCTGCAGAGGCAGCATGCATAGGAGGCACGAAAACAGGTGGGCCACCCTGATGGACACCATGCATTGGAGGCATAAAGATATTAGGCACAGGAGCATAACTTCCAGATGGGGCTGGCACTGAAGGTGGTACACAGTAGAAATCAGCCATTTGTCTTTTCAGCCAAGCTTCAAGTAGTGGACCTTCGTAATGCATTAGGAACCACCTATTAATCTCAATTTTCAAACTGTCCCCTACAGCAAGAATACATTCAGGTGTAATCCCAGGAAGACTCTCTAACTTCCGCATGCATTCGTCAATAGAGTATACTGTGGGTCGAGCAAGATGATCTCTCCTGAGCAACTCATTAGCAATTTCCAATCTTCTTTTACCTTGATCCACCATTTCTTGTAAGACAACAACAGTATCAGTTGTGGATGTAATCTTACTTGCTATAGTAGTTATGAAGGATGACCTTTCCTCTTTCCACTACTAGTTGACAGACCTCCTTCTGTAGAACAGTCTGTGGGTAAGGTCGAGGCAAAAGTAGTCGGGCTCGATGGGGATGCATCATCAAAATGATGATCGAAGGGATCGGCTGATAACATGAGACTCCGCCACGTCTTTGTGATGGTTGCCCAAATTCTATGTCCTCGAGGTTGATCCGATCCATCTCGTCATCCGATGTATCATTGTCGGATACGCACTCAGGAATAGCAGATGTATCCCCCATCTACCGGTAGCTGTATGCCTTGAAAAAAGAATATCTATGTCGTCGTAAGCAGGAAATACTTACCCTTAATCCGAGCATAGTCCTTGTTAACCTGAAGTATAGTTTGATAAATATATTATTGTAATGTTATCAATAGCATTCGAACTATGATTCATCAACAAAAACCATCCACTCACCGAGATGACCTCCTCCCACATATGCTCATCGCCGCACGTGGGGAGATTAAGTGCAGGATCCCATCCCCAACCAGATCGATTAGCTAGGTTATAGTACAAGTTGAAGGTCTTCTTCAAAACCTTCAAACGATTTTTCAGGTTTCCAAAACTAAAGGACAGGTTAGTCCTTTCATTGAACAAATTGGTCATCTTCCTCCAAGTATCCTGGGAGAAGGTACCATTGTGACAGTTACCATCGTCGTTCTCTTGCCTCATCAAGCATAGCATGATCTTATCAAGAGCATCTGTCCAATTAGGTGCTCTTGGACGACTTGATCCTTCTCTTCTTGTATTGATTCACTGGCTTTTTTTGATTTAGGCATGGTTAATCTACAGGGCCAGAGTGCATGGTCATTTGACATATATATGGCTCGCAACGGAATAAGTATACATGGCACATATCAATGTAATATGCATCGACATGTAGGAAATTTACGGACGTTTCATATATTTAAGAGTTAAACATGAAGATATGGTACATGAAAGTTTAATATTTGTTAACTTATCAAAGAAATAAACGCTTGCAAGATGAAAGTATTATCGAACAAGTAAATTCCTTGTTTTGTCATGACAATATTAGTAATGGCATAAAACAAAGATAGGCTAATAGGATATGTAGGTCTTCATGTTAGAGGGACCTCTTAACTGATTATTTCTATGTAGTATTTAAAGAGAGAATTAGACAAGGGATCATATAGAGGGAAAAAAAATGAATCATCTAAAATAATTAGTAGGAAAACAAAATCATATCAAGCTACGGCTATAACTCACTGACAGATATTAAAGTTAATCTTATTAAATAAATAATACCCTCACTCACTGTTACTTTATTATTGTCGAGTGTCTTTGAGCCTGGGTCGAGTAGGGCATCAAGTATTACATTGGAATTAGTTCTAGATTAAGATTATTAGTTTCAATAAAATTACCATCACTTAATTATCAAATGGGTCTTCCCTGTTTCCAATTATACCGATTTGCCTTTATTCAATTTCTATCACTTAAAATATAAAACATCATCCCTGTCATAACTATCAGTAATGCAACATTTGAAACAGAACAAAAAATTCAATTTTCTATATTAATTATTTTATATTTCAAAAGCCTTATCAGTAATGACATAGAAGCTCCAGATTGCAAACGTAAATCAATTTCAGCACATATCATATGAAGAGCAGACATCTAATTGCAACAAAATAAGGGTAACAGTGAATAACCGAAGAGATCGATGGCAGATACTCAGAGTACAAGAGAAAACAAACCCAGATCTTCGATGGAAGCTTCTCGAGAGCCAAAGCTTTCAAACCTAAGATCTTTGATGGCAACTACTCAGAGAGCCAGAGATCAAATCAATCTCCGAATCGTTGATGGCTTCTTCCTTAAAAAAGCCAGAGATCTGAAACTCAGATGAGATCGATGGCACATACTCGGAGAGCAAGAGGAAACAAACCCAGATCTTCCATGAAAGCTTCTCGGAGAGCCAAGGATTTCAGACCTAAGATCTTTGATGGCAAAACCTCGGAGAGCCAGAGAAATCCAACCCAGATCGTTGACGGCTTCTTCCTACCCAAAAGCCACAGATCTGAGACCTAGATGGGGCCAAAATAAAATACTCGGAGAGCAAGAGAAAACAAACCTAGATCATCGGTGGAAGCTGCTCAGAGAGGCAAAGATCTCAAAGCCAAGATAATCGATGGCAGCTACTTGGACGATCAAATCAAATCTCGAACACAGATCTTCAATGGCTTCTACCACAAAAAAGCCACAGATCTGAAACCCAGATGAGCTCGATGGCAGAAACTTGGAGAGCAAGAGATCTGAAACCCGGATCTCCGATGGAAGATGCTTGGGGAGGCAGATGGATGAAACCCTATTGTCGGTGGAAGGTAAATAAGATTAAAGCCCATTTCCACTGCTACCCTGGGAATACAACCCCACCGAGAATATGCCTATTCCTGGGGACCCCATGGAATAGGAAAACGGGAATCGCTGCATTGACTGGAATACCAAAATCAGCTGGGCCCACATGCATTTTTAAGGCTGTTTGGAGGAATAAGATGGAATAAGCCCCTGTTCCAAGCCTTATTCCACAATCCAAACAGGGCCATAGAGATTCAGGTAGGGCCTGGAATATGGTCGCAATGCGATGATCCGTTCGGATCCACGAAAGAAATTTTAAATCTAATGATTTCCTCGCATTTCTAACTCAAAATATATATTTCAATTAAACATCTAGCTATATTTTATTATTAAAAATAATATTAAAATATAATTTATTTAAAATTTTGAAACAAATATTAATTCAAAAAATATTTAATAAATACGCCTAATCTAAAATTTAGGTGAATTTAATTTTTAGACTCAACATAATTTAAAACAGAGGGAAGTGGATAATAGCGGCCATTTACAGAGTTTGCCCCAATTTGATAATTTTAAGGTATTTTCTTTTATCAAACTCTGAGAGGTACGCCTAGATTGGTTGAGTTCCACTCCGCCTAGCCTAGCGTTTTACAATATTATATATTATATTTGCAATATTATACTTTGTCATATTCTTGATTATTAATATAAATTTTTATTATGAGCATTATTAACTTCAAAATATTATGTTGAGTGCTTTTATGATGAGTAATAATCAAGAATTCCTTATTTAATGAGTGCCAATGCTTTTACTTTATTTTTTTTTTCCTTTAATCTCTGTTAAAGCAATCATCCTAGTTTCAAGTTGCCTCGTGGCATTAAATATTTCGAGATTATCAACCGAGACTCCAAAACGGGGTTTTTAATTGCAAACATAAAACAACTTAAACTTTTGCATCTATTGCTATGTTTGAGCTTCACCACAGTAGAGAGAAGATCTTGATCGATAGGTGAAAGATAGTTCTCATGAGATTGGTAACCTCCTCTCCTCATGTTTATACAGAGGAATTCCCTAAATTTTATTGGGTTGGATTAGGTTGGTTAGAAGCTGCAAAATTGCATTCTCAAGCTAAATTAAGGCAGGAAAGTCTATTTGCACTGTGCGGACTGATAAAATTATTTTGACCATATGTAATTGCATGTATGCATGGTCATCATCATCATGCACACTGACAAAGATCTTTCCTTTAGACATTTAATATTTGCTTAAGAAAAAAGTCTTGCTGCATCGCTCTTTGGTGCAATAAGCGCGCATCGACTATGTGAAGTGACTGCCCGTACATATCGGCATGCGTGCGATGTAAAACAAGGCCCATTGGGATATTGCACATGCGCCAGCATGCATGAATGATCAATCCGCATAGCTGGTATGCTTGCTACATCGAAGAAAAATGCAGCAAGTCTTTTCCGTCTCCTTAGTGCTTAATCCTTTGTGGCGGCCCGACTAGAACTCAACCTGGCTGGACCATTCCCTAAGGTCTTTTAACTCGATATACATGCTGTCTCAAGCCATGCATTCCTAACAATTTTTGTAATAGTTCCATGTCAATATTAATCATAAGCTCCAGCATCTAGTCACTTCTATAACATACCACATTTGCAATGACATTGATGCCACTGAAGTTTTCCACTTGAAAACATTCTTTTCAATCACCTCTTATGATCTGGTGTGATGTCACAATGGTGATGTGCACCCATTCTACCATGGAACAGTTCATTTACCATGGGAAAACACCGGAAAAATGCCAGGGATCATCAACGGGGTAGGTATAGCTAAAGCGTGCAAGAAGTTTTAATGGACATCTTAGCTCAAACTCGGGCCACAAATCAAAATTTTGTGACCCAAAACGAAAACTGGGCTGGATGAAGAGAGAGGTTGGGCTAAATCCAAGTCTCGATGCCAATAATAATAATAATTTTATGTTCGGATTGGTAGGGTTCGACCTAGCATCCATCGGTACTAGATGTTTTGCCCCTTTAAAATTGAAAATAATAATAATAATAATAATAGTAATAATAAAATTATGTTTAGGCTGGCTCAATAATAGCTTTATGATGTGAATTCCAACTGTGTTTGGATAGAGCTGGGAACTCATAGTTGGTTTAGAGGGAATTTAAAAAAAGGTATAACTTATATGTATGTATATATGTTTTTTCTCAATTATGAATATTAACTAATTAAATTTATTCAATTAGATATATTTTTGATAGCTAGCAATGGTAACTCGATGAACCATCTTATTAATTTGGTATGATAGGAATTAAACAATATTGAGATGGCACCTACGTATTATTGAGATTGACAAAAGTTGAGAAAATGAAAGGCAAAACTTTCATCGTTTTTTACCTTTTATTTCTTACATGGAACTTCTTTCACCCTCATTTTTCACTTTCCAACATTGCCATATCCTAGCATCATGCAATAATATCTTAATATTTTTCGCATTGGCAACGCTAATTAGGATGATCCATCGGGTCAAAAATATGCTTGGTGAAACAAATTTTTATAAGTTTATATATTTAAATATTGTTAAGAAAATATAAAGACTCTATAAACATACCAAAGTAATTCATGTATTCATGCTGTAATTATCTGTCTCCAATTGCAGAAGGTCTTGCATGATTGTTGCATAAATTACAAGCCCGATCTGATAATTAAAATTGGCCGTCCGAGCCATCTGGAAGTGCCCAATCCACCATCAAAATCAAGGCTAACATCGACGTACGTGGAATAATTTTATGATTAGCAAATTATCGTCTAAATACTTTGGGAGGTAGCGTATGGACGTTCGGTGATGAGCATGGCATTAATTGTATCGGTGAGCAATTGAAGCTTGTCATAGCAGTCCAAAATTCCAGTAGCTGTCTTGAGCCGTCCAAAACCAGATATTAATCAGGCATCAGAATGATCACTGTTCAAAAGAAACAACTTTTCCATGGCTGTACTGCTGGAAGCTTCGTCCGTGGTCAAAATGGAAAAAGATTTTCCTACAGAAATGCAGATTAATTTCTAGGAGCCACTTTACGATTTACCAAATGAGATCGTAGAGTTTTGAACCTTAAGCTGATTCCTAGCCAAGATTATGGTGAGCTAGAAATTCAAATCTCGGACTATATGATAGGTTCATATATATTTAATGCCTTATAACCTATCTGTTGGTAAAAATAGACTGAATCCTCTACGATACTATATATTTCATGCTATAAAGAGATATGCATGCTTAGATAGCCGCTATGTCACTCACCTTGAGCCTCAAAAAGAAAGAGCTCTCATACAATCTTTCTGCTCATGCTAGGATAGCCATCACGGACAGCTCATTAATTATTTTCAAAATGAGTGACTGGCATGGGCTACCATGTTAGGATGCAGAATTCCCTGATGGTTATCTGAGCAAGCACAGCTCTTTGTAGTACAAAACATACTCCATAGAGGATTAAGAGTGCCACAACCCATGCATGATCTTATCTAAAATGGCTATCCAAGAAGTTACTATTTAGATTACTTGATCTTATATAAGTATTTAAAATCTTTCCGGTATATATACAACAAATATAAAACTAGATACTCGCTATTATGTTCTCTTGCAGATTCTACTGGTTGAAATCATCGAAAACCTTCTAACAAGAAGGAATATTTTACCTTTAGAAGCAACAGTCTATGCATGCAATTGTGACCAAACTATAATTAAGCAGGTGGGCTGGTGGCTTAGATTTTAGTACCTGATTGGGCCATGCTTCAATTTATGGAAAGTCTTGCTGCAGTGAACGTGATGTAAAACAAGTGCATCACGTGCAATGATTGACATGAGGCGCATGCAAAGAATAGAAATATTTTTTTATATGCCGTGCAATGCAGTTTCTGCTGCACCATACTTTTCTAAAAAAAATATACTTTAAAATTAGTAAAATATTTTAGGGTAGGTTATACTCCATTTCATCAAAGGAAAGAATAAAAAACGAGGCAGAGGTTAAGACTCTAATAAATGCTGTTGGATTTTCTCAGACGACTTTGATGTCAAAGTCTTCACAAGACAAAGTACTTGTTAGGTTAGGTGTGCTCCAGTTCATCTTAAAAAGAGAATGATAATCCAAGTCCAACCTCACTACGTCAGTGGCATTTCAACTGCTTCAGACCTTGACAAAGAAACGGACAAGGCCCCAGCCAACCTAAACTATATATGATGTCACCTTCCGTAGCACCACCAAATTGCCCTAACATATTACCCTTAGCTAATACAATCAACATACAGTAATCTGACAGAGATTTTTGGAGCATCAGATATTGATCAACTGCCCAACCGGAGGGGTTGGCAACTGATAGGGTACCTATAAAACAGGTGAAGATTTTCAGTGGATAAAGTATCAAGTCTAGGGCAGTTGCAACCTTCCATTGGATTATATAGGATTTTGGTTCTTGGAGCTTAACTAATGCTGTGTCTTCATATGAAACTACTGAGATCATGTTGATTTTTTCCCTTAGATCTAATGTGGCAGTTTCTTTGTACTCAGACTGCCAGACACTCTTAGGTCACAAAAGTAGAGATTTGGTGGTCTGAACCCTTGGAGAGACTTTTAGTGAATGTTGGTTTGCATTTGTTTGTATTAAATATGCGGCGCATGGTGTTCTATTTATAAAAGAAAAAGGCATTCTATTTAATGCATCAATAATGCATTGCACAGAGGAAATGAAACTTGATTTGCTGGAGGGAAATTATGTATCAGTTGAGAAGCATAAGATGTCAGGGATCTTAACTTGGAATGCAACAAAGATGCTGTCTTATGTCATTGATCTGTCAAGAAGGTAAATTGATTGATTATGTTTGTTGAACTTGCTCAAATCTCATACTGGACAAGCAAATTAGTTATATTAGTTAAATTAGTTCAACTTGTAAAGTGGTTCAATTGCACAGTTTTATCAAATTAATGGACTAGTCAAACTGATGACATAATTAGTATGGTCAAAGTAGTCAAAACAGTCAATAGGTTTGATTGATTTCTTTAAATCAATTTGACTATTTATTCTTTTTTAATATGTTGATCATTATTCTAACAGCAGGGAAAGTGAAAAAACAAGGACAGAAGCCTGGGCCGTCTCGTACAGTGACAATATGTAAGCAACTATAGGGTTAGCTTAAGGCATGAGGTCATATGGATGGGTGATCAAATATTGTATATATACTATCAGTGAGTGAGTCAATGGGTTAGCTTAAGCTCAGCTTTATTAAGTCCTTAACACTCTTTTTGTGTGCACCATGTTACTTTCTTTAGGCATTTAAATGAGCAGTTCTGTTGGGCATAATCTTGAGTTTAGACATTTTCTGATGGTCTGATGGATTTATGGACTTGATGGAGGTTGAATAAGGTTGGCATTAAATGAAGGCAAGGCCAGGATAATCTAATAGTCATTATTTACGGGAATAGGAAGTTCAGGATCTTAGTTTCTAAACACTAACAAGCATATTAGTAGCTAATTGAGATTATTTGGTTCTTCTTGTGTTTATGGTGTTGAATTTGAAGTAGAATGTGTGGTACTCTCGCTAAAACAAAATTCTTATGCTCAGGCTAGCCTTTCTGTTTTTCTTTCTAGTTCTTATTCTTTCTGTTGCTTGGTGTGTGTTCTCTCCTGAAAGCAACTCCCTTATTTAGGTTTTTATTATATTGATGAAGCTGGTTGGGCCTCCCTCAAAAGAAATAAATGAATGAACATCCTCCAGACTCGAGAACATGCAGTAGAATATTTGAGTAATATTATCCTTAAAATAAACAAGTGTTGGATGTTCCTTACATAGCACTTAAGCTACTTCATGGCTTCAGATGGCATTTCTTATTCTCTTACCTATAAGAATTACAGACCACCCCATCCCCCACAACAACAACCCCCCCCCCCCCCCCCCCCCCCCCCCCCGCCAACAACCAATCCTTAGACTATGACAAAACATTCTATCATGAGGTGTCCTACCGGGGTGGGTTAGAATTCCCCCCTCTTCTTTTCAAAGGCAGCGGAAAGTACTTTATTAGGGTTTCAATTATGGTAATCCCCAGATTAAATTATGTCATCAATTATGACTCCCCTTTGATTCTCGAGTGCCCAAAACAATCTAAAGCTTTTTTTTAAAAAAAGGCATGCAAAGCCTAGTTTTCCTACCTCCCTCTCGGAATCCCAGTTGGGCTCTTAGAGAATGAGACCATAAAGAGGTTCTACATTATCTTTGTTAAAGGAAGAAAGGATATAGCATTGCATTGAAATGCGTGTTTTGATGAGGATCTCATTGTATATATTATTGTTGCAGTCTTGAGGGCGAAGCAATCCTATTGTTGCTTGCTTGAATACTAAAAGATAGAGATGTATGGGGACAAATGGGTATGAATAAGGTATCTTCTTTCACTAGTAATGATGGTATTGGAGAAAGCAAATGTGAGGAGTAGGTCCAACCCATCCCTCAGTCTCCCTCTCACCCTCATGAGACATACAGATGGCCCCCTCAAATAATTTCATGGGTCAATGGATTTTGAAAGATATTCTTGGTTAACAAAACTTGGATTCCCTCACCAAAAATTCCTTACTTTATGATGCAGCTCCTGCATCACAGGGTCCATCAGGTGACCTAGAACTGACCCACTGAAGGACAAAAACATGCCATCAAAGTAAAGTTAAAAAAATAATGATGTTTTCGAAGGAAACAAGCATAATTTGTATATTAATCATATCATTCTCACCACATTACTTCAATCTGGAAAACTGTATGATGATGCACTATCACCTTTCTTTTGTGAAGTGAAGAACAGTCATTGTAATTGAGATCAGAGAAGCATACAAATTTCCTTGTTTCATTGTCTTATTAAAATCCTCTCGATCACCTTGGAGGGCTAGCTACCACAGAAATTCCTTTCTATACATCCACTAAATTAAAGATTCCATATGAAGATGTAGAGATGACACAATGGACCAAGCAACAAGTCAGTCAATATCCTAAGGAACCTGAGAAATATTACATGATAAATTTGATGATCTTTTTGTTGAGAGGATGAAATTTGATAAATTCTGAAGAAAGTTAATTAGAGCTTGCATATATGAATTTTGCTAGAATAATATTTTCATATTGGATAAATAAGGTTATTCTTGTTTTCATGAAAAATATATTGCTTTGGAATTCGATAAACCACCATATTCATGAACTAAAATGAATAGAAATATTAAGCTCATAGCAGCATGCATATGAGTCACAGACACATGATATAATGGGTATATAATACACATATAATGTTTAAATGAGTACACAACTAATAAATATGTCCTATAATTCCAGCAATGAAAATATAGCAAAAATTTTCATGCAAAATTTCCCTTGCAGATTAATCAAACATTTTTCATCATATTACTTGGATTGTAGAATTCTGTTTTTTTTTGCTATCATTTTGTTCATGAAGTACAAGAAAATTATAATTGTTATGTATATTTTTATTTTTCTTTTAACAAACACTCAACCTACTGACTGCTAGTGTCCTTGTGGAACAGTCCTATCCACTGATACAAAGTATCACTTGACAAGGAAAAGCTACACAGGTGTGATGACATGTAGGTGGATGGAGATATGGTTTGGACGACCAGAAAAGATATAGCAGGCACTTGAATGTAAATTATATTCTTAAATTTGGATTTGGAGCTGGTCCTTGGTATATTTACATTTGGATCTGTGGGATAGCCACACATTTAGCACCATTTTTTATTTCTTTCATGCGTCCAGAAGGACAGGCAATTTAAGAAAACCAAACAAGATTGATTAGTATAAAATTTTCAATATGATACAACATTTGTGAAAATTGAAGCAAAAATAATAATGTTTAAGAATGATTCCATTTCATGTTCCTAGAGGTCGCAACAAGGCTCAAATATTAATGCACAAACAACAGGCTGTTGTTTTAATTCAAGTGAATGAATCCACTAAAACCTTGGCTATACAAGAAAATTAGTCCTAATAGTTGGGGCAAATGGCAGAGTTTTATTGGCTGTAAAATACTAGCTAGGTCACATCCAATAATTCATTGGAGTGATTATTTTTTAAAGGAAAATTAATTTTCCTCATAATTTTATTTGGCTTGCCATCCATCAAAGTCTGGCAAATGCTCAATACCTAATAATTTCTTTCAATTTCTATTGTGCAAGGTTGACTTGCAAGTGTCAACACCTTTTTTTTTTTTTTTCTTCATTTGTGAAATACCATCTTAACACTTGGTTGCATGTGTGTCACAGCTACTCACTAATGATTGCAAAATTTTTATATTCTTAAGGTCAATGTATCATATCTTCTTTAGGTTTGAAACTTTGCACAAAGTTTCCAACTCCAAAGATAAAAGAAGAAGAAAGAATATCACAATCTAGAGGATGCAGCTGGAGCAAGTAATTCGAGGGATTTCCGAAGGTTATGAAAGAGAAGTGAGGGCTATCAGAGAGCCTTCATGTATCAAGCTCAACCTCATCTGGAAGAATTTAATAAGAGTTGGTGAGGCAAGAAGCATGCTTTAGACTTCCCTTCTCTTAATTAATATATCCTATCCAATCTTTTTTAGCATGTAGTTTTTCCGTCATCAACCAAATCGCCCAACTTTCCCATGTACCAAACCATGAGAATGACTTGACCCACCCACTATAAACAAATTAAGTGGAAGTCTTTCTTTAGTTGAATACCCTAGCTGGAACCCTCAATCTCCTAAAGATCATCGCTTGGACAATATTTGACAACTCAACGATATGTCTTTTCAATACCCCCACAGATAAGTTTGATTGGAGCGTGTATCACCCCGTATGCATCCATATACGTACGTAGATGTACGTGCATGAGTATTGCTTATTAAAAGAGCCAGTGGGTATATCCATCTTTGTTTTATTCTTATCCTTCTTTATTTAGAAGAATTATCCATCTGATAATAAATTTATTCAGTCAAATATCTCAAAAGTTATTCTTAAAGCATCCTGCATATACGTAGAAGTGCATGAGTATTATTGCTTATCAAAATAGCCAGTGGGTATCCATCTTTGTTTTATTCTTATCCATCTTTATTTAGAAGAATTATTTCAGTCAAATATCTCAAAAGTTATTCTTAAGCATCCCGTATAGTTTTGTTTCACTCAACAAATGAGGAACCATTTAAAGCAGAATATAAATGGCCAGTGGAAGATGGCCAAATGGTTCAGGCTATTGTAGTGGTTTCATTCATCACAATTTTTGGAAAAGTTTGGCTATTATCCATCTACTCTTGCCCGTCTAACCACATGTTATTCACAACTATTCCAATTTAGGGCCGCCGTTTTACATGCATGTCTCGCCGTCAGGAGCCACCAAGAATGCCAGGTCATTAAGCTACCAACATCGGTCTGAAGATGTGCACAGACACGGGGATGATGTGCACAATTGCCAAAGCCGCGTTTTGACTTGGAAAAGGTCATTGTTTTGGTTAAAACAACCAATTCAAATGGGACATGTCAACCCCTTTTTTATATTAGTTTTTCTTCTCTCTTCCCCACACGGGATTCTACTCACATGAGTACTGGGGCCAAACTCCTCTCTCTGCACCCCATGTGTGGCTCTAGTAAATATGGAGACCACCTCACCTTGTTCCACATGCCATGTCCTTTGTTCTTTCTGCCACCGTCTTGCTCTGATCGATCGCTCGTCATCTTACCTCATGGTGAGATCATTATTACCTACATCCATGCAAGCTTTGGGTGTCAAAATGACCATTTGATGATGATCTGATAGAGAATGGAACCAGATTGTTAGTAGTTTAGCCCTGATATATATCACCATGATGATCTCTCGTCTAAACGATGTGCTCTGCTGTATGGAGAGCTCATAATGAAAGCACCTTGCCAACCTTGCCACCAAAGTTGTCTCAAGTGATATGCTTTTTATATATATCTTAGTGAAGTGCATCTCCTAATTCTTAACCCTTCAAATTTTGATCATTCTCTCCTGGCCTTCTTCTACTCTTATCATATGTTGATTTAGTTACCATAGCTTCTTGGAATCCCTTTCAATCCTGCATGTTTTCTATCTGAACAATTAGTGCTCCTTGAAATGCATGGTTCTGAAATTTTAAAATTTTCATGCAGTGTACATCCTCATATTGCCTTGATGATTTTTGTTGCAGACGTTTCTAAACCAGGCTTTGCGACAACAATATTATTCCTGAAACAAAATTTCACGAGAAGGCCAAAGGTATTTTCACCACTAATTTCTCCAGGAAATTCTCAAAAACACAGCACAGGATTGATTTCTTAGTACTCCTCAAAAGATTGATAGCACTTTAACATCTTCTCCTTTATGTTATTTGCCATTATCTGTCTCCAACTACCAACAAGGTCATTGCTATTAATAAGGGACACGTGTGCGTCGTTTTTAACATGCTTTTGCGCTCATCTTTCGGCCATTTTTGGCGTGCAGTGACCCTCACTTTCTGAGATTCATTATCTTAATGTTTTAACATCAGAATATTTGAAGTGGAAGACACACCAGAGAGAGAGAGAGAGAGAGCATGTGAAAACAAAGGCAAAGCCGAAGGGGGTGGTATGGTACGACCCCTGCATCCCTTGGAAGACCAGAAGAGAACCAGGATGCACCCAAGGTCAAACTGCTATCAAATGAGCTCGCGTGGGCGATTTCCAATGTCAGCTCACGGTAACATCAGGATCCTCTCACACCATAGATCAACCAAACGCTTGGCCTGACAACATCGATTCGATTTCAAAAGCACATCCATCGACCAACTTTTGATATGATTGAAAGGGATTCTGTCGTGCTCTAGTCTAATAAAGCTTCTCTCTTGTCAGACTCGGTGTCTTTGGCAAAATAATTGACTCCGAGAAGTCAGCCCAACACGTGCGAAACGAAACCAATGCACTGTACGTGCTTAACTTGTTAGCAGTGAGGTCAGCTAATGAAGCGTTAGGTGCAACTTAATTTGATGCAAGCGTAGAGCTAGCTAGGTTGTGCTAGCTCCCACCGTAATTCTACAGTAAAAAAAAAGTTAGGAGCACCATGGCTCTACTTCTTGCTGACCTAGCAATGCCTTTAGGCTCTTTACACAGCGTTGTTTAGATATACATGTATCTGTTATCTCTGGTACAGCTAGAGATATTATTTCTTTCACAACAGTAAAAAAAAAATGTTGGCGTTAGTAGCGTGTGCGTCAATCCATGCACTTATGTCTAACCAACCGTGAATTCGATCTAAGTTTCACCATATATACAAAAGCTTTGGGGTGCTCTTTTTGTGCACCCTTTAATTTGCTTGGGCATACAATAATAATAACAAAAGAGCCTTATTTCTAAACTATTTATAATCAGCTAGCTACATAATTTTTTTATTTAATTTTATTTTGAGTTATTTCTTTATAAGAAGCTTAATTAACTCATTTAAGCCTTTTTTTTTTTACATCGGGTCACATTTAAAAAAGCAAAGATTTTAAATCTTTTTTTTATTTTTTTATATAATTTTTGATCTTTCTTCTTAAATGCTTGGACCTATTAATACTTATTTAATTAAACATTGATCTACCCCTTATGTACCATATGCTAATTATACTAACCAGTCTAGGCATCATGAATAAATCATTCTATTAAGATGTGCTACGTACCTATAAGTTGAAATCTTAGTAGCAATCCATAGAGCTGCTTATAGAAAGAGAAAGAAGAGTAAGTAATAGAAATTAGATGTTGTGATACTTTGTAAAGCTTATAGCCCCTAGACAATTTAATACATGCCTATATATGCTAGATGAAAACAGTAAGCATGCACAAAATTTAGAATTAAATTAAACAAAAATAGTATAAAAAAGAAAAATAGTTGTTTTTATGTACAGAGATAGTCATGAGTTATAATTAGAGTTGATCATACATAAATATTCAAGACCTTCTTAATATGCATCCTATCGAGTATTAAGTACATATGTGAGCTAGTCCTCACATGCTTCGCCTTCTCTTAATTTAAGCCTAATATCTTTGCTAAGGAAAGATCTAATAAAAAAAAAATCAAAAGTAGTTTATAATTTACCCTAAAAGGACTATGCCATTAAGCTGGCAAATAGGTTGGACTGATTTGTGATTTCATTTGGTTCTGATCTGATCAAATCTAATCCGATTTATATTTAAAAATTAATGAATTGGGTCATATTTGAAAATTAGAATCGATATAAATTTTAAATTAGGTTCAGGTCTTATATTTTTGATCCAATTTGGCTAGCATATCATTTAGATCTAATTTTACTTGATAGAAAATAAACCTTATTTGGCCCAAACTTTATTAGGTTCAACTCATAAATCTCAATTACATAAATCTTATACTTTTCATTCCAATTATTTTTCCCAATTAATTAAATAAACTCTTTTTCAAACTAATTTTCTTTTTATCTTAACAACTACATCTACTCTCATCTTTATTCACTTAATCATATTTAAATATTATATTTTTTATTTATTTTGATATATTCTTGTTTATAATGTCTTAAGTATATCAATAAATATTTTAAAAATTATAATTTATAAACTTAGGGATAATCATTTACTTAGAAAGAATTAAAAGTTTTGAATAAAGATTTAAGTTTAAATGGGCTTTTTTAATATTATTTAAATTACTATATTTTAACTAGATGACCGACTCAAATGTAAACACAATTCAATTTAATTTCAAACCAAATATTATGGATTTTACGGAGGTCATACTTGCCCCTTAATCGACCTAAATGATCTATTGGCTCCAATTATGGATCCTCACCAATCTAATTAGTAAATGGGTTAGATTTAGGTCCAAAATCATGATTCGAGTATGAAATTGAATTGGCTCGAGATCAAGCATGAGCTTACCCAACTTGACCAATTTATTACCTTTCATGCTATAGTGCCCTTTAGTCACATATAGATTAGATTAGGTCACCTAATGTCAAATCTTATCCAAAAAGTGATCGCCAAAAGTGAACTTTCATAATTACCTAAGACCTCCCAACACATTACTAATATGGTATTGGATGTATGGCTAGATAGGTCATCACATCTTATGTACAATATGCCCTAACCACAATACAATTTAATTAGTATTATATTCAATTAAACTATTTTTAGGCCAAGTGATTAGTTGTTGGGAATCTTTTTACTTCCATCAATGGTAATACCACCTTAAGAGAGCGGTTATTTGGAGACTTAATAGTTTTTTTTCCATAACATATAGTTTTTTTCCATAACATACAAAATAAAAACTCTAGATTATTACAGCTTCCTCCTTTGACCTTCATTGCCCACTATTAGGAAATTAAATTTATTTTTAAAAATTAATTATATTAACTCTAAATTTTTTTTAATAAATTCATGTGTATAAGATTGAGATATTATAACATGTCATGCACCACTTATTTTGTCAATACGATATTGATTAAAACTGCTCATGATTACTTGAATAGAACTTAAGGCTACTCAGACTATATATGTGCACCATATCTTATATATTATACCAATAATGATTGTCACATAGGACCAATAAAACATAGCCATGGATGGATAAGCATTACTATCCTTTTATTTTCTCGATTAACATTGATTAAATATATTAGTCCAAGAGAAAATTAAATGAATCTTGGAAAGTATATTCCAGCAATATTAATAGCCACTACAAGATTTTTTTTTTCAGCAACGATTTTTTTGCAATGAATTTTGAAATTTATTGCTGCAATGAATACAAAATTATGTTAAAAAATCGTAAATAATTAAGGACTTTTCGTAACCAATTTTATTTATAGTTATTAAAAAAATATATTGCAGAACGTTTTAGCACCACATAATATTTACTTTTACGAAAACAAATTTTGACATAAAAAACTTTCAGCAATGACAAAAATTATTGCTGAAAGTTAAAAATTTTATATGAATATTTGCAATAAAAACGACAGTTTGACTGCCATCTCTAGAAACACCATAAGCATGGCGGAACCATGAAAGAAAACAGTTCTCCATCTCAGAACTCTAAGGATGCTGCAACGAAGATTCTCTGCTGCCGTGGTGATGGAAGTCCACCTCAAGCCAAATGGTAAAGCCAACTTGGTCCTTAAGTTTCAAGTGAAGAATATATATATATATATATACTCTTTTTCTTTTCTTCAAGAGAATGTTAAGAACGTTTTGAGGCGTGTCATCCAAGATAACCTTGACCGATTTGGTGGACGGGGGAAGGGACTAGGAGAAGGTTAGACAAAACCGGTCAAAGTTTTGTCGGTACGTGCGGGCTACGCTAGGCGCAGAGTCGAGAAGTAGTCGCTCTCAGTCTCGGCATTTGACTCAGGTGGGGCGGCCGAGTCGCAGCACGCGTGCAGGTCACGTGGGTCCCAGGTTTGACTTTCGCTGCAGCATGACGTCAGCCGGTTCCCGCCGCCTGGCAAGCAGTGGTTCGACGATAAAGAGAATTCGATAACGGCACGCCTATTTCTAATAGGTGCACCCCATTTATGGCTCACCGATTCCCTTGGGAATAAAGAAATGCGAAGTGGGCTCTGCTAACAGGAGGAAGAAAATTAAAGGCAAGGGTTGGGTGGGGGGAGTCGCTGGCCGTGCGAGAGTCTTCAGAATAATAATTTAAAATTTGACTGCAAGGATATGAGAATATACTACGAAGTTTCAACATCAATGTTATTACTTTGCCCTCAAACCTGCCGTGTGCCAGGCATCACCGATGGGCAAACGCTTTGGAAATTTGCGGACGAATCCTCAAAAAGTGCTTCTGATGAGGAAAAAGAGCGTGCGGACAAAAATGACCTCCTCATCCTGCTTTGCCTAAAAAAAAAACTCTGGAAGAGGTTGGTAGCACGTTTGTATGGCTACAATTACAATCTCAGCCTTATAAGATAGCTAGTATTTGAATGTCAAAAAAATTAAAAAAAAATAAAAATATAAATTTTTAATATTAACTTATTTTTATTATTTAAATTTTTATTTAATTTAAAATATAATATTTAATCTTATTTTAGTACAATTAATACAGTGTTATTCCAAATGATGTTTGGATGACATGTAAATAAGCATGTATTCTATTAGGAATAGACGGAGATTTTTTTAAAATTTTTAAAAATACCCCTAACCAAATGATAAGAAAAAATAGATTATCAATTTATTTAAATAATTACTTAAATAAATTATTTTTAATTAATTAATTTATTATTATGATCTATTAAAAGTTTGCATGTTATGTACATATATTAGTAACGATTAGCAAGAGAAAAATAGATTATACCATTACCATTTTGTGATGGATATTGTTATGTGCATATTAGTAACGGTTAGCCAACACTGCATCTTTTTCTTCTTTATATTTAATATTATGAATTTTTTTGATAGAAAGAGTAATAGTTAATTTTTTTTTTTAGCTACTGCCCTTGGAATATGATAAATAAGAATAGGGCTATTCCATGGGGAAGCATGTAATACGAATTCTAGAATAAGGATGTTTGGCCGAAATACCAATTCCTAGGGGGCCCATCACTTTTTTTACATGTTTGAATGAATAGCATGGAATAAGGGGAATAGGGCATCCAAACACTACCTATATGAGTAGAGGCAAGATTAAAAGAATCAAATCAAGGTTACAATTCAAAACAAAAATTCATTACTCAGGATTGATGATATGTTTGATCAACTATAGAAGACACAGATACTTTTAAAGATAAATCTGCAATCTAAATATCATTAGTTAAAGATCAAAGTAGAGGACATTCCCAAGACTATATTTTGAACTAGATATAAGCACTATAAATTCTTGGTGATGTCTATTGGTTTAACTAATATTGTTACAGTTTTCATGAACATAATGAGCAGAGCCTTCAAGACTTATTTGGATCTGTTTATTATGATATTCATTGATGATATCCTCATCCATTCTAAGAGTGTGCAGGAACACACAGAGCACCTGAGGATTGCCTTGCAGATTCTTAGAGAGCAAAAATCATATGCTAAGTTCTTAAAGTGTAAGCTCTGGCTTGAGAGTGTTGCATTTTTGAGAGATATCATATCCAACAAGGGATTGTTTGTGAATCTTAAGAAGGTGGGTTTGAAGAACATAGATAAAGGTTAAGCCAGTTTGAGTTTGGAAGAACATATAAATCAGGATATCACAATTCTACCCCTTAAAAATAATTTCATCATCGAAATTAGGCACCCTAAGAGTTGAATCACTTATGAAACTTGTTTTCTCATTCTTAAGCTCTGAAATTGCTTCTCTATCTAGGTAATGGCTCCATTGTCCTTAGACATGGGTGACGCAACGTTGAAGCACCTGCTTCTTCTGATACACTATCCTAACTAAATTCTCTTCAAATCTTCTTAGCTATAGGGTCTTTAAATCTATCATTTAATTACTCCCAATGTCCCTTCTTCTAAAATCCATTTTTTCTGTTGGCCTGGGTGCCAGGTCAACGCCCACATAGAGTCCCAAAAGACGAGACTCTTCCTAAGTTGGGGACTCTTGGTATTCCTTATCCGCTATTTATTTCTTGTTCTATATGAAGACCGGAAATGTCTTTTAAGGAGGACAGAACAAGGATACTGAGCCTTCTTCCTCTTCCTCACCAGTACTGCAGCTTAGGGGCATGGACAAACAGAGAACTCTGGTAGCCCTCGATAATCGACGATCCTGCTTTCACTGCCGCCAATATTGAGGTATGTCCGTCATTGTCGGTATGTCCCTTATCTTCGGCCATATGAGACAATCCTAGGAAGTCAACTGGACAAGGATGGACTGGTATGAGTGTTCAAGGAAGATTATTCATGACCACACCTTATGTTTGTGATTCATTGCCTGGGCAATCATATGTATGAGTTGCATATGATTATGGATACCAACATTATGACTTTGTGTTTTTCAAGTGCTGCTCAGGGTAGATCTCTTGAGGGATTGAGAGTGCTTGATTAGGTGTGATCGAATTATCTGGGACAAACGGAATTGGATTATATTCCTGTTCGTTGCATTAGTTATTTATTAACTTAATTCAATATATCGACTATGTGTCACCGTGTGTGAGTTTCGTCGGTTCGTATACCCCACCGCACTGCATATTGAGTGAGTTGATGTTATTGTTCCTATATGGACGAGTGAAAGATTGTTGGCCTGGGTGCTAGGTCAGTGTCCACACAGAGTCCCACGAGATGAGACTCTTCGTAAGTCGGGGACTCTTGGTATTCCTTATCCGCTATTTATTTCTTGTTATATATGAAGACCGGGGGTGCCTTCTGATGAGGACAGAACAAGGATACGGAGCCTTCTTCCTCTTTCTCGCCGGCACTGCGGCTTAGGGGCATGGACAAACAGGGGACTCTGGTAGCTCCCAACGATCGACGATCCTGCTTCCGCTGCTGCCGATATTGAGGTATGTCTGTCATTGTCGGTATGTCCCTTATCTTTGTCTCCTTCATTTTCAAAGATCAAAAATCACCGCCAATGATTAATAGGGTCTGCTTTCCAGAAAAAATAAGCTTTAGTTAAATAAGAATTTGAAACCATGCTTACAGTAGATTTTAACTAAAAAGAATTCATGGTTATTATTAGCGCTTATTACCATAATCTTCAATACATTAGCATCTTGCTCAGTGAAGACATGACTTATATTGAGTCCTAATTAAGTCTCTAGTCTTGAGTTGCGCGTCTTGTAGTGGTTTGACGACCTTCCTACTTCTTCGGATAATGAGTTATGGTTTAACCTGACTTCTATCTGCATGCATTCCAACATGAGGTCCACCACATTTGGATCTAGTTTTATCTAACTGAAGCAGATTAAGATTTGATTCAAAAATCATGGTCGACTAAATTTGATTCTAGTTAAATAGATTTGGTTCAGATTGATTTAAATCATTTGAGTTTGGACTAAGCTCAAGTTAGATCAACCGAAATCAACTAGAATTGATTTAAGTCAAATTAGATCAAAATAATCTCAAATTGATTTGAATCATTGACTATTTAAAGATGGTTTGATTTTTTTTTTCTGGTTAGAATCAGGCTCAAATCAAGGTCTAGTTGAGTTCAGATTGATTCAATTAGATTCAGATCAAGGTTTTTGGATTGAATCAAGGTCTGGTTTAGTTTGATTCAAATCAACTAAATCTAGGTTGGATCAAATCAATTTGGGTTTTGATCTAGTTTAAATTAAGCTTATATCGAAATAGGGTTATATTGCATTGAATCACCTGAGCAGATTTAATTAGATGAAAATTTAGAATGGGGTGTGTTGGGGGGTAAAATTGTCATGCATTATTAATTGTGCACGCAGCTAAGGTCAGCCCTGATTTTTGTTCGATTGAGCGACGCCCACCAAGGATAGGTCGGTGAATTGAGATGCTCCAGCCCCTCACCGAACCAGGGGTCCTCGAGGTGCCGATCTATCCCGTCTCTCGGTCCCAGCCGAGCTATCGACCTTCGTCTGTCGGCTCCTCCAGCCGACCTATCCCGTCTCTCGGTCCCAGCCGAGCTATCGACCTTCGTCTGTCGGCTCCTCTAGCCGACCTATCCAGTCTCTCGGCCTCAGCCGAGCTATCGGCCTTCGTCTGTCGGCTCCTCCAGCCGACCTATCCCGTCTCTCGGCCCCAGCCGAGCTATCGGCCTTCGTCCGACGGCTCCAAGACCGGCACCCCCAAGGCCGGCACCTCGAAGACCGTCGGCCCCAAAGATCGGCACCCCCAAGGCCGGCACCTCGGAGACCGTCGGCCCCAAAGACCGGCACCCCCAAGGCCAGCACCTCGAAGACCGTCGGCCCCAAAGGCCGACACCTCGGAGACCGTCGGCCCCAAAGATCGGCACCCCCAAGGCCGGCACCTCGAAGACCATCGGCCCCAAAGACCGGCACCCCCAAGGCCGACACCTCGAAGACCGTCGGCCCCAAAGGCTGACACCTCGAAGACCGCGGTCCCAAAGGCCGACACCTCCAAGACAGACGGCTCCATGACTAACGGCCCCAAAGGCCGACACCTCCAAGGCCGGTATCCTCCCAGGCGGCCCCGGTACTTCTCAGCCGGCCCCGGCATGTCCGAGCCAGGCAGCCCCGGCACTTCTCAGTCGGCCCCGGCATATCCAAGCCAGGCGGCCCCGGCACCTCTAGCCGGCCCCGGCGTGTCCAAGCCAGGCGGCCCCGGCATCCTCCCAGCCGACCCCGACACTCTCATCCTGGCCGACCCCGCCTGATCCAAGTCGGCCTCGGCACTCTTCTCAACTGGCCCCGGCATCCTCCCAGCTGGCCCCGACACTCTCATCCCGGCCGGCCCCGCCTGATACAAGTCGGCCCCGGCACTCTTCTCAGCCGGCCCCGGCATCCTCCCAGCCGGCCCCGACACTCTCATCCCGGCCGGCCCCACCTGATCCAAGTCGACCCCGGCACTCTTCTCAGCCGGCCCCGGCATCCTCCCAGCCGGCCCCGGCACTCTCATCCCGGTCGACCCCGCCTGATCCAAGTCAGCCTCGGCACTTTTCTCAGCCGACCCCGGCACTCTCATCCCGACCGGCTCCGGCACTCTTCTCAGCCAGCCCCGGCATCCTTCCAGCTGGCCCCGGCACTCTCATCCCGGTCGGCCCCGCCTGATCCAAGCTGGCCCCTTGTGCCTCGGCACCTACCTCCGCCAAGCCTCCGCCTGCCATGATGACTGAACCACAGCGTTCAAAACACCTCTGCGGAATCTGGCGTGGGAGAGTTTAAATTCACTATAACAGAATAAGATTCCAAACAAGGAATCATACCAAGATGCGGCCTATGACCTACAATAGTGGCCTAGGGACCACGTAGCCACTGAGTCTCCAGCCATCGGCCAGCTCTCCCCGCCTCCCAGCCGTCGATCCTCTAACTAGTCATATACGGATCCTACCGGCCCTGTAACAACCTGATTCGAATCCGTTTCGAATCCTAATAACTTTCGAACCTTCCAGAAGACGCTCAAGATCCAGGTGACTGCTTATAAATACTACCACCCTCAAGCCTCTCAGGTACGGGCATTCTCGGACGCTATTCCCCTTCTTCTCTATCTCTCTGCACACTTGCTCACTCTACTGCTCTTAGCTCTCTTTTCCGCCATTGTCGCTCTGCCCAGAGCTCTCTGGAGGAACTCTTCAGCAAGAGCCTTCTCCTCTCATCTTGTTGTCCGTCGGTCCTTTACTGAATTGAGCGTCGGAGGGTCTTCCACGGAGGGTCTTCCGCGGAGCCCCCCCGCGTGTAGGCTTCCTTGCAGGTTCGCCTAGGAGGAAGCTCGATCAGGAGACCGGACGCGCTCGAGTCGAGGAGCGGATTTCGGCGACAACAGGGTGAATTAAATTTTAAATTAATCTGGATAAAAAGGACATAGATTTGATTAATGGGGTCTATCCTTTTGATGAGGCTTCCAAACTGCTGGTCAATCGACAACCTGATTGGTCATTTGGTATGACTTTTTTTTTTTTTTTTTGTCTCACGACCATTTACGTCCACCATTATCAAAATAATTAAACAAGACAAAATTTTTAAGTTGATCTAAATCTCACCCCAAATCAATTGAGCAAGTTCAAAATCATATAATAATCACCTAAGATAGCATCTCGCTAGCTTTGGGGAGGCTAATCTATGCACACTCCCTAAGGATCTAAAGCCTAAGATCTGATACCACCCTATGTTGTGACCCTCGATTCGAAGCCTGGTCCAAAGACATTGCAATATGGTCGTATTCTTTTAAGTGAACCTTAAACGTATATAAGGCCTACTAAATGTCAAGATAAGCATATAATGACAAACATTAGTATTAGCATAAACTAAATCAATAGATCATATAATGCTGTCATGAATCATCAACCTAATGGCTAATACATTATTTTGTATGTCGATCTCAATACACATATCAATATAGCTAGAATGTCAAATGAAGCCATAACCTATGCATTGCTCTCACTCTTAGTGCCCTACTTTTAGATCTGGATTCAGTAGATATCTGTTATTATTGTTTTTAAAACATAGTAAGGGGGGTAATAAGCTAAAGCACATAGTAAGGGGGGGTAATAAGCTAAAAGCCTAGTAAAAATTCTAGAGATACCATCATCAATATGTAAAGAAAATCAGAATGAATTGTATATCAAGTTATATTTTTACAGAAATTGATATAACATATCCACAAAACCAATTATAGAACTTTTAACCAACCATATTGAAATGACACATAAATCAAATTAAATACCAAAATAATCAACATAATCTCCGTACCCATATCACAATATTCTGCATAATGAAGATACATACTGACAAACTACATGTCGGTAATATATATTTAATAACCTAACTTGACGATATATGCACACACAGATTGATTATTGTACTAGTGCCCAGCTTATTAAATTCAGCCACATCATATCCATAGACCATGGCTAGTTTTACGTTGGCCATTCACAGTTCTCATGCTCTTCTTCAATGTCACCAATTTTGGTTAGTACAGAATTATACTAATACTATCTGAACTAATGCCATGTATTAATAAACAACATCAGATCCATAATCTCAACTATCCTTAGCACTTGATTAAGTTACTCTCCATATTAAAGATATATACTAACAAAATTCTTGCTAGTATGCTAATAATCCATGTTTAATAATCTAACGTGGCGATAGACATATGTACAAGTTGGTTTCCATACTAGTGCCCAACATAAAAATTCAGCCACATCATATCTATAGACCATGACTGATTCTATACTGATCTCTCATGACTCTTAAGTCCTTTTTTGATGACATTGGTTTAGACTAGTAAAAAATCACACCAATATTATCAGAACTAATACTACGTATCAATAATAAAAATTAATACATATCACAGTGACTAGTTTAGATGCCCACATCATTACTCATATTTAACAAAGCCAAATCTTACGATATTCAAAATAACATATCTCAACATAATATACTTATAAATCTTAATTCAAAGCCAATATCGTTCATAACCAAAATAATATATCACAATATAAACAACTCCACAATAAGCCATCATGCAATCAAAGTTTTGATGAATATTGGCAAGGATTCAACAAGAACTCCACAACCGTTAGGATCAAGAGAGAAGGAAGAGAAAGAAGAAGAGATCGAAGAAGGGAAAGAAAAAGAAGAAGAAGAAAAATGGAAAGAAGAAAGATCGGATTTGCTGGTTTGGGTGCTTTTATAGAGGATTTGATCCTCAAAACCCTCTTGATTTAAATGCCATTATTGCAAAAACAGACCATTAGAAGCTGAGATCTGATATTGATAAGAGAGAAAAATAGTTTTAATGGGAGGAACAAGGTGGGTTTGTAGAACATAGAAAATGGTTAGTCGGTTTGAGTTGCCTGTTGGAAGAAATATCCTGCTCTATAAAATAAAACAAAACAAAGCGACATTAATTTAGTGAGATAATCCTATAACTGGCATGTGTTATTGCATATCAATTTCCCTCAAGATGGTGCACATTTTTACTGAGATTAATTTCAATGAGTTCTTTTAGGTGTTTCTAGTATCATCTTACTGATTGTATTTCAAATAATATTAAATTTATATTGAAAGAGAAGACATGATTTAGTAAAATGTAAAGAAGCGCCAACCTAATACAGAGATGGCTTTCGATCAGTTTCATTATCTAACCCTTGGTTTGGATTCCAACAAGAGAAAAGCCAAAAAAGATTCCTATGATTCATGACATATATATATATATATATATATATATATTATTTTTTTATTTTTATAAAATGATAATAGAGCAATAAGGTATGATAGCCCAAAAGCTATTCCTGGATAAATGTACGGGATAGCATTTATCCAGGGATAGCTGAGGGAATAAGCATTTTTTTAAAATTACAAGTCTGCTATCAAGTGATAACTTTAGTTGTTCCTAGGTTCCCTAAGGAATAAGTTCAGGGGATAACCCATGGCATGGTTAACCAATCCCCTTTGGTTAAATTTTTTCAGATCCATCCCTTCTAGCTATTTTGGGAATAAGAAGGGATATACAGGGACCTTAGAGATAGATATGCATGCGTTCAAAAAGAAGAAACAACAACAACAACAGCAACAACAACAATAATAAAATTATGATTTAAATCTAAATTTATGATAAAAATAAGAGAAGATTTCACCAACAAACTAGCAGCTTGGTTCAAACTTCAAAGGGCATAGATGACTATTTTCTCATTAAATAACTTCCTCGATCTAATTAAGAAAACCTGCATGGCAATTTTGCACAGATAAAGTGGCCACATATGCTTGGATGAAAATAATAAGCTTTATTAATTGTCTTAGAGGTGGGAGGATTTGGCATGCTATTTAAATTTATGTGTGCTAGCAGTAAAATGCATGGACATCTTGAAAAACTTAGCCATGCGTTTTCTTCCTGTGATGCAAGCATGTGAATGGCAGTAAAACTGCTTGAACTTTAGGGGCAAAGTGGATCAAATAGATTAAAAAAAAAAAGGAAAAGGAAACCTAAAGATAAGTCCGAGAAATTATGCTTGCCCCTGACGATAAGAGTCTAATCGTCGCTCCTCTTCTAATATATATATGCCAAATCTTAACCGGAACCAATTCCTTCAATTCAAGCCTGTCCACAACTACCTACGGTTTGTATAAAGCCAAGCACCCCCAACGCAAATCCTTCTCCTTCCATCACAGCTATGCCCATCTCCCAACAAGGCCTCACCACACGCGAGAGCGAGAGCGAGAGAGAGAGAGCCATGGCAGAGGAATTCCAGACTGGGATCTGCAGTAGTGGTAGCTGGTGGAGCACCGCAAGGACCGGCGCCTTCGACGGCCCCATGATGACCACATCGGTTTCATGCTCAACGGAGTTCACCAACGTCGGCGGAAGCTTCACCTGGGCGCCAGCCGCTGACATGGTGGAGGCCAAGTCGAGGTCCTCCGACGAGTCCCCAGGTTCAGTCTCAAACAGCTCCATCACCTTCCAAGACGCACACAAACCCCATGCCTCCTCCGATCAAGTACTGGTCGCCGACCCCATAATGGATTCCACGTTACACGCATCCGATTTCGGCCTCTCCTCCCCATCAATCAATTGGAATCAACCTTTATTGTGAGTCTGCCCTTCGTCTTAATTATTCTTTAATTTGATCACTTCTGTCATTTATATATATATATATATATGTTTAAATCTATATCGTACGATATAATTTGATGTAGAAGAGCTGAGAACAATTTACATGCGATGCTCCAAGAGGACATGAGCTCAAGGCCCTATCTTCGACACGAGCCGGTGATAGGATCCGATCAACTTAACATGACCGTTGAGAATTCCTCCTCGAACTTTATAGAGGATTTGAAGCAAGGACTGATCATGCAAGGCCAACATCCTTTGAACTCCATTGCTAATACCTACCCTCTCTTTCCCGCATCGTTTGGATTACCGCCGACGACGCTGCTACAAGGCCTATTCGAACCTGAAACAAAACATCTGCAGTCTTTCATTAACGATCAGCGGATGATTTGTCCGGTGAGTTTTCATGGAGTTTTGAACGAGTCGTTGCCATCTCAAGCGGTCAAATTGCCACAGTTAAACAAGGCCTTGTCTCTGAATCAGCAACAACTCTTCTCCAACAACACCCCCTTCTGGAATCCCTCGTCCACCGCTACCAATGAAACAAACTTGGGGCTTTACTCTTCGTCAGCCACTGAGTTAGCCCCACATGCCTTCGACGGAAAAACAAACTGCAGTAATCTTTTAATGAAGGTATAAGTGTTGCCAAGAGTGGATGTTTATTATCTTCTCATTCCGGTTATGAGGTCTTTTGTGGTCTAAATTGGGTTATCTTAATCATTTACAGACGTCTAATTCAAGTGGAGTTTGTGGAGTTGGGGACTGTAGCTCGAATGCTATGAAAAACGCCAGTGAGCCGGCATTCAAGAAGCCCAGGATAGAGACACCGTCGCCATTGCCAACTTTTAAGGTACTTAGATCGAGGATCCTATCGAAATCTTAATCAATGGGTATTTGATGTTCTCGTGTGAAATTTAATGAGAGCTTGAGGTTATTATTTCTACCAGGTCAGGAAAGAAAAGCTAGGGGACAGGGTCACGGCATTGCAGCAACTGGTGTCACCTTTTGGAAAGGTGATCAAGGCTTTTGATATTCCCGTTTTCCCCATGAGTAGAGCTCGAAGTTTTTCTTTAGGTTCTCATAAAAGCATATTATTATTCTTGCCTTTATAACTAAATTCCACTCCTTTTCCAGACCGATACTGCATCGGTTCTTCATGAGGCCATCGAGTACATCAAGTTTCTTCACGAACAAGTTGGTGTAAGTCTTTCTTTAACACCAAGTCTCTCCTTTTAACACCTTCTTGTAAAGCAAAAGTCTCTATACAACGCTGTTCTCTAATACTTGTTATACCATTGCAGGCTCTTAGTGCTCCATATTTGAAAAATGGCCATCCAATGCAACACTTACCGGTAATATAAATGTCCCATTTAATGAAAATAATATTGTTTTCCAATTATGTTTTCAAGTAGTGCATGGATTCTTTTTTCAGTTCATGATAAAAAATGAACTGTCCTGAATTGGGATTTACCTGCAGAATTCGGATAAAGCAAAGGGTGGAGAAGGGCCGAAGCTAGATCTCAAAACCCGGGGGCTCTGTCTTGTTCCAATATCCAGCACTTATGCAGTGGCTAGCGAGACCCCAGTTGATTTCTGGACTCCAACATTCGGAGGAAATTATAGGTAAGGGGAAGGATAGTTTGTTGAAGAGGAAGGAGAGAAATAATTTCTTCTATTAGAAGCATGCTGTTAACAAGGAATGATAGACTAGGAGGAGGGAGGATATAACCCATAACTCCATATCATGACCTTAGTAGTGAGAGAGAAAAGAGGAAGGCGAGAACGGATGGCCCATTGGAGACAAGGTGTGGGACAGTTCTAAGGGAATGACGTAAGGCTGACCATGGATTGGATAGCTTTAGAAGGGAATAATTCAGTGTTGCATTAATTAATATATTTAGGGGTAGGTTAGGGAATGGGAACAGTTACTAAATGTGGCAGGCAATGTGAGATTAATTTAGATAGTATGGACAGTTTTCTTAATTACTGAACTTAGCACAAAAGGAGTGGATCAATGTGAAGGAGTCCAGAGGTGGGTGTTGTTTCAGTTTGGTGTGTATAATGTATGAACCATAAAGGCTGGCACTGCTTTTCTTTTTCACAAAAAATAATAATGACAAGAAGGAATAATTAAGTTCCAGTGTAGGAGCAAGTGCGTGGTCTTTTTGTTTTGGGATCGAGCTTTTTCAGTTAATTTAAATATTGTGGGTGCAGCAAAGTCAGAGACAGGCCCACTCACTCACTCTCTCTCTCTCTTCTCTTCTCTTGAATATTTGCTCATGGAGAGGTGGGGAATGCCTTTATCTCCATTGTATGATAACATTGCCAACCATTAAATGAAACTCTCAACAAAGAATAAAAGAGAGAGAGATGCAGTGTTGCATCATTTTTTTTTAAATAAAAGAAAGAGATCTCCAGTCTGCAGTGTCGCTTCAGAGTATGGAGAACTAGGAGATTCTTAGAAATTTTATATTTGAGAAGTAAAAAATATGCAGACAGATAAAATATACTTGAACTTCAGTTTATGTAGTCCTATGGTTCTGCAACTATTGTTGTTGGATAATTGTTGGGTTAAGAATAAAGGGCACAAGAGAAAAGATAGTTTCTTCAGGCTTAGCCATGGAAATATAAATTATAATATTTGGTTCGGAAGCATGTTCTTTTTTGGGGTTATAATGCGATTGGAGGGTTCAAGGGCTTTAAATATTCATTTAGTTTGGAGAACAAAATATTGAATACTTCAGCAGCTGAGCTTAATTTTATCTAATTAGCATTGATAACTTGTAGGTGTTTTTCCCACTTCTCTTTGGTACTACTAACTTAATACGTTGATAGCTTATTCCGAATCTGATAATATGTTTACACAGCAATATTGCTGATAATTATATGTAGTCTAGAGGTACTCTAATGAACTAATGCCAAGAGGAGGAAATGGAAGCAGAAAAAGACTTGGTAGTGGAAGTTTAGGTTTAGGAAACTCCACTCAGATTTGTTTTCCTTCATATTATTCCTAAATATCAGTGCTTGGATCAGTTGAAAATTAACAATAGTTTCTTGGTGCAACAAAATCTTTTTTTTCCATGAAAGTAGAAGGAGAAACTTAGGACTTTAATATGCAAATATTTCAGTTCCTGCAACTCTTTTCTTTCATTTTTTTTTTCCATTTCCCTTTAGTGGAAAATAATGCCTAGAACCGGCAACTACTAAAAATCAGGAGCTCGAAAGAAAACGAGCCGAACAAGCAACTTGCTCACTAGTATTGCTTTTATCAAATGCCATTTCCTAGCAAAGTGAATGAAAAAAATTTAAGGCTAACACTGTAACTGCGGTTGAAAGTATAGTAGTTATATTTACATTGCCAACATCTCTCCATTCTCTGTGATCCTAATATTATGAACTTATAACTATAGAGCTTGTGTTGCTGTATATTTAGTCTCATATCAATTTTACATTAAATAGAATTTTGATAATTATATAAAATGAAATAGTTTTTAAAGTGAGCTTTTGAGTTAACATCAGAACTTAAATAGAAAGAAAGGAATAGTAAGAACTCTTATAGATATATTTAGTTTTACATTTGTTATACAATAGATAACATTGAATGCTTGTATAAGATTGAAAAATTAAAATACCACTTTTTTAGATGGATTGATGCACTGACATTTTTTTTGATAATAGTAATAAAATAGTTTTCAAACATTAGTAACCTCATTTATCACACCATCCTCAAAGATGGGTGTTATGGTACAATATCATATAGAATCTTAGCACACCAAAATTGGAAAATGATTGAACAAAGAATTTGTAGCAAACCTTCTCCAGCAATGCAGTCGGGAGAGAAAAATTTTCCCTTTTTTCTAAATGATGCTTCCAAGTAATTTTTCTAATGTATTTTGTGATAATAAAGTCCTGAGAAGAAGTAATTCATTCATACAGAATTTCCACACATATATTCTAATTGGTAATCGATTACTTTAAATGTACTTGGACCAGCAAGAAGTGGTCGTTGAACATTGAATTTAAGATGAGCATTAAACTTGCAATAACATCATATATAATTATAATTAGACTCTTGACTCTTTTGGAAACACAAATTCAGCCTTCTCTCATTCTTTACACCACTTGATGAACTTAGATTCTCCTGAGGTCAACTTCTAAGCAAACCAAGCGAGCCAAACATTGCCAAAACATTAGGGAGTAGAGGGTTTCCATTTCTTGAATGCTAAACATTCTTTCGTCATCCACTAAAAAGTGATGAGATTCAGAGCCATGTGACAAACTTGGCTATGGTCCATGTGGAGGAGGTTCTAGGTGATTCGATCCCACTTGCAAGTGCTCGTACCATTATCCTTCAAAATAATAGAAAGTGCCATACGATAAATAAAGGAAAATAGTTAACGGATGCCATCACTTGGCATCTGTTAATGTGCATCCTTGAATTACTAAAAAATAACTTTTGTTTTTAGGAGCACATATTTTTTTCAATTGAAAAAATATACATAGTTAATACTAGGAAACAAAGACGTTTGACTCGCGAAGTGACGCGACTAACATCCAACAAATTTTTGACATGTCATTTAAGCTAATGAAGGAGCTTTTCTTTGCGCCTGAGAGCCTTCATCATCCTCGTATGGATTGAGATTAGCGATCATTGATTATATATGGCCCAAGCCCTTGAAGAGCAACATGCTCTTTATTGTTCTTGAACAATCAACATCATTGTTTACGACATCATGGACATCATATACATGCAAAACTATACTAATTTTCTTTCATAAAAAAGCTGTGGCATACTCAAAAATTCTTTTCTCCAACTACTTCCCATAAAAAAAAAAAAAAAGCTAGTTACAGCTCTTTTAGGAGTTTCCTCTATAAAGCAGACAATTTGCAAAATAAAATACCATATTTTGCACTTTCAGATATTAGATCAAGACTTAATATCTTGCATTTTAAAATTATCTAGCTTATTATAGCTTACTAACTCAATTACCATCATCAGTTTCGTGCTCTTAAAAAATCACCCAAATGCACATTATTTTGTAATCCTTTATATAATTTCAAACATCATATATCATGATTAATAGGGCAAATCTCATGTTAAAATGGTTATCCTTCTTGCATGGAAAGTACTTGAAGCTAATTAAATACTCGTGTGTGCACACTGCATGCTGATGCATGCGGAGATGAGTAAGCAAGTAAGAAGAGGTTTTATTTCAAAAAAAAATTGGTGGAAGTATTGGATAGAATTTTATGATAATTGATCCAGTCAAATAAACAAATTGATCATCTTATGGTGAAAATGTCCAAATTTTGAAGTTATATTACTGCCTAAATTTAATTTTTCATTATGTTGCACATAGAGTACTCTATCATTGGCATGTGAAGATCATGGTGATCAAAGATACATTTAATATGAAAGATACAAAAAAAGTCTTTAAACATTCAAGTGATTGGCTAGTTTCTATTGTATACATACATGAATGTATGTATCTTCCTTTGCTCAAAGGAATAATAAAAAAAAAAACATATATTCTTTGAAATGGGTTACCAGTACAAATCTCTTCTAACTCATATTATCTCATTTGCAGCATTTTGTAGGAGTTATCAATCAATCACTAGCTTAGTTGCACTCCTTTCATTTCAAATAGAACCTAAGTTGCATCTTCCTTTGCTCAAAGGAATAAAAAAAAAAGCCCTGTGTTCATGCTTAACGAAGGTCTAAAAATATTGGGATAAAAACAAATCTTTGATCAGAAATATTGGGACAAAACCCAAGCCACATTACATAGTCATAATTTTAGCGACTAGTTCTCATGGACATGAGTTTTTGAGTGGTCCAAATTTGCAAGCCGAACTTCTTTGAAGGATTGAATATTGTAACTTAGGGTTTGATTAGATTAGTTGTTGAAGGCTCGCTAGTAGCTGCTGAAACAACTGATTTAAGAGTATTTGGTGGATCCAGCTGATAATTGTTGGCCTCTCATTAACTAGCTATTGGAACCGGCTAGTTAAGTAGTTGATGGAATCAATGACTGCTTTGAGGATCAAAATAAAAATTATAAAGATATGAATGCCCCTATAAATTAAACTGAACTCTATCTTTCCTTTTTTCTTTCCAAACCTTTCACCATAAAAAATTACATTTTTAACCATGCCAATTATGCGTTGCGAAACAAGAATATGCGTCGCTAAATACGCTTAGCGACGCCATTACGATGCAATACTGCCGTCGCTAAACGCTGGGTTGGTAAACCACTATTTGTCGTAAATGCATCACTAATTAGTGACACTGAAAATACTTCGCTATTTAGCAATGACAATAATGCATCGCTAGCTTTTGCGATGCAAAATTGCATTGCAAAACTAGTGATGTCTATTTAGTGACAAAATTTTAGCGTTGCAACAATGCATCGCAGTGGTGTCATAATATTAAAATTATTATTTTTAAATTTGATTATCTGAAAGTAAAATTTAAACCTGCTTATACATTTAATAATGTATGCTAAATAAAGAGATATGGCAATCAAAAAGACATACTCATGCTGATATTATAAAAAAACATTAAATTAATAAAACAAGGCTGAAATTTTTCATTAAATTGAACAAGATAAATTTCATCACATTACATAAATCAAACATACATAACAATTATGTATACATAACAATTATGTATACATAACAATAAAATAAAATTAACATCAACAATCCTATGCTTTTGAATTAGATGGATGGCACATTTCATCTTCTTTAGCTTCATATTTAGTATGCCATCTCATATTGAAAGCACTAGCTTCTGATCTGTATAATCTTAACAGCCATGGAGTAAGAGGACAGTAATGCATCCTCTTATAGCATATTTTTTCTCCTGCTTGAACTAGCTTCTTCTTGATCATTATTGTACCTCGATTCCCTACATATCTTACACCATTTCAATCCTAAATCTTCACCCCAATATATCATACAATTGTTTAAATAGAAGTCAATCTTATTCGCTGGTAGACTAAGCCCATGCAATAACTTTTTTGTCGAGTAAAAATTGTTTGCTGCAACATTATCACTTGGCATAACTTCCTTTATTAATCCTTCCACTGCATCAAAAGCCTTTTCTGATAAGTGATGCTTTGCCTTAATATTTAGCAACCGAGTAGCCAAAGACAGCTGCGAATGATTCTCGCATTTAGAATATAATTCTTGATTTGCAACACGCATGTCATAAAATTATTGTGCTTCTAGATTTGGTTCTTCGTTAAATGAACTTTGATTGAATTCATTACTTGCTGTATTCATCACCATTTCTTTGTATGTAGTTAAATTAACAAATGGCTCATCATCAGCATTTGGCACTTGATTGCTTTTCCATATAATTGTTTTCTTTGTTTCACCGTGACAGCTCCAAACTTCGTACCCAGGCACAAATCTTTTTTTACAAAGATGCACCTTCACAGTTTCAACATCTCTATAGGCTTTGTTCTGACACTTGTTCAAATTACAGGGGCATCTAATCAGAGGACCATCCATCTAGTATGGTTGACTACAAGCAAACGCAATAAATTTCTTCAATCCGTTAAGAAAATCAGGATTAAGCAATTTATCTTTTAACCTTGCATACATCCATGAGCGATCTTCGCTCATTTTGGGCTGATTTATACGAACACAACTTCTATTTTATGATTCAGACCATTAAGTTCATTAAGTATTAATTCAAATTACACATGCAACAAAATAGCATGCTTTATCATGTAATCGTGTATGATGTATGTTACCAATATTCTTTTATATTATAACTTCTTGGATAAGTTGTCAAGATTTATTCATCTTCTTAGGATACTCTTATACTGTCAGGAAAGTAATTTGCATATCAATTATATAAATTTTTTTGAGATACGTCCATGCATCAATGCATCAATGTATATAGTAGATCATAAATATCAAGATGCAGAGTTTTCCAAAACTATCATAAATTTATATGTAAATCCTACATTTTTCAAGAATGCCAAATCAAAAATAAGAACTAAAGGGTTCTAACTCATCAAGAACCAACACAATTCTTTTTCACTAAAATGTAAAATCTAAAAAAACAGAAATGTATCTCAAACATTCATGTAACCATGAATACAATCGATTAGCTTAAGAGCTTATCACATATCTAATCATTAATGCAGAAACACACATAATCTTTTTAGAAAAACATATTGGAAAAATAACTGAGAGCATGAGAACACACGTAAACCTAAAGATCCATTTAAACCTAGGTATTCTGTGCCAAGAATATCATAAATATCTAATAACCAACATCAAAGAAATTATAAATATATTCTCAAACCAATAATTTTGCCAGAAATCTATTAATAATAACCTAGGTAAAAACCCAGAATCCAGCAGCACAAACAACGAAAGCAACACAAACCAATAATTATATACATGGGCCAATTTTAATCAAAATCAACTACGGAAGCAGCAAGAACACTAGAATCCAGCAACGTAATACCTAACAAATATTGAAGTTAGGTGGAAGCCTTACCTTTCGGAGGAAGAGCGTCGCGAGAAGATGGAAGGGTGGAAGCCTAAATCCCTTGCTCGGATGGAGGAGAATAAGAGGCAAATGCAATTGAAAAGCCCTAGCATCAATGAGAGAAAACATCAAAAAATCAGACAATAAACTGAAAATAAAGGAAAGAAAATTAATATCCGCTTCCACTCATGGATCGAAGGAAGCCGGTCAGAACTCCTCTCTTCCTTCCACTGATACTAGTGAAGGATTCTTGTTCTTCTTTATTGAAAGAAAGGCCTTACGGCTACATATATCTATTAGGATTTTTATCTATGCGTACCATACTCGCTTGCCTACCATCTTTAGCTCGGGCTGTCAAATCTATGCATGCCATCCTTGGCTTAGGCTGCCAAATCTATGCGCGCCCATACATTTAGCAGGCTTTCACTTGCAGCTTCTAGCATGGGTTGCCAAATTTGCTGCATGCCTAAATCTGCTCAAATCCATAGGCTCCCACTTGCCACTTTTGACATAGGTTACCAATTTGTTGCACGCCGAGATCTACCTGGATCCATCAACTCATGACAGCTACTAAACCTGTGTGCCACTTTCAATTTTTACTTGCCATTTTTGGAAGAATTATGAGACATTGTTTAACACTACAAGAAAATAATGAAATAGCGACTCAATTTTAGCGACGCAAAGATGCGTCACTAAAATTGTGACTACATTGCGACGCCTCTGCATCAAAAAAATATTGCGACGCAAATAGCGACGCATTAGCGAATCAATAAACCATAAAATTAAAAAAAAATTAAATTTAGCGACGCAAAAATGCATCGCAATATTTATAAAATATGTTTTTTTAAATATTATTAAAGGAATAAAATATTGCGACGCAGCTAAGTGCGTCGCAATATTTTTAAGAAAATTAATTATGTTAAATAGCAACGCATTAGCGACGCAATAATATAAAATAAGAAAAAATATATTTAATATAGCGACGCAAAAATTACGTTACAAATATTAATAAACAAATTAATTTTTATAAAATATAATTATGAAATAAAAATATTGCGACGCAACTCAGTGCGTCGCAATATATTTAAAAAACATAATAATTTTAAATAGCGACGCATTAGCGACGCAATAGACCAGAAAATTATAAAAATTAATTTTAATTTAGTGACACACTAATTGCTTCGTAATTATTTTAAATAAAATTAATTTTTATAAATATTAATATGAAAAAAAATATTGCGATACAAAAAAGTGCGTCGCAATGTTTTTAAAAAACTTAATTATTTTAAATAGCGACGCATTAGTGACGCAATAAACCAGAAAAATATAAAAATTATTTTTAAATTTAGCGACGCAATAATTGCATCACAATTAATTTAAATAAAATTTATTTTAAGAAAATAGTATTATGAAATAAAAATATTACGACGTAATTCAGTGCATCGCAATGTTTTGTTAAAAATAAATATGTTAATTAGCGACGTAATAGCGATGCAATAAAACAGTAAAGTAATAAAAAAAATTTATTTAATGACGCAAATTAATACGTCGCAATATTTTAAAAGAAATTCATAATGCCAAATTAGCGAGGCATTAGCGATGCAATAAATTAGAAAATATAATTAAAAATTAATAATGTCCGAGATCGGTCGTCGTCGACCGTGATCGATCATGGTTTCGATCGATCGCAACCGTCGGGTTATCGCCGATCGGATCGATCACGACGGTCCGAGATCGGTCGTCGCCGATCGGGATCGATCATGGCTTGGATCGATGGCAACCGTCGGATCATCGCCGATCGAGATCGATCATGGCTTCGATCGATCGCAATCATCGGATCGTCACCGATCCGATCGATCGCGACAATCCGAGATCGATAGTCGCCGACCGGGATCGATCATGGCTTCGATCGATCGCAACCCTCGATCGTCACCGATCCGATCGATCGCGATGGTCCGAGATCGGTCGTCGCCGATCAGGATCGATCATGGCTTGGATCGATCGCAACCATCGGATCATCGCCGACCGGGATCGATCATGGCTTCGATCGATCGCAACCGTCGGATCGTGGCCGATCCGATCGATCGCCATGGTCCGAGATAGGTCGTCGCCGATCGGGATCGATCATGGCTTGGGTCGATCGCAACCGTCGGATCGTCGCCGACCGGAATCGATCATGGCTTGGATCGATCGCAACCGTCGGATCATCGCCGACCGAGATCGTCATGGCTTCGATCGATCGCAACCATCGGATCATCGTCGACCGGGATCGATCATGGCTTGGATCGATCGTATCCGTTGGATCGTTGCCGATCCGATCGATCGCCACAGTCCGAGATAGGTCGTCGCTGACCGAAATCGATCATGGCTTGGATTGATTGCAACCGTCGGATCGTCGCCGACCAGGATCGATCATGGCTTGGATCGATCGCAACCGTCGGATCATCGCCGATCGGGATCGGACATGGCTTTGATCGATCGCAACCGTCGGATCATTGCCGACCGGGATCGATTATGGCTTCGATCGATCGTAACCATTAGATCGTCGCCGATCTGATCGATCGCCATGGTCCGAGATAGGTCGTCGCCGACTGGGATCGATCATGGCTTGGATCGATCGCAACCGTCGGATCATCGCCGACCAGGATCGATCATGGCTTGGATCGATCGCAACCGTCGGATCATCGCCGATCGGGATCGATCATGGCTTCGATCGATCACAACCATCGGATCATCGCCGATCCGATCAATCGCGATGGTCCGAGATAGGTCGATGCCGATCGGGATCGATCATGGCTTGGATCGATCGTAACCGTCGGATCGTCGCCGACCAGGATCGATCATGGCTTGGATCGATCGCAACCGTCGGATACTCGCAGACCAGGATCGATCATGGCTTGGATCAATCGCAACCGTCATATCGTCGCCGATCCGATCGATCGCGACAGTCCAAGATAGGTCGACGCTGATCGGGATCGATCATGGCTTGGATCGATCGCAACCGTCGGATCATCGCCGACCGAGATCGATCATGGCTTGGATCGATCGCAACCGTCGGATCGTCGACGATCCGATCGATCACGACGGTCTGAGATAGGTCGTCGTCGATCGGGATCGATTATGGCTTGGATCGATCGCAACCATCGGATCATCGCCGACCAGGATCGATCATGGCTTGGATCGATCGCAACCGTCGGATCATCGCCGACCGGGATCGATCATGGCTTCGATCGATCGCAACCGTCGGATCGTCGCCAATCCGATCGATCGCGATGGTCCGAGATAGGTCGACGCCGACCAGGATCGACATGGCTTGGATCGATCGCAATCGTCGGATCATCGCCGATCTGATCGATCGCCACGGTCCGAGATAGGTCGTCGCCGATCGAGATCGATCATTGCTTGGATCGATCGCAACCGTCGGATCATCGCCAACCGGGATCGATCATGGCTTGGATCGATCGCAACCGTCGGATCATCGCCGACCGAGATCGATCATGGCTTGGATCGATCGCAACCGTCGGATCGTCGCCGACCGGGATCGATCATGGCTTGGATCGATCGCAACCATCGGATCATCACCGACCGGGATCGATCATGGCTTGGATCGATCGCAACCGTCGGATCATCGCCGATCGGGATCGATCATGGCTTCGATCGATTGCAACTGTCGGATCATCGCCGATCCGATCGATCGCGACGGTCCGAGATAGGTCAACGCGGATCGGGATCGATCATGGCTTGGATCGATCGAAACCGTCGCATACTCACCGACCGGGATCGATCATGGCTTGGATCGATCACAACCATCGCATACTCGCCGACCGGGATCGATCATGGCATGGATCGATCGCAACCGTCGGATCGTCGCCGATCCGATCGATCGCCACGGTCCGAGATAGGTCGTCACCGACCAGGATCGATCATGGCTTGGATCGATCGCAACCGTCGGATCATCGCCGACCGGGATCGATCATGGCTTGGATCGATCGCAACCGTCAGATCATCGCCGACCGGGATCGATCATGGCTTGGATCGATCGCAACCGTTGGATCGTCGCCGAACCGATCGATTGCGATGGTCCGAGATAGGTCGACGCCGACCGGGATTGATCATGGCTTGGATCGATCGCAACCGTTGGATTGTCGCCGATCCGATCGATCGCCACGGTCCGAGATAGGTCGTCACCGTAGCGACACATTTTCGAAGAAAAAAATAAACAAATATTAAGAGGCAATGTATGCGTCGCAATTATTTTAGTAAATATAATTTTTATCAGTAATAATAAATAAAAGAAATATAATATTGCGACGCATTAGTTGTGTCGCAATTTTTTCTATAAATATATGTAATGAAAAAGTATAAAAAAATATTGCGATGCAATTTTTGCATCGCAATTATTATCATAAATTATAAATATTATCATTTATAAATATTAAAAATTATTGCGATGCCGTAGCGACGCATTTTCGAAGAAAAAAATAAACAAATATTGCGACGCAATGTATGCATCGTAATTATTTTTAGTAAATATAATTTTTATCAGTAATAATAAATAAAATAAATATAATATTGCGATGCATTAGTTGCGTCGTAACATTTTTCTATAAATATATGTAATAAAAAAGTATAAAAAAATATTGCGACATAATTTTGTGTCGCAATTATTATCATAAATTATAAATATTATCATTTATAAATATAAATAATTATTGCGACGCTGTAGCAACGTATTTTTGAAGAAAAAAATAAATAGATATTGCGACGCAATGTATGCGTCACAATTATTTTTAGTAAATATAATTTTTAGCAATAATAATAAATAAAAGAAATATTTTTTTGTAAAGGCCAAGGCCAAGACCGTGGCCGTCTTCTCCGGCCACGGCCGCTGCCGTGGCCGGCAGTGGCCTGGCCACGGTGGCCAGGCCACAGTAAAAAAAAAATGTCTTGTAACAGGGGGGGTGGGGAAACCCCCCCCCATTTTGTCTTCTCCGCCATGGCCGCTGCCGTGGCCAGTAGTGGCCTGGCCACGGTGGCCAGGCCACAGTCAAAAAAAAAAATTTTGGCTAACAGGGGGGGTGGGGAAAACCCCCCCCATTTTGTCTTCTTCGGCCACGGCCGGAGAAGCCGGCCATGGCCACTGCCATGGCCGGCAGTGGCCTGCCACGGTGGCCAGGCCACAGTCAAAAAAAAAAAAAAATTGTGATAGGGGGGGTGGGGAAACCCCCCCCCCCCATTTTGTCTTCTCCGGCCACGGCCGCTGCCGTGGCCGGCAGTGGCCTGGCCACGGTGGCCAGGCCACAGTCAAAATTTTTTTTTTTTCTTTGTAAAGGGGGGGGGGGTGGAAAAATGTAACATCCTGAAAACCTTGTAATTTATGGCATTTTCATTTGAAATGAAAGTCAGAAAGTTTCAGTGAAATGTGGGTGTGTTGGCCTTTTGATAAATGTAAAGAGAAGAAATTTTGGAGTAAATAAGTATATTTCTGAATGTTAATGAGTTTGATTTAAGAAATTGAGAGACTTAAGTTTTAATGGGTTTAAATCACAAGAAAAATCAAGTTTAGTTTGAGTTTTATCCTAAAATGATGTTTTTAGTGGTTGGAGTCGACCCTAATTGGAGTGGAGTCGACTCTGGCACGGTTTTAAACTTTCGGCACGCTTTGGAGTCGACCTGCAGAGCTGGAGTCGACCCTACTTTTGGAGTCGACCCCTACTTTTCTGGAGTCGACCCTATTTCTGCTGGAGCCGACTCCAATCTGTTCGAGCCGACTCCAAGACGGCAGGTTTTTCTGAGTTAAATCTTGAGAATTCATATTTAATCCGTTTCAAGTCCGATTTGGATGCCGTTTGAACCGTTGGATTTCTAAAATCGAGTTCTTCAAGCTGGTAAAGTCTTTTCTTAGAAATGTTACATAAAAGTATCGATTTAAGTAAAAAATGATAATCTGGGCTATAAATCGATTAAAAAAATGCTATATCAGGGGCAAAATGGGAAAAGGCTCCGATGTCAATTGCTAATTGTGTTAAGGGCAACTTGGGAAAGAAAATCTAAGGGCAAAATATCATGGTTATAAGTGAGCCACGTGTTTTCCAAAAAGCGTGCGTTAAGAGTGTTTGAGGGCAAAAGGGAATTTGGCATGCCTTAACCCTTAAGTTTCCAATGACTTGGTCCCCAAGTCATTAGAGAAAAAGGGAAACGTGGGTTCAGCCAGAGAAAAAGAAAGAAAGAAAGAGAGAAAGAAGAGGAGAAAAGAGAGGAAGAGGAAGAAGAAGAAGAAGAAAAAGGAGGAAGAAAGAGAAAGGGAAAGGGAAGCTTGGGGTTTGTGCTCGACTCCAGGTAAGCTATAGCTTCCCTAGATCTTGTATGACTTTAGATTTTCTTAGATTATTGTATTTTGAGGTAATAGTAGAAGTAATCTTGAGTAGAGAAAGGGTGGAAGAAAATAATGAGATATTAGAGGATAGATCATGTATGCATGCATGGTTCGTGGGAAAACCTCGTGTGGAGGTAATCCTAATAGCTATCGTATCTGTATGTTGACGTAGGTCAAGAGGGTTATTCCAGGGAGCCGGAATACCAGAGTTGAGTACCAGTCGAGGAGTAACCTACTAAGGTGAGTGGGTTTCTCATCTAGCAATGAGAAGTTAATTTGAGCTAGTATAATGAGATTAATACCTAGTTATGGTATGTTATGTTTAGCAGAGTATTATGTATGTTTTAAATATGAGAAATGAGAACCTAGTATATGATCTGATAAATGAGTTTTGAGTTTTGAGCATAAACACATAAGCATGAGTTTCGATGAGGGATTTTTAATGTATACATGGCATATTTGCATGATAAAGCTTTACAAATGATGTATGTATCATACTGAGCATCAGGCAGCTAGGGGGCTGATCACCCTTTAGACTGTACTGTAGCATGAGCATTGCACACTACTATCGAGCCGGCACCTCCTTGCGAACAGATCGTACGATGAACCCCAGAATCAGGGGTGAGTGCACGCTTAACCAGCCAGTGGGGCTGGTTGTGAGCAGCCCGTGGGGGCATGAATCATAGCTCAGTGGAGCTGATTACTATATATAGCCCGTGGGGGCAGAGAGAAAACCCGAGGTTCCAGGGTTAAGGAACAAAGCACTTTGCCAGGTGAACCGCACGGGTAAGGGGTGCTATTTGTGCGGGGATCCTGTTGCTAGTCACGCACCCGATGAGAGTACACCTACAAGGGCGACTGTAGGGTGGTACCTCAGAGGCATTACACACACAGCCCAGCATCATGAGATCTAAAAGCATATGTTGTGATATAAAAAGGGCCAATGGGCCAAATAGTTATCCCGAGAGGGAGAGCTTACTTGAGATGCCAGTGGGCAAGCAGATCCGATGGGAGTCTGGGTTGTAGATAAAGAATGCATATTTTCATATTGTAATGCATGGATTTTTATCTTAATGAGTTATCTTTCAGTGAAAAGTTATTATAGAGTATTTCAGTACTGATATGTTATTTGAAGAATAAGCTACATTTTATTTTATCTGATATCATGTTAAAAATGTACTTTGAGTTGTACAAGCTAAATAGTTTCAGCATACGATTGAAATTAAGAGGTTATGGTTCTCTATTTCTCCATAGTTAGATGGTTATCCAGTCACTGGGACTTAGGTCTCATCCCTCTATGATTTAAATGTTCTTTCAGATCAGTGAGTATTTCTGCCAGGATCACAAGATAAGCAGGACAGACCCTTAGCTGGTGAAGCTTGCTTGGATGCAAGAGTGTATAAATGCTAGCCTTGTATATTGAGAGAGTGTGGTTTGATATTTGTATTTTGTATATGTGTATGTGTACAGTGAGATGTAATGATGTTTTAGACCTTTTTGGATATGAATACGAGACTTATGTTTTGGAGAAAATTATGAGCATGATGTGTGCACTTAGGATTTTGATGTCGATTGTGAATGTGATCTTGTAAACTGCCTGAGGAATGTCATGAAAAATATTATCTGAGCAGGTTGATGCTTAGTGTTGATTGAGTGATTTGTGTATATAATTGAGATGAAAATGAAAAGTTTTTAACAGGATGTGTTTTCGTGTGTCTGCCACTTATGATAATTAGTTGGGGTTCTCTAGCTCTTTATGGAGCGCTACATAAAGACTAGTAAAACTCTATCCGATTACCACAAGTGTGCAGGTGTGCTGTCGGTGGCCCCAGAGAGGAGGGGGAGCTGACAAGTTTTGGTATCAGAGCCCTAGGTTATTAGGTCCTAGGGGAATAAGTATGAGTATGAGTCTAGGATGATTGAATGTTTATGATTATAGCTATTGAATGATGAAACTGATGTAATGAATAATGTCTTGTAGGACGATTACTACAAAGGCATCTAGAGAGACAGAGCAATCTTCAGGCAGGGATAGAAGCAAAGGTCAAAGTAGACTCAGAAGGTCAGTTAGAAGAAGTCAAATTGATAGAATGGCTTCTAGTGATTCCACCGAGCCAGTATCTAAGGAGGCTAGAGTGAGGGCGTCTTCAGAGCAGATGCCAGAGTCTTCTTCACAGTCTATTACCCCTGTGCCAGTAGACCCATCTCGAGTACAGACTCAGGGGCCTAGTATGTCAGAGTTGGTAGGCATGATTACTCAGGCTGTGGTAGCAGCTGTGGGTGCTAGTTCTAGCCTTCCATCTAAAAATACGGAGGTTGTGAGGAATGTGGAAAGAGCCAGAAAGTTAGGGGCTCTGGAGTTCCAGGGAACTACTGATCCTATTCAGGCCGGGGCATGGCTGCAGAGGATCGAGAGAGTATTTGATGTGATGGGATGCTCTGAGGAGCAGAGGCTGAGTATTGCCACCTTTTTACTGGAGGGTAGAGCCCAGAGTTGGTGGAGATCTATTCAGGGCAGGCAGCCCCAGGGAGTGGAGTTGACATGGGAAAATTTTAGAAGAGAATTTCATCAGCAATATTATTCTGAGATTTATAGGGATCAGAAGAGGAGGGATTTCCTTTGTCTGACTCAGGGGAGGATGTCCGTGGCAGATTATGAAGCCACTTTTGTGGAGTTATCTCAGTTTGCTAGGGCCTTGGTGGCTGATGAGAGGGAGAGATGTCGACTATTCCAGGATGGATTGAATCTCCCTATTAAAGCCAAGACCTGTATGCAGACCTACAATAGTTACTCTGAGTTGGTGCAGGGAGCACTCAAAGCCGAGGAGATTGAAAAAGAATATATGAGTAGGAGGCAGGATAGAATGAAAAGAAGTGCTCCTAGTTATTCTTCTGCTCCGGGAGGGACTCAGCCATTTAAGAAACCCCAGAGGACTGGACAGTTTTATTCTGGGTTTAGAGCCCCTGGTGATGTGGGCAGAAGATCAGTATCTGTGTCAGCATCTAGCCCAGTTCAAAGAAAGCCTTATGGGGGTGTGCCTCAGGTTGCCACCAGCAGGGTGTCTGGTGATGTAGGGGAGCAGGGTCGTCCTTCTGGTGGAGGGAGAAATATACCTCCATGTAATGTATGTGGAAAACTTCATTTGGGAGAATGTAAGAGGGGCAATAAGGGATGTTATATTTGTGGTGATCTAGGTCACCTGAAGAGAGATTGCCCTAGGAGAGGGCAGCAGGCTGGTGGGCTTCCTCAGGGGCCAGTAATGCCAAGGGGACAGCCTAGTAGGAGGGGTGATGGTAGTGTTGTGGCTTCAGCCAGTCAGGTGGGGCCTAATGTTAATCAGCCAGGAGGGTCATCCAGTATTCCGAGAGCCGAGGCCAGAGTGTTTGCCATGACCAGGCAGGAGGCTCAGATTGATCCTGATGTGGTGACAGGTATGCTACCCATCGATAATCATGATGCTTATATTTTAATTGATTCTGGATCTACGCATTCATTTATCTCATGTGAGTTTGCTAAGCATCTAGTTAGAGATGTGGGCCAGTTGGGTAGTCAGTTGGTAGTATCTATGCCCGTAGGGAGGCCTTTTATAGCAGACCAAGTGTATAGAGGTTGTGATATTTCTGTGGAGGGTCAGAAATTAGCAGCAGATTTGATTCCTTTGAGGTTGAAAGAGTTTGATGCCATTTTGGGGATGGATTGGCTATCTGTGCATAGAGCCAGAGTAGATTGCTTAAGGAAGGAGGTGATGTTACAAACTTCTGATGATAGAGAGGTCTGTTTTGTTGGTGATAGGAGGGGGTTACCCTCAGGAGTGATTTCAGCTCTGTCAGCCAATAAAATGCTAGCAAAGAGATGTGAAGCCTATTTAGCTTGTGCAGTGAGCCTAGAGGGCAATGGTTTAGAGCTGACGAATATCCCTGTGGTAAGGGATTTTTCAGATGTATTTCCTGAGGAGCTGCCAGGGTTACCTCCTGACAGAGGATTTGATTTCAGTATAGATCTAGCCCCAGATACCAGACCAATAGCCAGGGCACCTTATAGAATGGCTCCAGTTGAATTGAAAGAATTGAAAAGTCAGTTACAAGAATTATTGGATAAAGGGTTTATTAGACCCAGTATATCACCATGGGGTGCACCAGTGTTGTTTGTGAAGAAAAAGGATGGTACCTTGAGGTTGTGTATAGACTATAGACAGTTGAACAAGGTGACCATTAGAAACAATTATCCATTGCCAAGGATCGATGATTTGTTTGATCAGCTGCAGGGGGCAGCAGTGTTTTCAAAGATTGATCTGAGATCTGGGTATCATCAATTGAGAATAAAGAATGAGGATATATCTAAGACTGCTTTCAGGACCAGATATGGTCATTATGAGTTCTTGGTAATGCCATTTGGCTTGACAAATGCTCCAGCTGCTTTTATGGGTCTGATGAATCAAGTATTTCAAGAGTATCTAGATAAATTTGTGATAGTATTCATTGATGACATCTTGATTTATTCTAGAAGTAGTGAAGAGCATGAACAGCATCTGAGGACAGTTTTGCAGATATTAAGAGAAAAGCAATTATATGCAAAGTTTAGTAAAAGTGAATTTTGGCTGGATGAGGTAAAGTTCTTGGGACATGTAGTTTCAGCCAAAGGTATTATGGTAGATCCTCAAAAGATTGAAGCTATAGTAAATTGGGTATCACCTACCAATCAGACTGAGGTGAGGAGTTTCTTGGGGCTAGCAGGATATTATAGAAGATTTATAGAAAATTTCTCGATTTTGGCTTCTCCTATGACTAAGCTGCTTAGAAAGAATATCAAGTTTGATTGGTCTAATGAATGCCAGAAGAGTATGGATGAATTGAAAAAGAGATTAACCTCAGCCCCAATCCTAATACTACCTGATAGTGCCAGTGATTATGTGATCTATAGTGATGCCTCATTGAAGGGTTTGGGGTGTGTTTTAATGCAGAATGGGAAAGTAGTGGCTTATATATCTAGACAGTTGAGATCCCATGAAAAGAATTACCCCACCCATGATTTGGAGTTAGCTGCTGTTATATTTGCATTGAAGGTTTGGAGGCACTACTTGTATGGAAGAAGATGCCAGATATTTACTGATCATAAGAGCTTGAAATATATTCTGACCCAGAAGGAATTGAATTTAAGGCAGAGAAGATGGATTGAATTGATTAAAGACTATGATTGCACTATTGAGTATCACCCAGGGAAAGCTAATGTTGTGGCTGATGCCTTGAGTCGAAAGTCTATGGCCACATTGGCTTCTATCAGAACCGTACAGCTACCCTTGATGATTGAGTTAAGGAGGTTAGATGCAGAGCTAGCTGTAGAAGAATCAGGAGCCTTGTTGGCTACTTTCAGAGTGAGACCCCAAATGCTAGAAGAAATAAGAGAAGCTCAGTTGCTAGATCTACATTTGCTTAAAGCTAGAGATTTAATTCAGAGTGGGTCTCAGTCAGAGTTTTCTGTTAGAGGTGATGGAGTGTTATTATTCAAGGGCAGAGTTTGTGTGCCAGCTGTGGAATCAGTGAAAGATCAGATTTTAAGGGAAGCACATAGCTCAGCTTATTCAATGCATCCAGGTAGTACTAAGATGTATAGAACTATCAAACAGAATTACTGGTGGAATGGTATGAAAAAGGAGATAGCTGAGTATGTATCTAAGTGTTTGGTGTGTCAGCAGATTAAGGCTGAACATCAGTGTCCAGCTGGAAAGCTTCAGCCTCTGTTTGTGCCAGAGTGGAATGGGAGCATATAACTATGGATTTCGTTGTAGGACTCCCAAAGACCAGAAGGGGCAATGATGCTATATGGGTGATAGTTGATAGATTGACTAAGTCTGCTCATTTTCTGCCTATTAAGATTGTCTTTACCTTGGATAGATTAGCAGAATTATATGTGCATGAAATTGTGAGTAGGCATGGTGTGCCAGTATCGATAGTATCAGATAGAGATCCAAGGTTCACATCTCAATTTTGGGCAGAATTACAGAAAGCTTTGGGGACTAAATTGAGGTTCAGTACAGCATTTCATCCCCAAACCGATGGTCAGTCAGAAAGAACCATCCAGACACTGGAGGATATGCTGAGAGCTTGTGTCATGGAATTTTCTGGTAGCTGGGATGATCATCTACCTTTAATAGAGTTTGCTTACAATAACAGCTACCATTCTAGCATTGATATGGCACCATATGAGGCCTTGTATGGGAGAAAATGTAGAACTCCAGTGTGTTGGGATGAGGAGGGAGAGAGAAGGCTGTTAGGCCCTGAGTTAGTGCAGCTTACAGCAGATCAAGTTAAAATTATAAGAGCTAAATTAAAGGCAGCCCAGGATAGACAGAAGAGCTATGCAGATAAAAAGCATAGAGAGGTAAAGTTTGAGGTTGGAGATAGAGTCTTTCTGAAGGTATCTCCTTGGCGAGGTATTATGAGATTTGGAAAGAAAGGCAAGTTGAGTCCCAGGTATATTGGACCCTATGAAATTCTGGAAAGAGTTGGGACACTAGCTTATAGATTGGCTTTACCTCCAGAGTTATCTCAGATTCATAATGTATTTCATGTATCAATGCTTAGGAGGTATGTGCCGGATTCCTCTCATGTGATTCAGTCTGAGACTATAGAGTTACAGGGGGATTTATCATTTGCAACAGAACCAGTGAAGATCTTGAGTAGGGAGATTAAGCAGCTCCGCAGTAAAAGAATTCCATTAGTTAAGGTGCAATGGTTAAATCATCAAAAAGAGGAGGCTACATGGGAGCGAGAGGATGAGATGAGATTGAAGTACCCCCATCTATTTGAAAATATATCTAGCTAAATTTCGGGACGAAATTTCTTAAGAGGGGGAGAATTGTAACATCCTGAAAACCTTGTAATTTATGGCATTTTCATTTGAAATGAAAGTCAGAAAGTTTCAGTGAAATGTGGGTGTGTTGGCCTTTTGATAAATGTAAAGAGAAGAAATTTTGGAGTAAATAAGTATATTTCTGAATGTTAATGAGTTTGATTTAAGAAATTGAGAGACTTAAGTTTTAATGGGTTTAAATCACAAGAAAAATCAAGTTTAGTTTGAGTTTTATCCTAAAATGATGTTTTTAGTGGTTGGAGTCGACCCTAATTGGAGTGGAGTCGACTCTGGCACGGTTTTAAACTTTCGGCACGCTTTGGAGTCGACCCTGCAGAGCTGGAGTCGACCCCTACTTTTCTGGAGTCGACCCCTACTTTTCTGGAGCCGACCCTATTTCTGCTGGAGCCGACTCCAATCTGTTCGAGCCGACTCCAAGACGGCAGGTTTTTCTGAGTTAAATCTTGAGAATTTCATATTTAATCCGTTTCAAGTCCGATTTGGATGCCGTTTGAACCGTTGGATTTCTAAAATCGAGTTCTTCAAGCTGGTAAAGTCTTTTCTTAGAAATGTTACATAAAAGTATCGATTTAAGTAAAAAATGATAATCTGGGCTATAAATCGATTAAAAAAATGCTATATCAGGGGCAAAATGGGAAAAGGCTCCGATGTCAATTGCTAATTGTGTTAAGGGCAACTTGGGAAAGAAAATCTAAGGGCAAAATATCATGGTTATAAGTGAGCCACGTGTTTTCCAAAAAGCGTGCGTTAAGAGTGTTTGAGGGCAAAAGGGAATTTGGCATGCCTTAACCCTTAAGTTTCCAATGACTTGGTCCCCAAGTCATTAGAGAAAAAGGGAAACGTGGGTTCAGCCAGAGAAAAGAAAGAAAGAAAGAAAGAGAGAAAGAAGAGGAGAAAAGAGAGGAAGAGGAAGAAGAAAGAAGAAAAAGGAGGAAGAAAGAAAAGGGAAAGGGAAGCTTGGGGTTTGTGCTCGACTCCAGGTAAGCTATAGCTTCCCTAGATCTTGTATGACTTTAGATTTTCTTAGATTATTGTATTTTGAGGTAATAGTAGAAGTAATCTTGAGTAGAGAAAGGGTGGAAGAAAATAATGAGATATTAGAGGATAGATCATGTATGCATGCATGGTTCGTGGGAAAACCTCGTGTGGAGGTAATCCTAATAGCTATCGTATCTGTATGTTGACGTAGGTCAAGAGGGTTATTCCAGGGAGCCGAATACCAGAGTTGAGTACCAGTCGAGGAGTAACCTACTAAGGTGAGTGGGTTTCTCATCTAGCAATGAGAAGTTAATTTGAGCTAGTATAATGAGATTAATACCTAGTTATGGTATGTTATGTTTAGCAGAGTATTATGTATGTTTTAAATATGAGAAATGAGAACCTAGTATATGATATTCTGATAAATGAGTTTTGAGCATGTTTTGAGCATAAACACATAAGCATGAGTTTCGATGAGGGATTTTTAATGTATACATGGCATATTTGCATGATAAAGCTTTACAAATGATGTATGTATCATACTGAGCATCAGGCAGCTAGGGGGCTGATCACCCTTTAGACTGTACTGTAGCATGAGCATTGCACACTACTATCGAGCCGGCACCTCCTTGCGAACAGATCGTACGATGAACCCCAGAATCAGGGGTGAGTGCACGCTTAACCAGGCCAGTGGGGTTGTGAGCAGCCCGTGGGGGCATGAATCATAGCTCAGTGGAGCTGATTACTATATATAGCCCGTGGGGGCAGAGAGAAAACCCGAGGTTCCAGGGTTAAGGAACAAAGCACTTTGCCAGGTGAACCGCACGGGTAAGGGGTGCTATTTGTGCGGGGATCCTGTTGCTAGTCACGCACCCGATGAGAGTACACCTACGAAGGGCGACTGTAGGGTGGTACCTCAGAGGCATTACACACACAGCCCAGCATCATGAGATCTAAAAGCATATGTTGTGATATAAAAAGGGCCAATGGGCCAATAGTTATCCCGAGAGGGAGAGTTTACTTGAGATGCCAGTGGGCAAGCAGATCCGATGGGAGTCTGGGTTGTAGATAAAGAATGCATATCTTCATATTGTAATGCATGGATTTTTATCTTAATGAGTTATCTTTCAGTGAAAAGTTATTATAGAGTATTTCAGTACTGATATGTTATTTGAAGAATAAGCTACATTTTATTTTATCTGATATCATGTTAAAAATGTACTTTGAGTTGTACAAGCTAAATAGTATCAGCATACGATTGAAAATAAGAGGTTATGGTTCTCTATTTCTCCATAGTTAGATGGTTATCCAGTCACTGGGACTTAGGTCTCATCCCTCTATGATTTAAATGTTCTTTCAGATCAGTGAGTATTTCTGCCAGGATCACAAGATAAGCAGGACAGACCCTTAGCTGGTGAAGCTTGCTTGGATGCAAGGGTGTATAAATGCTAGCCTTGTATATTGAGAGAGTGTGGTTTGATATTTGTATTTTGTATATGTGTATGTGTACAGTGAGATGTAATGATGTTTTAGACCTTTTTGGATATGAATACGAGACTTATGTTTTGGAGAAAATTATGAGCATGATGTGTGCACTTAGGATTTTGATGTCGATTGTGAATGTGATCTTGTAAACTGCCTGAGGAATGTCATGAAAAATATTATCTGAGCAGGTTGATGCTTAGTGTTGATTGAGTGATTTGTGTATATAATTGAGATGAAAATGAAAAGTTTTTAACAGGATGTGTTTTCGTGTGTCTGCCACTTATGATAATTAGTTGGGGTTCTCTAGCTCTTTATGGAGCGCTACATAAAGACTAGTAAAACTCTATCCGATTACCACAAGTGTGCAGGTGTGCTGTCGGTGGCCCCAGAGAGGAGGGGGAGCTGACAGAAACCCCCCCCATATTGTCTTCTCCGGCCACGGCCGCTGCCGTGGCGGCGGCAGTGGCCTGGCCACAGTATCCAGGCCATAGTCAAAAAAAAAAAAATTTCTTTGTAACAGGGGGGGTGGGGAAAAACCCCCATATTGTCTTCTTCGGCCACAGCCGCTGCCGTGGCCGGCAGGGCCTGGCCACGGTGGCCAGGCCACAGTCAAAAAAAAATGTTTTGTAACGGGGGGGGGGGGGGTGGGGAAAACCCCCCCCCCCCCCATTTTTTCTTCTCCGGCCACGGCCGCTGCCATGGACGGCAGTGGCCTGGCCACGGTGGCCAGGCCACAGTCAAAAAAAAAAAAAAAAATTGTAACAGGGGGGTGGGGAAACCCCCCCATTTTCTCTTCTCCGGCCACGGCTGTGGCCGCGGCCGGAGAAGCCGGCCAGGGCCGCTGTCAGAGAACCGGCCATGGCCGTTGCCGTGGCTGTCTTCTCCGGCCACGGCCGCTGCCATGGCCGGCATGGCCTGGCCATGGTGGCCAGGCCATAGTAAAAAAAAAAATTATTGGCTGTTACAGGCGGGGTGGGGAAAACCCCCCCCCCCCCATTTTTTCTTCGCCGGCCACGGCCGCTGCCGTGGCCGGCAGTGGCCTGGCCATGGTGGCCAGGCCACAGTAAAAAAAAAAAAGGCTGTTATAGGCCCCCCCCTCCCTTGACCTTCTCCGGCCACGGCCGCTACCGGGCCGGCCGTGGCCTGGCCACGGTGGCCAGGCCACAAAAAAAAATAAAAAAAAGTCTTTTACAAGGGGTGGGGAAAACCCCCCTTTATCTTCTCCGGCCATGGTTGTAGCCGCGGCGGAGAAGCCGGCCACGGCACCGGGGGTCAGGACAAAAAAAAAAAAAATGTCTGTTACGGGGTGGGGAAAACCCCCCCTCCCCTTTTATCTTCCACGGCCACGGCCGTGGCCTGACACGGTGGCCAGGGAAAAAAAAAAATATTTATGCAATAATTTTTATGCATTTGTAGTTATTTACAATTTTTATGTCTTGATTATTTACATTCTGCTGCAAATTGAATGATGCATTAAATTATGAAATGCTTGAATGAAAGTCATGTTGTAGTTTATTTAATTCTCAAGAACACATTAGTACTTTCAATGATTTTATTTAGTCTTCACAACAATTATATTTGACATAATAATCTTAAGAAGCCATTGACTATATATATAGAACACTATGCCTCTATTTGTAGAATGACAAGAATTTTTGAATAACAAGCATAAGTTCGATTGTCTTCGGATTTTCATATTATTAATCACAGCACTATAACCTTTAGACCCATTGAGAATTTGTAAGATTTAGTTTGCAAATTCTCAAATTGTCCTGGTGGACAGTTTGAGAATATTTTTTGCGATATGTAGTCTGCTATTAATCATCTTTGGTTGAGATTGCGGATTGTATTTGCTCATACGTTCTCCTAGTGTGGCATATATGCCACACATTTAGGAGAACATATAGGGAAATGCTGCTGAAATTTCAACGTAACCGATCGATGATAATCAATAGCAGACTACCATATCGCAAAATATATTCTTGAATGGGATAGGGCCTTACCTTTTAGACATAGAGTGAAGGTTTAATTAATTTTGGACACTTGAAAGCATGTGAAGTCTCATGATTGAACGAACCGCCTTGCGGCCCGACCCGAACTCAAGCCCTACCATTAGCCATGAACCTTGCCTCGGTCCTTGCTAG
>UESW01001436.1:348675-464509 GCA_900491605.1 Calamus simplicifolius | reverse complement strand
AAGAGCAACCTCTGAAGCCCAAGATCAGGTCGCTTCCCAGAGGCCTGATCCGGTGAGCGGTGTAGCGCCGCAACCTCCACCATCGAAACCCCGTCACCGCCTGCCATCCCGGTGACCCAGGACCAGTTTGCCTCGCTGGTCCAGCAAGTCCAGGCCCTGACCCACCTGGTTCAGGAGCGCCTTACAGCTCCTCCTGCTCCGCACCTTCATAAGGAGGCCGCGATTCCTTCTTCGCCGGCGACCTCCTCCTCCGTCCGCATGAATCCGCGGACCCCCCACATCGACCCAGAGGGGACAAACCAGTCCCGAGGCGGTACGACAGGGATCCTCCCAGATCTCGGCGAGCCCGGTCCCTCTCCCCGGTGACCTCCCACCATGATTCGACGCCGTCCCTGCGATCTCTCGCCCAGCTCCTCTGCTGAAGAGGAGATCCGTCGTCAGATCCAGATGCGTCAGGAGCTGGACGCCCAAGCAGGCCCATCCGCCCCAGCCCAAAGGCAGCAGGGCATCCCTTTCTCAAAGGGATCATGGAGGAAGTGATTCCCTCCCATGTCAAGTTACCAGCCGTCGAACCCTACCACGGCTCTTCTGACCCGGACGACCATCTCAGCAGCTTCCGGTCAATAATGATGTTCCACGGAGCATCCGATGCGGTCCTCTGCCGCGCCTTCCCCTCCACCCTCAGAGGATCGCCCGAACCTGGTTCAATGCCTTGAAGCCAGGTTCCATTGATTCATTTGACGAGCTGAGCCCTTTTATTGGCCAGTTCGTCAGCAGCCGCCGCCACCGACGAAGATCTGACTCCCTCTCCGAAGTCAAGCAGAGAGAGGGGGAGTCCTTGAGAAATTATCTTGGCCGTTTCAATAAGGCCATGTTGGAGGTGGACCACCTTAATCATGAGGTGGCTATGTCCGCCTTGGCGGGGGGAGTCTCGAAGGAAAGCGACTTCTACCTGGCTATGGAAGTCAGCTACCCCCCAGCCTCTCTGATATGATGGCCCTGGCGGACAAGTACGCTAGGGTCGAAGAATCGCGGAGAGTTGCCCGCGCCGAGCAGGCAAAGAAGAAGGAGCCCAAAGTCCCCGACAGGCACCGTCCCGCCCGTCGGCCAAGTCCGCCTCGCCAAAGAGTCCCCCGCTGCCGCCAAGGAATCGCTCCCGGAGCCCTCCCAGGCGATTCGACCACTACACTCCGCTGACCGTGCCCCGGGCGCAATCCTCATGGAGATAGAGCGCCAGCTCCCCCGGCCAGTCCTCTCCGAGGGAACCCGACCCGAAGAGATCCCACCAAGTACTGCCGCTACCACCGGGAGCACGGCCACGACACTGAAGAATGCTGGCAGCTGAAAAATGAAATGAGAGGCTGATCCAGCGGGGCGACTGAATCAGTTCAGGAGGGCGCCCGAGCCAGGACAAGGAGGTGACCGCCAGCCCGAACTTCAACAACCTCCTCCACCGAATCCGCCCGTGATCGGCCGCATCAACATGATGAAGAGGCCGGCGGATCGAGCCCCAGGGGTGAAGGATCAGCGCCAAAGAAGGCACGGACGGGCGAGCTCTCCTTCTCCGACGATGATCTCCAAGGGATACAGTTCCCCCATGATGATGCACTAGTTGTATCCCTAATTTGAATAACTATGATGTAAGCCGAATCCTTGTTGATAGTGGAAGTTCGGTGAATGTTTTGTACCTCGGTGTGTTTGCCAGGATGAAACTCATGGAAAACCTTCGAGCCGTGGATTCCACCTTGATGGGATTCACAGGCGACGTCATCATCCCGGAAGGGGTCGTCACCCTGACGGTCCGCGCGGGAACCTGGCCCCTTGTGGCCATTGTTCAGACAGACTTCCTAGTAACCGACCTCAGATCCCCATACAACGCAATATTCGGCAGGCCCGGTCTGATGTCCCTCAAGGCAGTTGTCTCCATCCCGCACTATCCATGAAATTCCCACCGAGCGAGGAGTTGGAGTTGTTCGAGGAAGTCAAGCCATGGCTCGGCAGTGCTTTGTTACAAGCCTTCAGTCTAGAATGCCGGAGGTTGATGGGCTAGATGCTCGCGAGGACTTCGCCGAACAGCGAGGAGAACCGGCAGAGGAATTGGAGGAGGTGCCATTGGATGAGGCTCGTCCCGACCGAACCATAAAAATCGGGTCGCTGCTCAAAGGAGAACCTCGGCACAGATTGATCGGTTTCTCCGAAGCAACGCTGACATCTTCGCCTGGTCCGCCTCCGACATGCCAGGGATCAGCCCGAGGTTCTCGTCCATCATCTCAACGTGGACGAGATGCACAGGCCCGTCAAGCAGAAGAAGAGGAGCTTCGCCCCGGAGCGACAAAAGGCCATTGAAGAAGAGGTAGACAAACTCATCAAGGCAAATTTCGTCCGGAGGTAAATTATCCGAGCTGGCTATCAAATGTCGTCATGGTGAAGAAGTCGAACGGCAAGTGGAGGATCTGCATCGACTTCACCGACCTCAACAAAGCCTGCCCGAAGGACAGCTTCCCCTCCCTCGGATCGACCAGCTCGTGGACGCCACCTCAGGTCACCAGATGCTGTCATTCATGGACGCCTATTCGGCTACAATCAGATCCGAATGGCCCCTGAGGATGAAGAAAAGACCGCCTTCATAACCGACCGAGGTACTTACTGTTACCGTTATGCCTTTTGGTCTTAAAAATGCAGGTGCCACCTACCAGAGGCTGGTTAACAAAGTATTCAAGGAGCAAATCGGCCGGAATATGGAGGTGTACGTGGACGACATGCTGGTCAAAAGCAAAGAAGCATCACGGCATGTCGAGGACCTCTCAGAGAGCTTTGCAACGCTGCGCAAGTATGGGATGAGACTCAATCCGACCAAATGTGCCTTCGGTGTTAACTCGGGAAGTTTCTCGGCTTCATGGTCTCCCAGCGAGGTATCGAAGCTAACCCCCAGAAGATTCAAGCTCTCCAACAAATGGCGCCCCCGGCATCTGTTAAAGAGGTCCAGCGCCTAACCGGGAGGATAGCGGCCCTCAACCGCTTCGTGGCGCGGTCGGCCGAGAGATGCCTCCCCTTCTTCAAAACCCTCCGGTCGGCTAAAACTTCCAGTGGACTCCCGAATGCCAAAATCATTTCAAGATCTCAAGAAGTACCTCGGCTCGCCCCCACTCCTCAGCAGTCCAGCCCAGGGAGACCCTATTCTTGTACCTGGCTGTTTCAGAAGGTGCCGTCTGCTCGGTGCTAGTCAGAGAGGAAAAGGCAAGTCCAGAAGCCGATTTACTATGTCAGCAGGCTACTCCGCGATGCGGAGACAAGATATAGCAGAATTGAAAAGATGGTGTTGGCCTTAATCACCTCAGTTCGGAAGCTGCGACCGTACTTCCAAGCACATTCTGTGACGGTCCTGACTGACCAACCCATCAAGGCGGTAGTCCACCGTCCCGAGACATCGGGAGAATGACCAAGTGGGCCGTCGAGCTGAGCGAGCATGACATCCACTTTTCAGCCTCGCCCAGCCATCAAAGCTCAGGTGCTAGCCGACTTCCTCCTCGAGTGTACCATCCCGGAGGACGGTTCCACCCCAGACTCCCCCGAAGAACCAAAATCTGGAGCCCGGTGGCTCCTCCATGTCGACGGGTCATCTAATGCCATCGCTCCGGTGCGGGCCTGGTTCTCACCAGTCCGGAGGGGAACCTTTGAATATGGTGTCCGCTTCTCCTTCCCGGCCTCCAACAACGAAGCTGAGTACGAAGCCCTGCTAGCCGGTCTCCGAATCGCCCGCAACCTGAAGGTGGAGAAACTTAATGCCTTCACCGACTCTCAGCTAGTGGCGGTCATGTGCGAGGAGAGTTTGAAGCCGGGAACCGAACATGATTCGATATCTTCAAGAGGTGCGGAGCCTACTTCCCCATTTTGCCGAGTTTGAGATTATTCAGATTCCCAGATCCGAGAATGCCCGTGCCGACCTACTGTCCCGATTGGCAACCGCGGAGTCAATGGACGCCGAGCAAAAATTCCACCTGGAGACCTTGGAGAAACCCAGCATCGCGGAAGCCGACCGAATAATGCAAGTTGAGGCCGAACCATCATGGTTCGACCCCATTCTGAAGTACCTCAAAGAAGGGTCGCTTCCACCCGACCGGAGAGAGGCTAGAAAGCTAAAGCTGCAGGCCACCCATTATGTGCTGATCGACGATCAACTCTACAAACGGTCCTTCTCCATGCCACTGCTCAGATGCCTTCGCCCGTCGAAGCAGATTATGCTCTCCGCGAAGTGCATGAAGGGATTTGCGGCAACCATCTGGGAAGCCGGTCCCTATGCCACAAGGTGCTACGACAAGGCTACTACTGGCCGACCATGCAGAAGGATGCAGACGACCTTGTCCGAGCTTGCGACCCATGCCAGAGGCACTCAAGCATTCAAAGGCTCCCCTCCGCCAGCCTGGTTCCTATCCTCCGCTTGGCCCTTTGCCAAGTGGGGGATGGACATCCTCGGCCCGTTCCCGCTTGCCACGGGGCAGCGGAAATTTCTATTTGTCGCCATCGACTACTTCACTAAATGGGTCGAGGCGGAGGCGGTTGCACAAATAACCGAGGCACGGGCCAGAGATTTTGTATGGAGGTCCATCATCTGCCGTTTCGGCCTCCCGCACACTATAATCACTGATAACGGTAGCAATTCGACAACCCTAAGTTTCGCCAGTTCTGCGAAGAGCACGGAATCCGTCACCACCTCACCTCGGTCGGGCACCCACAAGCCAACGGAGCAGCTGAAGTGACCAACAGGACTCTGCTTCAGGGAATCAAAGCTCGCTCTCCAGAGCCCAAGGCAGGTGGGCGGACGAGCTGCACCATGTCTATGGGCCTACCGCACCACCCCAAGAGTCCCACAGGCGAAACCCCATTCCGGATGGCCTTCGGCACAGAGGCCGTTATCCCTGTAGAGATAGGCCTCCCTTCACTGCGGGTGGAAAGCTACTCGGAGGAAGCTAGCGACGAACAGCTCCGTACCAACCTCGACCTGATAGAGGAGGTTAGAGAGAAAGCCCGGATCAGAGTGGCTGCCTATCAGCAAAGGGTGGCCCGCTACCACGCCTCCAGAGTCAAAGGGAAAGCTTTCCTGCCCGGCGACCTTGTTCTCCGGAAAGCATCTGTCTCCAAACCGCTGGAGCAAGGAAAACTGGCACCAAACTGGGAAGGCCCCTACCAAGTAGCGGAGATCGTTGGACCGGGGACCTACAAGCTGCAAGATTTGAGCGGAAAGTCCATCCCCCGAACCTGGAACTCAGACAATCTCCGTAAGTATTATCAATAGGGTATGTCCTTCATAGGCTCACCTCATTATGCCTTATTATACCTTTCTGTCGGCACATGTTTTCGTAATTTGCAACATGAATCATTATACATTATGTCGCCAAAAATTGCGAAAAGAAACAGGTGCTGCTCACCAATCCTCGGCACGACCGAGTTACCTATTTGAACAAAATCTCCGAACCTCGGCAGGGCCGAGCAACAAAATCTCCGAACCTCGGCAGGGCCGAGCAACAAATTCTCCGAACCTCGCTGGGCCGAGCAACAAAATTCTCGAACCTCGGCAGGGCCGAGCAACAAATTCTCCGAACCTCGGAAGGGCCGAGCAACAAAATCTCCGAACCTCGGCTGGGCCGAGCAACAAATTCTCCGAACCTCGGCAGGCCGAGCAACAAAATCTCCGAACCTCGGCTGGGCCGAGTAACAAATCACCAAATCTCGCAGGGCCGAGCGACAAAACCCCGAGCCTAGATAGGGCTACGATCTCTGAAGCCCCGGCCAAAACCGGAGTGCATAAACCTTGGCCAAAGCCAAGGGCTATATTCTGCTACTAGAAACCCCGGCCAAAGCCGAGGAACGACCTTAATAACCAAATTCCTCGGGCAAACCGAGCGATATTCCCATGCCCTGGTCGCGCCCGATGACCGAATCATCGGCCAAAAGAGCAAAGTCCTCGCGCCTTAGCCGCACCCCAGGGCATCGTTTGAAGCAGGATGACTCTTGAATCCCCTAAAAATAAAAAAAAAAAAAAACCTCCTGATACTCCGAAGGAAGTAAAGGATCTCCTTCTAAAGGACCGCCTAGGTCCGTCACTGGTCCAAATAGAGACCAGTGACCCCCCAAGAAAACTTGGTTCGAATTCGGGCAGCTTACAAGCCCCGACCAACCTAAGAGATCTATAAACTATGGTTTGGATTCAGGTGGCTTGCGTGCCCTAAATAAACCTGACCGTGGTCTCCTAAAATTAGCTCGAACTTGGGCGGCTGATAAATCCCAACCAACGGCGAATGCTTCGGAACAGTAGAATGCACAGTATGCCAAATCCTTATATTCATTGAAAAAAAAAGAAAGACAACAACAGTAAAAGAAAGAAAAAGAAGCAAAAGAGCCCTTGCTAAGGCTCACTGTCTTTTCCAGGAGCTGACAAGTCCTCCAAGTGCTGGGACAGCTCGACAACTTGTCGGCGGAGAGATGCTATCTCCCCCCTTTGCCGGTCCGCCACCCGGCGAAGGGCCACGACCTCCCTCGTAGAGATAGCGACGTAGTCCTTGACAACCCTCTCGAGCCGTTCGTGGCTCGTGAAGGCCGACGCCAAGGCCTAGGCATCAACCATGATAGTAGGGCGACTCCCCTCTGGACGCATCGAACCGTTGATTGCTGCACCTAATCCACCAGGTGACTGCCCTCCTCCTTGAGAAGCCATGTTGAAAGCTGTTCAAAGATCGAACCAAAAGGATGGCGAGCACCAGCACCCCACTCACCCATATTTATACACTTAGGCGAGTATCCCGATCAGCCGGGCTATAAGTGCTGACCTGTGAAAATTTGCCGCGTGTCGCCACTTTAACTGGCGCCTACAGAATCCGAAGGGCCATGCCCCATCCCGAGCAAGATCGGTAAATGTCAATGGACTGTTCGGGAACCCCCTCCTTCCCTAGAGATGGGGTACTTTCCGATCTGTCGGCCCCTTGCAATAAATGCCCTCAACACTTCCCCAGGCTCTTTTAACTAGCCGCCTTTGGAAAGCGTAAAGGAGAAAGAGCGTCAGCACCTGACAATAACTCGTTCCCTCGGGAGTAGTCATATCATAAATGGAGGGCGTGACCATGCACCGCCCGTTCTGCCTTGACGCTCCCTCACCGAACCTCGCAGGGACCTGTATCATGACTCATGGTGACGACAAGTCACCCCTCCAAGCTCTAAATCTCCGAACCTTGGCAGGGCCAAGCAACTAATCTCCGAACCTCGGCAGGGCCGAGCAACAAAACTCCGAACCTTGGCAGGGCCAAGCAACCGTTCTCCGAACCTCGCAGGGCCGAGCCACAAATATTCGAACTCCAATAGGGTTGAAGCATGAATCTCCGAGCTTCGGCCAGAGTTAAGGAACATATTTTACCACCAAACAGTCTCTAAACCTCCGTCTAGACCCGGGCAGCTTACAAGCCCCGACTAGTTCGGATGGCATGGGATCCTCGTCTAAAAACGAACGAGATGTCCTTATGCCCCATGGCCAACAACAACAACCTGGCACAAAAGAGATAGAAATTGAGAAATAGAGCAAAACTTTCTTTATTTCATTGCCATCGAAACCGATTACAACTGCCTGAGAGGCATTACAAGAGCATTGAAATGCATAAAATGAAGACGAGTACAAAACTTAGGCAACTGCTCCAAAGCAGATCTGGGCAACTGTGATGCTCCGGCGTCCGGACCGACAAATCAGACAAACCACGAACGGTCAGCTCGAGCCGATAAGGCGGACGACATGGACCAACAGTTGCGGCCAGCTTCAGTAAAGGATGGACGGGATATTACCCCAAACCACCCAACCGAGAGGCCCCCCGACGAGTGGGTAGGAAGCTCGTAGACCCTGGCGCCAGAATGCTCTCCCAAACCAAGTGTGTACCGCTCCACCTTGCCCAAACTCAAAGGCAAGGTACCTGCGGGCGGCACACCATCGCACCCTTCCCATGTGGCGAAAGATTCCCCAGGCGAGCAAGCCCAGGAATCCAAACCGGGGGAGGAGGAGAAGTTCAAGCGAGTCATGGGGAGCCCGCGTACACTTCCTATCGTACGTCCCCAAGGGAGAACCACAAAGGACACACTGGAAGAGCATATGTGCGCTCTCCGTGTGATCTCTGCGGCTCTCTGTGCGCTCTCCATATGATCTCCAGGACTCATCCCCTCAGGGCGAGCCAATCTCCAGCGGCTCCTTCGTCACCCCAGCTATCTGGGGGAAAAGACTTATGAAAGAAAGCTCGATCCTCTTACTCGAAACACCAGAGAGATGGGCATTGTGGAAACTCCAACAGGGAAGGAAACTTTGAGGACGGCCTAACATGACCCCTCTTCCCCCTTTTTATAGGCAGAAATGAACCGGGAGCAGCTATCAAAGCCGGAAGCCCCGAGATTCAAAACACCTAACCCATGCCACCACGTGGCCTCCCAGGGTGAAAGCAGCGCCCCATTGCGCGCCAAGCCCATCGCCTGAACCATGACGCATGCAAAGATTTCCTTTGATCCCGAATCATGGTTGTTGAACGCAGAAAATCGCCCGCCGATCGTACAGAAACTGACAGATCCAGGGGATCGTCCTACGAGAACGACATCCTCCAATGGCGGGCAAACGCTTGCATCACACGTCGAAACAACCCGCGTGGGAAAAGACCAACACAATAAAGGCCTCGGAAGGCTCAAGAGCAGCTTTTTACTGGCGTCAAAGCCGTATCATCCATTTCGGCAAAACGAAAATTGACTTGTCTGAGAAGAGACAGAACACTGACAAAGCAATTAAGGGGTGCGGATGCCGTGCGTTCCTCGGTAATGAACCCCTAGTCTGGTTGCGCGTAAGGCCTAGGCATCACCTAACCCCCCTTTTGTGGGGCTAGAGCTGTTCCTATACTTCAAAAACCAATTGAAATATCAGCCCCAGCCGAGCTACTTTGTCCTTCGGCTCTAGCCAAGTTAGTTCGTCCTTCACCCGAAAATGCTATCCCGTTCTTTGAATTTTGTCGAACCACCGTGTCATTCGGCCTAAGCCAAGTTAAATCGTCTCACACCAGGCTGCGTTGGCATCCGACCTTTTCGTCGAGACAACCCCCACACCTCGACCTTTACCAAAACTTGAGACAAGAAACCATTCAGGGAGAACAAACAAATGAAAATGGCCGATCCATTATTGATCTCCGGTCAAACCACAAAATGAAGAGAGGAAAGAGAATACATATGACCCCCCAAAGGGTCAGGACTTGGGATCAACCCCAGCATCTCCTGTGGCCGCACCAGCAGGAGCGTCACTTGGCTCTCCCTTCTCGAAGGTGCTACGACAGGATGCGTCGGCAGTCGCATCAACTCCCAGGATGGCATCGAGGTCGACATCAGATATTTCTCCATATTCGTCCTCCTCGACCCCCGTGGTGTATGCTTCATAATGTTCAGCATCTAGGCACGACAGGTCCAGGTCTGGGTAAGCCTGGGCAACCTTGGCCCTCACCCATCTTCGCCCAGCTGAAATGCATCGACACAGGCCGCCCTACGTTCGTCGGTGAATTCGGTGGATTTCTTGTACTCCTCCACCGCTGAGGAGGCCCGCACATTTGCCTCGGTTAATTGCTTCTCCAGTTCAGAGATCCTTCGGTGCCTCAAGGCCGCCTCCTCTCCGAACGCCTCCAATCTCTGGAATTCCTGCCTCATCTTATGCGTCTGCAGGCAAAAGGCCGAGTAAAGCAAAAATCGAAAGGTCAAAATGAATGGATCCAATAGAGCCATACCTGATCCTCCCGCCGGGCTAACTCCCCCTCCAGCATGTGAACCCTGTTGAGAGCCCTAGACCTAGCCGACTGGCTCTGGCGAAGGCTCTCTTTTAGCTCGTCCACCCGGGTCTGGGTATCTCCAACTTCCTGACGAGCAAAGTCGACCTCATCTGACAGTCGGGCAGCATGTTCATCCAACCACTTTAGCCGATCCTGTGTATCGGCAAGCTCCTTGCTTAGGCGGGTGAGGTGGTCCTGCTGCCGCCGGCATTTGCGCTCTTCCTCCTCGAACTTTTTACTCCAGCCGGCCTTATCTTCAGCGTGGCTAGCTTTTAGCTGGTCCCACCTCTTATCAAAGTATAGCTGCATGGACTTAACCTTGCCTTCATGCTCCGTCCTGGCCTGAGCAAGCTCCGAATTAGTCTTCTCAGATTGCTCACGGAAGCCTTGAAGCTTGCCAATTTGAACGGTAAGTTGGGAGGCTCTTTCCCTCTCAGCCGTGAGAATCCTGTTGGCCTCCCCAAGCTCCCGCTGGAGCTCACCAACCTGTGCAGTGAGTTGGGGGGCTCTCTCCCTTTCAACTGCAAGAATTCTGCGAGCCTCCCCGAGCTCCCTTTAAAAAGTCACCAGGGCTCGAGAGAGTTTCTCAGTCGACTCCGCCCTCTCCTTGAAGAGGTTGGCCTCATAGTGGGCCCGGGACCAAGCTCCAACTGCCAGATGCAAGCGCCATTTCAATGCCCTCATAATCAGGGCACTCTGCGAAAAAGGGATGACACGCGTAAAAGACAGCCGAACTAACTAACCAGAGATCCGACTTCGGTGCGATAACTTACCCAAGACGCATAGTCTGTGGCGATCCTTGTAAGAGCAAGGTCATCAATCTCGGGGAGAAGGAAAGCCTCGTTTGGCACCCCAGCACGATAAAAGGCCACCTCGACAAGGTCTTCCGGGTGACCCCCTCCAATTGAAGGACTCTTCTCTCCTTGGAACACGGACCGTATCAGAGCGAAGAACCTGGCGCTTACTTCGGGTCGTGCGAGTGGAAGTCTGCTCCCAGGGAGCAATCCAGAACTCCCGTGACCCATGAGCTTCTTGACAGCCCAGCTTCTGCCGCCAGGGCCCTCGCTTGGGAAGCCTCGGACGTTTCGGCTCCGACAAGGAAAGCTCCGGCCGAAGCATCCCCTTTGCTCGTCGGCTCGAAGGTGCCGCCAGAACTCCAGCGACTTCGGCCTGCGGCGACGAAGAGTGCCGACTATCACCGTCCCTCCCGATCTCCCTGGAGCGGGAGCCAGAGGGGCGAAGCCTCTTCTCGGACCAAGGCTTTCTACCGGAACTAGATCTCCTGTGGCACTTTCCCAGCTCCTCCCTCATCTGGTCTGCGAATGCCGACTTTTCGACTGTAGGAGCAATGCGATTTGCCTATTAGTTCACACAGAAACCAAAGATGAAGCCACACTAAGTTATCAGCTACGGGGTAATACTCACCGCGAGGATCGACGGGACTTAACCCAGCCGCAAAAAGAGCATCCTTCGATAAGAGAACGCTGGCTGGAGCGCCTGACTGCTGCGCAGCACAACCAAATCCCTCTTCTCCGAATCAATTAATTTCGGGTGTGCTTCCGGATCCTTCACATACTGCCCCATACCCGAGGGAAATCCGAACCAATGTTCCCCTTGACTATGAGGAACCGCGACTTCCACTCCTTTATCGACGAAGGGTTGTCCGATATCATCTTGAAAGATCTCCGGGGACCGATGTAAGACCATTCTGAGGCCCTCCCAGAGACCAGATTGAAACACACCCTGAACAGTGTGAGGGTCGCAGTCACCCCGAGGCACTTGCACAGCGAGATAAACCCAATGAGGTTGCGCCAACTGTTGGGGGCCACCATGGTAAAACATATGTTGTAGAACTTCATCACCTTCCGCACCACGGATGAAGGGGGAACCGGAGTCCTGCCCTCAAGCTTTCCTCGTAGCAGAACGTTCCATCCTCTAAACTGGATGTCACCCTATCCTCAGCCGTCGGGACCAACAAACGATGTCCTGGGGGATCTTGTACAAACGACGCATCCGTTCCAAATAAGTCAAGGTCACCTCCGAAGCCTGGTCGCCTGGGCTCACCATGTCTTCGATCGCAAGAAATGATGAACAGAATCGCGGCTAAAGCAAGAAGACAAAGTTCTTCAGAGGTGAACGGAAGGGGGCTCTACAAATAAAGATAGCGCCGCCACGACTCCTTTTTGCCAACCGAAACCGCCTCAAGGTGAGGATGAGGCGCCCTAACCTAGGCATTCGGAACTGTCGCTACAGGTGCCGTGAAAGTCAGGATTTCCCACGTGGCACTTCCCTAGCTGTTACCTTCACCCCTAAGGAATGACAGATCCGCCTCGGAAAGGCAAAGTGTCCCCACAGCATTATTAAGGGCATCATTGCACAGGCAATCAAATACGCATCCCCAAATGCAGATCACACCACCTAAGCCTATACTCCCTATGCCCAAACCTACGCTTCAAACTAGGGAGTGGGAGGCATGTGTTGGGGGATAGAATCGTCATTGCATTGATAATCGTGCAAGGGGGCTAAGATCGACCCCATCCCTCCGCCCGCTACGATATGCCCCCAAGGAATAAGCTAAACTAATATGGTCCGTCGGGTCACGCGATCCCCCGAGCTTCCTTAGCTCGGCTTCCCCTGAGCTTCCATAGCTCGGCTCTCTCCGAGCCTCCCATGGTTCGGCTCTCTCCGAGCTTCCATAGCTCGGCTTCCCCTGAGCCTCCCATGGTTCGGCTCTCTCCGAGCCTCCCATGGTTCGGCTCTCTCCGAGCTTCCATAGCTCGGCTTCCCCCGAGCTTCCATAGCTCGGCTCTCTCCGAGCCTCCCATGGTTCGGCTCTCTCCGAGCTTCCATAGCTCGGCTCTCTCCGAGCCTCCATAGCTCGGCTCTCTCCGAGCTTCCATAGCTCGGCTTCCCCCGAGCTTCCATAGCTCGGCTCTCTCCGAGCCTCCATAGCTCGGCTCTCTCTGAGCCTCCCATGGTTCGACTTCCCCGAGCTTCCCGTAGCTCGGCTCCCTCCGGGCTTCCATAGCTCGGCCTCTCTGAGTGACCCACGATCCGATATTCACCTCCACAGAGCCCGGCGCAGGAGAGCCTATACCCATCGTAACGGAATCCCAGGCAAAGAATTATGTTGGAGAGTGGTCTAGAACCTAATACGGCCACCTGGAACCTACGCACCTACCAGATCTCAAGCCATCAAGGAGCTCTCCTAGCCGTCGATCCCTTAACAAACAAGATACGGATCCCAACGGTCCCACAACGGCCTGATTCGATCCATTTCCGTATCCAAACAACCTTCGAACCTTCCAGAAGGCGCTCAAGGTCCAGGTGACAGCTTATAAATACGACACTCCCAGATTCTCTCAGGTACGCACTCACTCTCACTCTCACTCTCTCACTCTCCCAGCTGCTCGTCGGTGCTCCCTCTTAGAGCTCCGATCGGCCGCCCCTGGAGAGACTCCCCGGAGAGATCCACCTCCCCATTTTCTGTTGATCACCGATCCCCCCACTAACTTGAGCGTCGGAGGGTCTTCCGCGGAGGGCCACCCCCAACGCCTCTCACGCGAGGACTTCTGTGCAGGTCCGCCCAGGAGATCGATCGCGCTCGAGTCGGAGGACGGATCCTGGCGGCAACAAATCCCATTCAGTTACCCCAATAAATTCCAAAATTGGATCAGATTGGGTTACCCCAATAAATTCCAAGATTGGATCAGATTTCCACCCAAGGAACTCAACGCAACGCCTCAAATTTTTTTTTTTTCGCTATTCCCACAAAAAACATGGAACTCAAAGCCAAAGGAAAGCCTCAACATTAACTAACCACCCATGATGGAATCCTGAATCCATCGGCCCAACTAAAAAATAAATTAAATATGAATTTAACTTTATCTGTAATTAAGCTTTATCTTATCAGATGAAAGATCTCATCTCCGGATCACGTGAGACTGATTTCACGATGTAGCGAATATCGCTACGGATACAACAAATATCTTTCGTTCTTAATATCAAAATTCATGATCATTAACTCTAAAGTTTTGATGCACTATAACCTTTATTTTATTTAAAAAACTAGATCTATAGATATTAAAAATATCATTGGCATCAAAACAAAATTTTAAACTAATGAGTATTTATCTCACGGTTGCTGAATAAAACCAAAGAAGTCATATGCACAAATACGAATATCAATGCATATAACCAAAAATTTTCTCAACGATTCAACATGAATAGGGCTCTGATACCAATTATTGGAAATAAATTCGAACCTTTGGTGAAGTCCATCACCATAAAGCCCAAGAATCATTCATGTTAAATCATCAAGAATCCATAAATATAAACAGAAGCATACTTGAATCCATATTGCTTGATTGCTCTCCCCAGAGCCCTGTGGTTGGCCTTCCAGATCAACACGTACTCCCAGAGAGCTCTTTAGAATTTTCTCTGGGATTCAGAGAAAAAGTCGTATGCGCGATACATGGACCATAACTGCTATATATAGATAATTTCATCATTATCTTTTGGTATTTCTATTTTAGCCCATCATAAAATAGAAATAACCCCTTAGGTCTCTACACATTAAAGGGCCAAATCTAATACATTAAAGCCCAAATCACTGAAACCTCAGCTGATCACTTTTAATTGGGCTTAACCTTATTTGACAGTCCGTAATACATAATTATTTCATATATAAGCCCAATGTTAGATTAAAAAATCCAACAATCATTTCTAATCCAATTTCACATCTTAGGCTAGCTGCATAGAAATTCCAATTTATCATGAGAGAATTTTAATATTAATGGAATCATCATTAATTTGACTTCAACTTAATTAATTCTTTGGCTTGGTTTAAAATCTAATTGACAACGTTCGGTTAAAGACATATTATTCATTTAGAACGCATGCAAGAAAAAGATTGCAAAAAAAAAAAAAAAAGATAATGTTGCACAAGAATAGTACTAGATATTTATATCAGCATGCGACGTGAATTATTAAGCTGTTGGACAGTACGTCAGTCACCTTAACACGATCAATTAACGTACGTTTCTTGAATGAAAAATATTTACCTTCGTTGTTGAGGTGAGAGAGCACGTCAACCTTGGCCCTGAGGTTCAGTGCGGTTTCAAAGTATTCATTGACGTTCATGCCAGAGCACTGCCCAATCGCCCTCCATGTGCTCCTCCAGGCACTTACTCCATCGTTGCTGGGGCACCTGATATTGCTCCAATAGGCATGGAGCTCATCCATCAAACTCGAGAGCTGTAATTTCATGTCAACCGATATATAGATACCAAGAGAACTAGATAGTAGAAATCAAAGCTTTTGGCATCGATCAAGGGAGAGGCAGATAGCATTCCCAAGAGGAATGCTGCCACCACACGAGGAGCGACGCTTCTTCTGGTCCCTTTCATATTACACCCCGATCGAAAGAGATATGGCTGTGAGGAGATGGCCATCGGTGAGCTCTATTTATAGATTCAGCTGCTTAACCTACTACTGCAGCGGCATTGATGGGTTAAGTTAACCATCGTTGATCAGAATTGGTTAGAATAATAATTAAGGCTCCATGAAGAACAATTATATCGCATGGACCACAGTGTAGATGGCCATTCCTACCCACTTTTGTTTTCTTTTTAGTCTGAAACTAGATCTCAATCCACCATATCCATTAGTTTGCACACATGGCGACAGAAAATAAATGGCAAATGAACAACCATGCATGGCATCTTCACGCGTACGTGTCTCTTACTTGGCCTCATGATATATATATAATATCAAATCTCAGCCAGGTCTGATCGAGAGACAACCAATTATTTGTTTGTTTTCATTGCCTACCAACCACTGGGGCCTCCTGTGAAAAGCACGAGTTGAATGCTGTGAGCTCGTACCGCTCGACCACCTATCGACAATTTTGGAGGATACTCCCTATGATATCCTACCTGCAAGCTATGCTCAATTAGAGTGATTTAATGAGAAGATCACGCCTATCCATGAAGATTAATGGAAGATTTATTTATTTTTTTCCTCCTCCTTCTCTTTTGAGTTAAAAGTAAACCGAGCGAGTGTCCTGAAGCCATGGAGGAATTGAACTTGGGTCGCATTTATCCAAGTACATCTTATGTATGTCGAGCTATTAATTTTGAGCTCTTTTAAATACTATTTCAGATGTGAAAATATATAACAACTACATAATATATATAATTTGGGCTACAAATGAAAGTTACTTAAGTTAGAGATATTGGGAATGGAACAACATCGACAACATCGCAGGTATTGGAATGGAGCATAAACTTTCAGGGTCCTCTGACTCTTCTTGAATCAACTCAAAGGGAACTCCTCTTATCTTTGTTATCTTCAATAAAATCCTCAAGGATTGCAAATATACCAGTGTGGAAACTCATAAGAAATGGAGACTTCTCCCCATCAACTTCCATTACAATTTTATTGGTCATGGAGGCATCATCGATCGTATGGCCATTTTATTAACAAAGCCAAGGTCTTCCATTGGATAGCTCTGAGGAATAGACTTTACATTACTCGAACTACCTGCATGCCCTAAATATGTGGCGCTACGAATGAAACCACCTCTCATCTATTCATTAAATCAAATGTTTCTTTGCTGAAGTATTTGGTTCTACTTATCAAGCTGTACTCTAGTGGAAAGAGTGGCCGGCTAATCTCCAACACGTTTGGACTGTTGGAGGGGAGAGAGGAATCCAACGATCACCAAGGTTAAGGTTACTCTACTGTATCCTTCTCATCTATTACTTCCTTTATAATTCTTTGTGATATGGCAAATCAACACCATATAAATTTTTTTGAGCAATTACCGCTAGCTTAAGGCTCAATTGTAGCTCCGGCCTCCAGCTTCAGCCTCGGATTCGACTCGGCTTCCAGCTTCAGCCGTGGATTTGGCTTAGCCTCCAGCTTTGGCCCCGGATTTGGCTTGGCCTCTAGCTTCGGCCCCAGATTCGGCTTGGCCTCCAGCTTCGGCCCCGGATTCGGCTTGGCCTCAAGCTTCGGCCCGAATTCGACTCGGCTTCCAGCTTAAGCTCGGATTCGGCTTGGCCACCACTTCAGCCGTGGATTCGGCTTGGCCACTAGCTCTAGCCGTGGATTTGGCTCGACCTCCAGCTTCGGCCTCGGTTCGTGTTGGCCCAGATGACAACCCAAGAGGGGGGGGATGAATTGGGTTCTTTAAAAAATTTAAACCTTTTGAGTTATTGTTTGCTTAGCGTGAGTGAAAGTGAATGCAGATGCAAAACAAAATACACTCAATAAGATAGAGATAGAGATAGAGATAAAGGAGATACGGCAAACACAAGATTTTATAGTGGTTCGGTGTATCCAACACCTACGTCCACTCCCAAGATTCACTTGGGTCCACACTATAATCTTTCTTGATTACAGCCGAGTTGTTTTACAAGCTCACAACTCAAACTTGTTGTTTTCCCGGGATCACAACGAACCCAGCCGTTTTCCGGGCTCACCAGCACAAAAACCCTAACACAAGCTATACCAAGCTTGTACCGAGGTAAGACTACCTCCACTAGTTCAATCCCCCAGATTGAACTAGACACAAACAAAAGAAATATTGTTTTTCAAGTACACAGCTCCTCAATGAGCAAATAAACAAATAAATGAACAAGGTTTAGAAAGCCTGATTTGTAGTTGGTTGGCTTTTGAGCTTTTCCTCTTTTCTTCTTCTCCTTGCTAGATTGAATCAAGTCTCAGCTCCGATTCTTCACAGTTGAAGCAGTTGAGAAGGATTTGAGCTTTTTTCTTCCTTTCTTTGAATGTTGAAAATCTCTTGATTTTCTCTTGAATGGCTCTTGGATTTTCTTCTAGACTTCACTTGGATTGATGAACTTGAGCACAGATGAAGTCTTCTTTGATTTCATGCCTTTTCTTTCACTCTATTTTTGAATCTCGGATTTTTAAATGATGCTCTGTTTTTTCTCTTTTTCTGAAAGATTTTTCTTTTTCTCTCTAGATTTGAATCTCTCTCTATATGTGTCTCTTTGATTTGAAAATGGCTTCTCTATTTATAGATTCTGCAAAAATATAGCCGTTAGAAACAAAGAAATATAGCCGTTATTGAAAATCTTACCGTTGGCGCTGAGTTGGCATTCAGAAAAATCATGCCCAGATTTGTTGGAGTCGACTCCAGCTTTAGGCGAGTCGGCTCGAAGACGCGATACCAAAAATAGAAATATTCAGAAAGTCAAAGGGTCGACTCATCGAAAATAAGGTGTCGACTCCTGACAGTCGGGGGTCGACTCATGAAAGGCAAGGGGTTGACTCACGAAGTGCTCAGAAAAATAATCCTCTGGTGTCTGAGCGGAGTCGACTCACACAGTCATGGAGTCGGCTCGATAGAATTGGGGGTCGACTCGAGAAATCACATGGGTCGACTCGAGACAAACAGACATTTCTGTATACTGAGTGGAGTCGACTCTGAAACTCTAGAGTCGGCTCCGGAACATATCGAAATCAGAGAATTTTCTGATTGACTTGAAATTCGTTCCAGATTCATTTTAAATTAATTTTTGACTTGAATACAATAAAATTGTCATTAGGAATCAATTCAAGAAATGTTCCAAAAACTCATTGATTGATATATGAAGTATAAAAATTTCTTTTTGAAAGCTTAAACATGGAGCTTGAAGTTACTTTTAAATTGATTAAAGTCATACTTAACATTCTCATTGATTGTTCTAAATAAATTCATTGCTCATGTAAATAAACTCATTGCATCTTTAATATACTCATGGCTTTTGGTAATCATCAAAATCAATAAGATTGGGGCAACAATTTCTCAACAATCTCCCCAACAGTTCGACTCGGCCTCCAGCTTCGGCCTCGGCCGACGCGACCACGACATTTCTAGCACCAAAACATTTACGGCCTCAAAGGCCACGTGCATCCACTTTAAGGCATTTATCGCCTTATTCTCTCATGTATTAAAGCACATATGGCTGCCACGTTGGCCACAACACTTCCTCTCGGCTCCAGCATCGGCGTCTAGCCTCAGCATCGGCCCCGGCTCTAACATCGGCTTCTGGCCCCGATGTCGGCCCCGGCTCCAATTCTGGCTCCGATTTCAACCATCGACGCAGTTCAAATCATGAAGCCAAACTTCAATGCTGAACAGACTTAACTACGATGCGATCTACTCGCCTACCTTTTACCAAAATCACGGGCAGTTATAAGCGCTGCGCAGTTCCCGATATACGCGGCACCCATTCAGCAACAACTTACCTACCTGCCATTCTCGGGGCTCATCCTAACAAAGCATATTCGAACGGGGTAAAGGTGATCCCCTGGATAGGTATAAAAAGAGGACCCAAGCTCAACGCGGGGGATCTCTTTCTCTCTTTCAAGCTCTCCTCAGATACCACATTCCTATTCTACAACCCACTAACTTGAGCGTCAGAGGGTCCCCACCGGAACCACCGGTCCGGAACTTTTTGTAGGCTCTCGAAGGAAGACGATGACCCCTCTGCATCCTAGAAGGCCCGTGAAGATCTCAGCTCACCCGACGCTCATCGCGAGTGATTTGGCAGCAACAGATTGGCGCGCCAGGAAGGGGTGTAGTAGACAGACGTTCACCTTCATGCATCTGCAACCCCTCGATTTATGCGAGGAAGAGGATGGTGACGACGCGAGCTCAGGAAGCTTCCACCAGCCATGCCACGGAACGCTTTCTGCAGGCTGAGCAATCAGAGGCCAACGCCCATGTTTTGCCTCTTGCACCACCACCGGCTGGCCAGTCCAATCGGCTTGACGTCCTGGCTAGTCAGGTACAAGATCTGATGACAGTGGTGCGAGGACTATAGGAACACTGCTTCGCCGCCATGCCTGTGCCACCTCAACCCCCTTCGCCTCATAAGGAGGGTCATGGAGCCAGTTAGCTTCATCAGGGTAGGACTCCTTCTGAGGCCTCCCATCACTCGCTCCCCGAACCTCCCCGTCGGGAAGCCTCAAAGCGACAACGGTCCCTCTCCCGCCATTCTGATCATTCTCACAGGCGACACAATGAGAAGGAGCCACGGCGTGTGCACTCTATACACCGGCGGGCCTCTTCATCCTCATCCTCTGACTTTTCTAAAGGAGACTCGAGCAAGAAGGCCACTCGTTGGGCCGAGCAACAGCTTGACGAGTATCATCAGCGATTGAAGGAACTCAGCCGTCAGATCGCCAACCCAACCGGGGTGGACTATGACCACCGTCCCCCACTTTCTCGATGCATCATGGAGGAGTTAGTCCCACCCCGGTTCCGTCTTCCCCAACTGGACCCATACGATGGCACGATGGACCCTCTGGGCCACTTGGAGAGCTATAAGGTCCTCATGCAGGTCTAGAGGGCGACGGACTCTCTCCTGTGTGTTGCCTTTCCAGCCACACTTCGGAAGGCGGCGCATGCATGGTACTCTCGTCTGTCACCACGCAGCATCAACTCGTTCAAGCAACTCAAGCGATCTTTTCTGGCCCACTTTGACGCATGCCAGAAGATCCCTTGAGTCACCGATAGCTTGTTCGCTATCCAACAAAGGAGTAGTAAGACTCTGAAGGACTTTGTGGCTCGGTTCAAGGAGGCTGCACTCGAGGTCTATAACTTGGAGGATTCTGTAGCCACCCTAGCACTGAAGCGAGGACTTCGCCCATTCAGATTTGCGTATTCTCTGGATAAAAAGCCCCCCGGCTCCTACACCGAGCTGCTAAGCCAGGCGCAGAAGTACATTCGCGCCGATGAAGCAGACTCTTCCAGAAGGGAGGCCGACAAGAGTTTCAGCAAGAAGTCAACGCCCGTGGAACCTGCTGGAGGATGGTCCAGAAAGCCTGAGCCGTCTCGTCGCTAAGATAACCGGCCCCAAATGCTTGTTCCCAAGGAACATTTCACACCCCTCCTTGCTCTGTTATCTCATATCTTATTAGAGATCGAGGAGGAGCCTTACTTTTGGCGCCCACCTCCTATAAGTCAGGGGTCCCCGCAGCAAGGAAGCCTACTGCCGATATCATAGAGACTATGGCCACGACACTGAAGATTGCCGCCAACTAAAAAAAGCTATTGAGGAGCTTATCCAGCAAGGCCATCTGGGCAAGTTCATCCGCCGGGGAACCCTACTACCGTGGGTCCGTTAGCACTTCTCGCGCAACAGATTGTCTTAGATAATGCCCCAATAGAGAAGACGATGGCTATGATCTCCTGGGGGGCAGGCAGCGGTTCTAAAAGATAGCGAGAGGAGGATGAAAATTATGTAATTCCCTTCTCCAAAAAAGACCTAGAGGGGGTAGTGAATAAAAACGATGATAGCGTTGTCATTTCTATGACGATCGCCAAACATCCTGTAAAGCGGATTTTGGTTGATAGTGGAAGCTCAGTGAATATTTTAAGTTATGACGCTTGTGTTAGAATGAATTTACCTGTAAGTTCTCTTCTACCCGTCACCACTCTATTGATGGGCTTCACTGGGGATTCAGTCTGGGTCGAAGGAGAAATTACTCTCCCTGTCACAGCCGGAACCCCGCCACGTCAAAGCACAGTTCTCATGAACTTCCTGGTGGTGTGGGTCCCCTTGGCATACAATGCTATTTTGGGGAGACCTGGCTTAAACTTGTTGGATGTTGTCATCTCCACCAAGAGGCTACTTGTGAAGTTCCCCACCAGCGATGGAGTAGGAGAGATAAGGGGAGAGCAAAACCCGGTACCACTCTGCTACCACCTAGCCCCCAGTCTGCAAGAGACAGCATCAGCAACCGCACCTGAACCGATCGACCCCCGAGATGTGGAGAAGAGAGGGGAGCTAGCCGAGCACCTTCTGACCTTCCCCTTGGGAGAAGACCCTGCGAAGACCATCCAAGTCGGGGCATTGCTTTCGGAGGAGGCTCGCGATCAGCTCCTTGCTTTCTTGCGTGCCAACTTCGACATCTTCGCATGGCCGTCATCTGATATGCCAGGCATCTCTGAAGAGATAATCACTCACTGACTCAACCTCAAGCCAGAGTGTTGACCTGTCTGACAGAAGAAGAGGAGCTTCGCTCCAGACAGGCAGAAGGCTATCGACGAGGAAATCCATAAGTTGACAGCTGCAGGCCATATTCGGGAGGTTCACTACCTCGACTGGTTGGCTAACGTCATGATGGTCCGCAAGGCCAATGAGAGCTGAAGGATGTGCATAGACTTCATCGACCTCAACAAAGCCTGCCCCAAGGACAGCTTCCCATTGCCTCGAATCGACCAACTGGTGGACGCTATGTCCGATCATGAGACCCTTAGTTTCATGGACGCTTTCTCTGGGTACAACCAAATCAGGATGAACCCGACGAAGAAGCTACCACTTTCATAACCGAGAAGGGGATATACTGCTACAAGGTGATGCCATTCGGACTGAAGAACGCAGGGGCCACTTACTAAAGGCTAATAAACAAAGTCTTTGAGAGCCAGATCGGATGCAACATGGAGGCAAACATGGACGACATGTTGACAAAAAGTGTCTGCGCCATCAGCCATATCGCCGACCTAATGGAGACCTTCGGTAACCTCTGCCGATGCCAGATGAGGCTGAACTCACGCAAATGTGCTTTTGGGGTGATGACTGGCAAATTTTTGGGTTTCATGGTGACCCAACGAGGGATCGAGGTGAACCCTGATAAAGTCCGAGCCATCCTGGACATAAGACCTACCTTCAACAAGAAGGAAGTGCAACGTTTGACAGAAAGGGTGGCGGCCTTGAGCCATTTTCTATCCAGGTCCGCTGAGAGGTGCTTGCCTTTCTTCAAGACACTCTGCAAAGTCAACGGATTCGAATTGACGAGGGAATGCCAGAAGGCCTTCGAGGCACTGAAAGAATTTCTATCCATCCCACCAATGCTATCCAAGCCAAAGGGTGGAGAAGAACTTCTTCTGTACCTCACAGCTTCTCCTGAAGCTGTCAGTTCCGTGCTGGTTTGCATGGACACTAACGGAATACAAAAGTCAGTGTACTACACCAGCAAGGTGCTTCACGATGCGGAGACCATATATTCAAGGATTGAGAAGATTATCTTTGCATTGATCGTATCTGCCCAGTGCCTACGGCCCTATTTTCAAGCTCATTCGATCGTGGTAGTCACGGATCAACCACTCAAGGCTATTCTCACTCGTCTAGACACTTCGGGTCGACTGGAAAAGTGGGCGCTTAAGCTGGGAGAATTCAACCTATCTTTCCATCCCCGGTCAGCTATGAAATCCCAGGTCCTGGCAGATTTCTTGGTTGAATGCACCTGGAGCGAGGAGCAACCAGAAGACTCCCGTGCAAACCCCCCGACTCCTGAAGCTGGGGAGGATGAGTGGATCCTCCATGTGGACGGGCATCAAATTCCCAAGGGAGTGGAGCGGGCCTCATCCTGGCCAACCCGGACGGAGTTGTAACCGAGTGCGCTCTCTGCTTTCTCTTTCTAGCTACCAACAACCAGGCGGAGTATGAGGACCTACTGTCGGGGATAAATTGGCCCAGAGCTCGGGGTGAAGCACCTTAGAGCATTCACTGACTCCCAGCTAGTTACTAGCCAAATCACTGGAGAATACGAGGCGCGGGATCCTACTATGTCCCGTTACTTGAGTATGGTGCAGTCACAAGCCTCCCCCTTAGCCTACTTCAGCGTCAGTTATATTCCTCGGGGGAGAATGCCAGAGCTGATGCCCTGTCCCGACTTGCTACCTCAGTCGACGGGACATTGGGAAGAACCTACGTGGAGCATCTGGAAGCCCAAGCATCGAAGCCACTGAGGAGATCCTACCGGTCGAACAAGAGCCCTCATGGATGGATGCTTACATCCGGTACCTAACTGACGGCACCCTTCCTGAGGACTCGATGGAGGCTAGGCTGCTCAAGAGGCGGGCCCCGAAGTTTTTGATGATGGACGGAAAGCTCTACCGAAGATCATTCTCATACCCGATCCTCAAATGCGTCGGCCCCACAGAAGTGGACTACATCCTGCGAGAAATACATGAGGGCATATGCGGAAGTCATCTGGGGGGCAGAGCTCTGACGTACAAAGCCTTGCGACAAGGATACTACTGGCTAACAATGAGGGAGGATGCGTCCGAGCTCGTCAAGAAGTGTGATAGTTGCCAACGCCATGCCAACGTCCAATGCCAATCAACCTCTCAGCTGACCCCCCTGGCTGCACCTTGGCCCTTCGCCCAGTGGGGCATGGACATCCTGGGACCATTCCCTCCAGCTTCCGATCAGCGCAAATTCCTGCTGGTGGCTGTTGATCATTACACTGTTGACCCAATTGATGATTTTGATGATTAACAAAACTATTTGAGTATAACTTTTGAAGGCTCTAATGATTTTGATTTAGTGTTTCAGATTATAAGACTATTGAATGATCAAAATCAGGAGTTACAATGTGTTCTGGATCGAATCTAATGTCTAGGTAAGAATTGCAGACATTAGAGTCGACTCCGAGAATCACAGCCGACTCCGGAACTGGCACGGAATTAGAGTCGACTCCGAGACTGTTAGAGTCGACTCTCACAGAAGAAGCAGAAAGTCGATTTTTCTGGCCCCGACCTAGAGTCGACTCCGGGTAAGTTAGAGTCGACTCCGGAAAAGTTTCTTGTCGACCCCAGAAAAGCCAGAGACGACTCCAGAAATATCATTTTAAAATGCCTCGAGCTAGAGCCGACTCCAGAAAAGTTAGAGTCGACTCCAACCCACCTGGAACGAAAAATCAAAGTTGCCAGATCAGCTCTAACGGTAATATTTCTATTTTACCTATTTCTAACGGATATATTTTGATACAAGGTACACTCCAACGGATAGTTTTCTTCCAAAAATGGTGTGAAAGAAATCTATAAAAAGGGGAGTCTATTGTTCAAAAAAAAAGAACGAAAAAGAAAAACAAAGAGAGAAAATCTGAGATAGACAAATCCCATTTCAAAAATCCGAGAGCTTGAATCTCAAGAGGAAAACCTTCTAGCTCAAATCCACTCCACTCCAAAAGCTCAAGAGGAATCCAAGCATTCAAATCAAAGTCTTGGTGGATTTCCCAACTTGGAGAAAGGAGATTCATTTCTTGCTTTTCAACCCTTCTCAACTGCTTCAACTGTGAAGAATCGGAGCTGAGGCTTGATTCAATCCAGCAAGGAGAAGAAGAAAAGAAGAAAAGAAGAAAAGCTCAAAAGCCAACCTATCTACAAATCAGGCTTTTCTAAACCTTGTTATTCTTAATTTGTATATTTGCTCATTGAGGAGCTTTGTATTAAACAATACTTATCTTTTTTTGCCTAGTTCAATCTGGGGGATTGAACTAGAGGAGGTAGTTTTACCTCGGTTCAAGCTTGTTAAGCTTGGGTAGTTAGGTGTTTTTGTGCTGGTGAGCCCGGAAAACCGGCTGGGTTCGTTGTGCACCCGGAAAACAACAAGTTTGAGTTGTGAGCTTGTAAAACAACTCGGCTGTAATCTAGGAGATTATAGTGTGGACCCAAGTGAATCTTGGGAGTGGACGTAGGTGTTGGATACACCGAACCACTATAAAATCTTTGTGTTTGCCGTCTCATTGTCTCTTTCTCTATCTCTATCTTATTCACTGCACTTTATAGTTACCTTGCATTTGCCTTCATTAATCTCAAGCAAACTATTTAAAAAGGGCTAATTTTTTAAAGAACCCAATTCACCCCCCCCTCTGGGTTGCCATCTGGGCCAACATTCACCAAGTGGATCGAGGCTGAGGCACTCGCCAAGATTACTGAGGGCAAAGTAAGATCCTTCTTTTGGAGTCTATAATATGCCGGTTCGGGCTGCCGCATACTCTCGTCACTGACAATGGCCGGCAGTTTGATAACATGACCTTCCGGGAGTATTGCACCAAGCTAGGGATTCATCAGCGGTTCACCTCTATGGGGCATCCCCAGACTAACGGTGCGGCCGAGGTGACCAACCGCATCATCCTCCAAGGACTTAGGGCCCGGTTAGATGACTGCAAAGGACGATGGATGGAAGAACTCCCCAGTGTGCTATGGGCTTACCACACAACGCCACGAACCCCATCGGAGAGACTCCTTTCAGCCTGGTCTTCGGGTCCGAAGCTGTCATTCCCGTGGAGATAGGTGTTCCGAGCCCCCGTACGGAGTTGCACAGTGAGGGGGACAATCCAAATCAGCTGCGGGCCAACCTCGACCTAGTAGAAGAGCTACGAGACCGAGCGTGACTCCGGATGGTGGCCTTCCGTCAGCGGGTGGCCAGGTACTACAATGCCCGAGTACGACCTAAGACGTTCCGTCCCGGAGACCTAGTCCTTCGACGAGCCGAAATATCAAAGCCGACGGAAGGAGGCAAGCTAGCGCCAAGATGGAAAGGACCCTATTGAGTCACCCAGGTGCTTCATCACAGAGCTTATCGGATCGAAGAACTAGACGGGAAACCTCTCCCTCATACTTGGAATGCGGATAACCTCCGGCGGTATTATCAGTAATCCATTGCCATATTTGTTTTGGACATTACCCTATAATTATCATTCATCCTTTTGCACTAACGGAAATGTTTAAGCATTCTGACTCCTCACCTGAGCCCGGCTCCGCGCCGGCACTCCAAGCCTGGCTCTGCGTCAGCAACAAGCTCGAGTCTCCCCTCGGCAACTAAGCCCAGCTCCATGCCGGCACTCCAAGTCTAGCTCTGCGTCAGCAACAAGCCCGAGTCTCCCCTCGGCAACTAAGCCTGATTCCACGCCAGCACTCCAAGTCTGGCTTTGCGTCAGCAACAAGCCCGAGTCTCCCCTCGGAAACTAAGCCCGGCTCCACACCGGCACTCCAAGTCTGGCTCTACGTCAGTAATAAGCCAATAAGCCCGAGTCTCCCCTCGGCAACTAAGCCCGGCTCCATGCCGGCACTCCAAGCCTGGCTCCGCATCAGCAACAAGCCCGAGTCTCCCCTCGGCAATTAAGCCCGAGTCTCCCCTCGGCAATCAAGCCCGGCTCCATGCCGGCACTCCAAGCCTGGCTCCGCGTCAGCAACAAGCCCGAGTCTCCCCTCGGCAATCAAGCCCGGCTCCACGTCGGCACTTCAAGCCTAGCTCCGTGTCAGCAACAAGCCCGAGTCTCTCCTCGGCAATTAGGCTCGGCTCCATGCCGGCACTTCAAGCCTGGCTCCGCGTCAGTAACAAGCCCGAGTTTCCCCTCGGCAATTAAGCCCGGATCCTCATCGGCACTCCAAGCCTGGAGCAGCATGGACAACACTACTGGCTTCGGCATCGCCACGGCTTCCGGCTTCCGGCTTCGGCATCGCCACGGCTTCCGGCTCCGGCATCGCCATAGCTTTCGGCTTCGGCATCGCCACGGCTTTTGGCCCCGGCCTTGCCACGGCTTCCGGCTTCGGCCTCACCACGGATATCGGCTTCGGCCTCACCACGAATATCGGCTTCGGCCACACCATGGCTATCGGCTTCAACCTCACCTTGACCACACTTCTCGGTTTCGGCCTCGATTTCACTTCTGGCCTCAATCGTTTGGCCTCAACTCCAGTCTAGGCTACCCCCTAAAAATGACCCCACCTATTCGCGTTACCATACTCGCTGGAGTTAGCTAACTACGGGCGAATCAGGGGAAGATTGAATTGAAATTCATTAATAGCAAAACAGTTTTACAAAATCACCGGTCAAAGCCGGATTTGATACAACAAAAAGAAAAACTAAGATTTGGCAGGATCTGGGCCATCCTCCTCCTCGTCTGGCTGGAGATCCTCAATCCCTTCGAGGCTGTAAAGCTTTTGGATTTTTTCTTTGTAGTCCTGGAAGCCGCCATCATATGCGAAGGCCGTTGTCTCAGCCAATTCTTTGTTAAAGGCAGCAGACTTCCTGAAATCTTCTACAGCCTCAACATCCTTCCTCTCGGCCTCGGTGGCTCTCTTTTCGGCTTCGGTCAACGCCGCTTTTAGATTGGCAATCTCTGCGTCAGACTGGCGGGAGATTTCCTCAGTGTTTTCGGCTCTTTCCTCGACCACACCGATCTCGATGGTGGCGGAGTGTAGCCGACCCTTCAACAGATACACTTCTGACTCCGCCGTCTTCAACTTTTCTTCTGCCTTTTTTTGCTTTTCCTCGGTCGCTTGAGCATTGTCCAACTCGTTGGCCGCTTGGCACTGGGCCACCTCCAGCGCGTCTTCCGCCTTCTCAGCCCTAAGCCGGGCAGTCTCGGCTTCGGCTTTGGCCTTCTGCGTCCGGGTAGTCTCTGCCCGCGCCTCCTCCAGAGCCACCTCGGCCCTCGCCTTTACTTCTTGGATCTCTTCTAGCGACTGATCCCCTCATGGCGGTCAAGGAGTTCAATGCTCACACAAAACTCACGGTTAGATGAAGAAGCAGGAATAATAGAGGTTGGCAAGGGGGCGATATTTACCCAATGTTGGGCCACGGACGCCTCTCGGATGAACACAGAGGTCTTCTGATGTTGGAGGTACCTCTGCAACTCGGGCATAGAGGCGTCAATCATTGTCTGCTCAGCCCAGCGAGTGTGACGAGACAAGATCGACTGGAAAGAAACATCGATCTCCTCCTCTTCGGTGGACTGTGGTGGTCGGCACATGCTCGGCTTCTGGTTGCACGCCCGATGCTTCAGCTTGGGCAGGTTCAGCTCCTGCTCCCTCGCTAAAAGGAGCGGCCTCCAGATCAGGCCCCAGAACCGTGTTGGTTGGCTCCACCTCGGGGGCCGCTGGTGATGATGACGGCGCCTCTTTCCTTTGCTCCAGAGGGGTGTCCGTCAGGTCGATGGGGGATGGAGTAGAAGGTGGGGAACGAGCCCATCCTCTCTCGGCCTCATCCCTTGCTGAAACCTCTCTGGCTTCGGCTTCTTTGACAGCTTTGGTGGCAACCTCCCTCCTGGCGGGAGCCTCCTCTTCCGGGGCCTTTCTTTTCCTCGTGGCGGCCCTCCTTATATCACAGAGCGATGGTGCCATACCTGCGAGCCAATGAATTTTGGTCAAAAGGGGAAGAAAAGAACAAATCAAGAGAAAAGGCTGCACTGCTCACCATCACCGGAAATAATACCCACTAGCCGAAGATTCTCCTTGGCTAGCGGCCGGTTGCAGCGAGGGACATCGGTAGTAATCAACTGCCCGAACGCCTCCTGATCCTTTGGAAGAATTCTAGGGTCATTGTTGGCTTCGGTGTCTAGTATTCCCCACTCAGTCTTCACTCCGTCGATTTAGGCAAAGAAGAACCTATTTTTTCATCCCTTAACCGAAGTAGGAAGATGCAGCCTAAGAATTCTAGTGGGCCTAGGGGTAAAGGACCACCAGCCTGATTGTTTCCTAAGGGTATAGAAGTTATGAAAGAGAGAAATCCTGGCCTCTATCCCATGTATGTGGTATAGCACTAGGAAACCTACAAGGGTTCGAATGGAATTTGGGACCAACTGAGCTAAAGTTAAGGAATACCTATCTAAGACGTTCAATATGAAAGGATGAAGGGGAATGCGAAGGCCAGCCTTAAAGTAGTATTCGTAGAGGGAAACCCTCCCAGGATAGGAAGAAGTTATCATATCCTCAGGAAGAGACCTGTATAGGCAGAGATTGGTAGGGATTTGATAACGAGCCCAAAGATTGATTATCTCCTGGGCCGTCATCACAGAGGCAATCCCCTCGAGGGATTCCCCCGCACGAGAGAGGCCGGCGACGATCGGACGGCGCCGAGCAAGGGTATGTCCGGTGGCCGAGCGATTCTCGACGAGAGATCGCCCGACCACCTGTGGTTGCTCTGCTGGGACATCCTCCGCAGAGGTGGACCATTTGGACACCGGAGAAGAGGCAGACTGTTGATGAAGATTGGGGGAATAGCCCCCGGAGCCGGAAATAGAACATGAAAGGGACGAATCAGTCATGGTAGCAGAACTAACCTGGAAAACTTGAGTACGAAGAATCGAAGGTGAAGGACTCAGGAAGATGGAAGACGAATAGGCCCGGGTAAAATCAGGGTAGGAACGAAAATGGAAGCAGTAAGAACATTTGTAACCGGAAATGCCATCCTTTATAGACTTGTCTTTTTAAAACCGTCCCGCCAATTTCGTTCCGGCTACGTGCTTTTCCCATTGGGGGCGGCTACGGCAACCACCCAAAGCGTTGAACTCGGAAGCCACTACCAACGAAAAGATAGCGGTGACCTGACCATAATGATGTATTTGCCCAGCACTCGAGGGAGATTCGCCTCGATCCCAACAGTCGAGGTGGGCGAGATGATGGCGTCGCAGCATCCGATGCATGTTTAAGGGCAGGGCCCTTGGCACGTGGCGCCTGAAGATTAGCCATCAGGTAATAAAGCGCCCCCATTCAATGGTAAGTGCACGCTTATCCATCTCGGGGGCGGGGGGCACCTGATATGGCTAATCAACTATCAGGCGGAACGATAACACCATACGGTTTTTTTTGAGCAATTACCGCTAGCTTAAGGCTCAGCTGTAGCTCCAAACTCTAGCTTCAGCCTCGGATTCGACTCGGCTTCCAGCTTCAGCCGTGGATTCGACTTAGCCTCCAGCTTCGGCCCCGGATTGGGCTTGGCCTCCAGCTTCAGCCGTGGATTCGGCTTGGCCTCCAGCTTCGACCCCGGATTCGGCTTGGCCTCCAGCTTCGGCCCGGATTCGGCTTGGCCTCCAGCTTCGGCCCTGGATTCAACTTGGCCTCCAGCTTCGGCCCCGGATTCGGCTTGGCCTCCAACTTCGGCCCTGGATTCGACTCGGTTTCCAGCTTAAGCTCGGATTCGGATTGGCCACCAGCTTCAGCCGTGGATTCGGCTTGGCCACCAGCTTCAGCCGTGGATTCAGCTCGGCCTCCAGCTTTGGCCTCGGATTCGACTCGGCCTCCAGCTTCGGCCTCGGCCGACGCGACCACAACATTTCTAGCACCAAAACATTTATGGCCTCAAAGGCCACGCGCATCCACTTTAACGCATTTATCACCTTATTCTCTCCTGTATTAAAGCACTTATGGCTGCCACATTGGCCACAACACTTCCTTTCGGCTCCAACATCGGAGTCTGGCCTCGGCATCGGCCCCGGCTCCAACATCGGCTTCTGGCCCTGACGTCGGCCCCGACTCCAATTCTGGCTCCGATTTCAGCCATCGACGCAGTTCAAATCATGAAGCCAAACTTCAATGCTGAACAGACTTAAAACGACGGCGCGATCTACTCGCCTACCTTTTACCAAAATCACGGGCAGTTACAAGCGCTGCGCAGTTGCCGATATACGTGGCACCCATTCAGCAACAGCTCACCTGCCCGTCGTTCTCGGGGCTCATCCTAACAAAGCAGATTCGAACGGGTAAAGGTGACCCCCTGGATAGGTATAAAAAGAGGACCCGAGCTCAATGCGGGGGATCTCTCTTTCTCTCTTTCAAGCTCTCCTCAGATATCACATTCATGTTCTACAACATACTAACTTGAGCGTCGAAAGGTCCCCACTAGAACCATCGGTTCGAGACTTTTTGTAGGCTCTCGAAGAAAGACGGTGACCCCTCTACATTCTAGAAGACTCATGAAGATCTCAACTCATCCGACGCTCATCGCGAGTGATTTAGCAGCAACACTTTGTATTCTCTTTTATTTATCTGTATTATCTCCCAACCTTCCTAAATTTGTACATTTTCACTTCTCAACCAAATAAAAACCAGGGAAGTGTCTTATTTCTCCCATTTCCACCACACAAAAAAAAGAAAATCGAAACATATTAATTGCAGCAACGTGATGCTCATGACAATAACTCGTGTCAAAAAAATCATGATATGTTTTTAATATACAAAAGATTTTTGCACGAGTAGTGCTTTGTCCTTAAACTATTGTCGTCCCTAAAAAATTCAATCCTGTACGATTTTTTTTTTTTTTGAAAATAAAAACAAGTAGGTGCATGCGCTTTGAGATCCTTCTCGTTTGGAAAGAGTGAGGAGCCACTGTCACTGCCACGTGTTGTCGACAAACGGATCCTACGGATCCTGGATCCTGTCTCGTGAGTGGGAATAAAAGATGGTAAAATATTCGTCCACGCGGCCCACGTGATTAATATATTTCAGTCATTTTTCTAAAAAACATCTGCAATAAAATGCTGAACATGTGAGTGGGCCCAACATTTCAGACTGCTCGAGTTATTCGCCTCGCCACTTCCCATAACAAAAATAAAATAAAATTAATGGCTGCAATGGTAATCTGGATTCAAATTTTCAATTCAGGGAGAGAGGGAGAGATCTGGGAGGAAAAGCTATCCCCATCTCTCTGCCATTGATTTCCTAAAATGAAAGGAGGACTGCAAGCTAGTCAAAATCAAAAGAACGAGGGATCTGGAGTGGATTTGGCCGAACAAGAGACTGGGCTTTCAGCTCACATGAGATTTCTATTCAGGATAATATATCAGTGAAAAGTTTTTGTACACCGTCACCGATGCAGCAAGGTCTATGTAGATTGTACCATCTTTTCTGAAATTAGTCTACGTAGAGCCTATGTGGATGATGGTGCCTGACGGTATGGCCCTGCTACGATGTAACATTCTGAACGTGACGGACATTTAAAGCAGTTCGCCTTTTTTTTTTTAATTAGCGTACGGACGAAAATGCCCTTTCCCTCCATCCTAGCGCATTTTACATTGGATTTCATCTGTGCAAGAAGAACTCTTTCTTCCCCCTCGCTCTGGATTTTGGAAGCATCACCGGAATCAGTTGAGCACAAACCGTCGCCCTCGCTCTGAGACTCCGGTCGAAAGAAAATATTTCAGCTTCGAGGCTGGAATACCTGGCTACTGGAGTCTTTGTACAAAAACTTCTAGAGGAAATGTCGTCCGCAGCACAAAACATTCTTTCGTTATGAGGTTGTTGTGGTTTATGATCTTGACGATAGGATTTTCTACTAGGGTGTCGTGGGTTTTCAACTAATGCTTTGTCTTAACGTTTTGAACTAGGGTGTCGTGGGTTTCAACAAGATAAGAGCGAATGCAGCAAACACCCCAGGAGTCTCGCCCCCCTCGTGAACAGAAACCATCAATGAAGAGAGTATGGGGAAGCCAAATACTACGACACCCTAGTACCAATGCTGCGATACCCGTGCTTAAAACTGACCACGGAGAGAATCCCCGCGACACCCATGTGGAATTCGACAGAAAATCATTCGCGACACCCCAGTTGAAATCTCACGACACCCTAGCTTTAGGGCGACGACACCCGTGCTTACAAATGACCACGGAGAGAATCCCAGCGACCCCAGTGGAATTCGGCCGAAAATCATTCGCGACACCCCAGTTGAAATCTCACGACACCCTAGCTCTAAGGAGACGACACCCGTGCTTAAAACTGACCACGGAGAGAATCCCAGCGACACCCTAGTTCGAATTCGGCCGTAAATCCTTCGCGACACCCCAGTTGAAATCTCACGACACCCTAGCTTTAGGGCGACGACACCCGTGCTTACAAATGACCACGGAGAGAATCCCAGCGACACCCCAGTGGAATTCGGCCGAAAATCCTTCGCGACACCCCAGTTGAAATCTCACGACACCCTAGCTTAAGGAGACGACACCCGTGCTTAAAACTGACCACGGAGAGAATCCAGCGACACCCTAGTTCGAATTCGGCCAAAAATCCTTCGCGACACCCCAGTTGAAATCTCACGACACCCTAGCTTTAAGGAGACGACACCCGTGCTTAAAACTGACCATAGAGAGTCCCGCGACACCCTAGTTCGAATTCGGCCGTAAATCCTTCGCGACACCCCAGTTGAAATCTCACGACACCCTAGCTTTAAGGAAACGACACCCCTTAAAACTGACCACAGAGATCCCCGCGACACCCTAGTTCGAATTCGGCCGTAAATCCTTCGCGACACCCCAGTTGAAATCTCACGACACCCTAGCTTTAAGGACGACACCCGTGCTTAAAATGACCACGAGAGAATCCCAGCGACACCCTAGTTCGAATTCGGCCGTAAATCCTTCGCGACACCCCAGTTGAAATCTCACGACACCCTAGCTTTAGGGCGACGACACCGTGCTTACAAATGACCACGGAGAGAATCCCAGCGACACCCTAGAATTCGAAATCGCGACACCCCAGTTGAAATCTCACGACACCCTAGCTTTAGGCGACGACACCCGTGCTTACAAATGACCACGGAGAGAATCCCGACACCCCAATTCGCCGAAAATCCTTCGCGACACCCCAGTTGAAATATCACGACACCCTAGCTCACGACACCCGTGAACTGGAGAGAATCCCGCGACACCCTCGAATTCGGCCGAAAATCCTTCGCGACACCCCAGTTGAAATCTCACGACACCCTAGCTCACCCGTGCTTAAAACTGACCACGGAGAGAATCCCAGCGACACCCTAGTTCGAATTCGGCGTAAATCCTTCGACACCCCAGTTGAAATCTCACGACACCCTAGCTTTAAGGACGACACCCCTTAAAACTGACCACAGTCCCCGACACCCTAGTTCGAATTCGGCCGTAAATCCTTCGCGACACCCCAGTTGAAATCTCACGACACCCTAGCTTTAAGGACGACACCCCTTAAAACTGACCACTCCCAGTTGAAATCTCACGACACCCTAGCACGACACCCCTTAAAACTGACCACAGACACCCTAGTTCGAATTCGGCCGTAAATCCTTCGCGACACCCCAGTTGAAATCTCACGACACCCTAGCCGACACCCCTTAAAACTGACCACATAGAGAGTCCCCGCGACACCCTAGAATTCGGAAATCCTTCGCGACACCCCAGTTGACACCCTAGCTTTACGACACCCGTGCTTACTGACCACGGAGAGAATCCCGCGACACCCCAATTCGGCCGAAAATCCTTCGACACCCCAGTTGAAATCTCACGACACCCTAGCTCGACACCCTGCTTAAACTGACCACGGAGAGAATCCCCGACACCCTAGTTCGAATTCGGCCGTAAATCCTTCGCGACACCCCAGTTGAAATCTCACGACACCCTAGCACGACACCCCTTAAAACTGACCACGACGACCCTAGTTCGAATTCGGCCGTAAATCCTTCGCGACACCCCAGTTGAAATATCACGACACCCTAGCACGACACCCACTTAAAATGACCACAGAACGACACCCTGAAATCCTTCGCGACACAGTTGAAATCTCACGACACCCTAGCTTTAAGGCGACGACACCCATGCTTGAACAAGGCGGGAATTTGACGTCACCCTAGTACTAATTCGACGACACCCTAGTAACTCAGCCATGCCATCTTTTCGAGAAAAGTTGCAAAACGTGGGCAGTTCCTATGGGTTTGCGGGTCTCTGTGATGTGATCGTGGCGATCCGGGTGTCCTTTCGTATTTCTCTGAGGTCGGCATAAACCCTAGAAAAAGCACTCATTCGTCTGTTGCTCGAGAAGCCATCCTTTTGCTCAAGAAGCCATCCTTCGTCTCTTGCTCGAGAAGCCACTGGTCTCCTTTTCCCTCCTAAATTTGTTCCATAGTTCATTCTTCCGTATACTTCATTCATGGAGATGAGTGCTTTCGTTTGTGGACGAAGACCGCGAACAAAGAAGAAGCAGACGGAGAAAATGGCGGAACAATGCAAGGACATGGTTCTTCGTTCGAATGAGGATGCGGCTCCTTCAGGTATGTTTATCACTATATTAAATATTATGACATCCTCTCTTAAAATTTCATGACAAGTATGTCTTCTGTCTTACCCCCTGTTTCAGTTGACAATAAAATTGTTCCAGTCCCCCCAGTGAAGGCTTCCCAGCTGTTTAAGAATAGCTGCAGGCCGGCCGTATACGTTCAGAAGGTTTGGAGGATGGGGTTCTCTAGACGGCATACAAAACTGATTCGAAGGACCCCATTTGGTGCCTTCGTCGACATGCAGACGTTCACAGTCGACGGGCGACTGCTAGCAGACATCATAAGATGTCACAATGGAGGCGACGAGTTCATGTTTTGCGGAAAGCCAGTTCTATTCAGTGCCGACGAAGTCGCACTCATTCTGGGACTTCCAGCTCATGGGAAGAAGATCGACACGTCCAGCCAAATGTTCAACGGAAGGTTGTTCAGACGGTTTGGCCAGGGTTTAGATCTTCGCCAAGAAGGTTTGGAGAAGTTGATATTTCAACTCCGATCATCTAAAGTACAGGAGGATGTCGAGGACACCGTCCGACTTTGGATCGCATACATGTTGGCCATGTTTTTGGCTCCAAAGTCTAATCAGAGATGTCCACGGTATCTCATCCAGCACTTGGATGACTTAAGTCAACTGGGTAGCATCGACTGGGCTTCGGCACTGAAGGAGTTGATTGTTCTGGCTCTCCCAGAAATAGCTGCTTGCTTGCGTTCCGAGGAGCCGGTGCACTCAAAGAATGCAAAAAAAGTTAGGAGGCAGCCTACCCTGTTCGGATGCTCGGCAGCACTGGTGGTAAGGATTATTGAGACACATAATTAGTGTTGTGAGTAAATTTTTTTGTAATATTACATTATTTAATATCCAAAAAATATCATGTTCAGGCGTGGTTCCTCGAGCATACATCAATGCGAGACCAGCATACCCTGATAAACGGCCCCGGCTGTTGAAGTGGTATGACCACCAAATGAAGATCCAATCGGTTCGGGTTGCCGACTTGCAGCCTCACGACTTGGTAAGCTAGTTCATTGCTCCATTGCTCTGACCATTTTTCAACTTAATGCGTCAATATGTTCACTTAATATTAATTTGTTATCATCTTGCGTTGCAGATGGAGGGAGCTACTGTACCATTGCCAGAAGAGCGCTGGCTTCTCCTCAGCAGAATGTAGCATCCCCCCTCAACCAACAGATACCTGCGCCCCTCAACCAACGGATAGCTGCGCAGGATGTGCCGAGTTGAGGACTGAATTGGAGTGCGTTAAGGATCAACTCGACGATGTCAGGCACAGGCTGTCCATTGCTGAGAGCCTCCTCAGTTCACTGGTCAGAAAGGAAAGTAATGCAATAAATGAGGAGGACAAGGGAGACGAGAAAACAGAGAAGGTGCATTCCCTGGAGTTGGTCCTCCGCGAGCCTGGTAATGGAAATAGTGAGGAGAAGAAGATGGAGGAGGACCATTCATCCGAGTTTCCAATTGAGAGGGAATGCAAAAGCAGAGGAGAAGAGATTGGAGGGGGATTCATTGGCTGATAAAACAGAGCATGGGAATGAAAATAAAGATGAGTCCATATCCGATAATAAACTTGGCACCCCTGCGCCAAAGGATGACAATATGGACATAGAAATAATTGGAGTGCCTTCGCTTGTTAGGAGGATTAAAAAAGAGCCGAGGAAGCGTAAGGCATCCACGGTCGTCGGAGAATGTTATGAGACAACCCGTCCTAAAAAGTCGGCGAAGACAGTGGGCACGTCAAAGCCCAACACAACGGTCGAAGATGACCAAATAATTATTCAAAATTTTTTGAGCGAGCGACAAACCGACGAGATCGTCTACACAAATATGTTTTCTGGCGTTGTAACAAGAAAAAATCTTCAAGATCTCATTAACAATGAAATGATAATAGATGATGTAAGTATATCAAGGAACCTGTTCTAGTTGTTGATTTTAGAATTATATTAATCGGTTTACATTGCATTGGCAGATAATTGATTGCGGCCAGGAGTTTCTGATGCGCAACTGGGCAGAGCATCCTGACCGATACCATAAGTGCATATTGCATCAGTTTTCGTATCTGCTCTGTGTCTGACTTCCTCATCACCTGCTCATGAACTTGCTGGAACATCAGGGGCTGCGATATTTGACAATGTATCGGATGAAGATAAGGCCCAATTCCGGTTTCTTTTCACCATAATAAACTCTGATAACTCGCACTGGCATTTGGTTGCTGTCGACATGGAAAGAAAGGTGTTCATGCACCTGAATTCATGAAACGCAACCCGAAGTACAAGGCCAATGCAAGGAAATGGCATACAATTCTAGGCCACATATTCCATATCTACTGCGATAAGAAGGAAGCGATGGATTGGCCGATGGAAGATATTTCGGATTGCCCAAGCCAACCGACCGGATCGCTGGATTGCGGCCTATACTGTCTGAGATACATGGAATGTCTTGCTCGACGGGACAATCCTGATATGAAGATGGATTTCATGGATGAGGAAGTCAGAGATTACCGGCGACACTTAGCTGCGACGATATTGAGAGAGGGCCTGAACAAAAAGATTAGCGACATTGTCGAAAAATGTTCTTAATTTTTTTATTCTTCTTTGAATGAAAATTGAATGTAATTTATTCATATTAACACTGATTAATATTTAATGCAAATGCACAAATTTTATATTGCGAGCAGGAGTGTCCTCGTATTCATATGTTTGCCTTCGTATTTCGCCTTTCGGGTGTCGCGCGCAAGAGCTAGGGAGTCGTTAGCCAAGAGCTGGGGTGTCGTCGCGCTAAAATCTTCGGTGTTCGCGAGTACTGGGATGTCGTAGGTTTCCGCCTTTCGGGTGTCGCCGCGCAAGAGCTAGGGAGTCGTTAGCCAAGAGCTGGGGTGTCGTCGCGCTAAAATCTTCGGTGTCGGTTCGCGAGTACTGGGATGTCGTAGGTTTCCGCCTTTCGGGTGTCGCCGCGCAAGAGCTAGGGAGTCGTTAGCCAAGAGCTGGGGTGTCGTCGCGCTAAAATCTTCGGTGTCCGTTCGCGAGTACTGGGATGTCGTAGGTTTCCGCCTTTCGGGTGTCGCCGCGCAAGAGCTAGGGAGTCGTTAGCCAAGAGCTGGGGTGTCGTCGCGCTAAAATCTTCGGTGTCCGTTCGCGAGTACTGGGATGTCGTAGGTTTCGCCTTTCGGGTGTCGCCGCGCAAGAGCTAGGGAGTCGTTAGCCAAGAGCTGGGGTGTCGTCGCGCTAAAATCTTCGGTGTCGGTTCGCGAGTACTGGGATGTCGTAGGTTTCCGCCTTTCGGGTGTCGCCGCGCAAGAGCTAGGGAGTCGTTAGCCAAGAGCTGGGGTGTCGTCGCGCTAAAATCTTCGGTGTCGGTTCGCGAGTACTGGGATGTCGTAGGTTTCCGCCTTTCGGGTGTCGCCGCGCAAGAGCTAGGGAGTCGTTAGCCAAGAGCTGGGGTGTCGTCGCGCTAAAATCTTCGGTGTCGTTCGCGAGTACTGGGATGTCGTAGGTTTCCGCCTTTCGGGTGTCGCCGCGCAAGAGCTAGGGAGTCGTTAGCCAAGAGCTGGGGTGTCGTCGCGCTAAAATCTTCGGTGTCGTTCGCGAGTACTGGGATGTCGTAGGTTTCCGCCTTTCGGGTGTCCGCGCAAGAGCTAGGGAGTCGTTAGCCAAGAGCTGGGGTGTCGTCGCGCTAAAATCTTCGGTGTCCGTTCGCGAGTACTGGGATGTCGTAGGTTTCGCCTTTCGGGTGTCGCCGCGCAAGAGCTAGGGAGTCGTTAGCCAAGAGCTGGGGTGTCGTCGCGCTAAAATCTTCGGTGTCGTTCGCGAGTACTGGGATGTCGTAGGTTTCCGCCTTTCGGGTGTCGCCGCGCAAGAGCTAGGGAGTCGTTAGCCAAGAGCTGGGGTGTCGTCGCGCTAAAATCTTCGGTGTCGGTTCGCGAGTACTGGGATGTCGTAGGTTTCCGCCTTTCGGGTGTCGCCGCGCAAGAGCTAGGGAGTCGTTAGCCAAGAGCTGGGGTGTCGTCGCGCTAAAATCTTCGGTGTCGGTTCGCGAGTACTGGGATGTCGTAGGTTTCCGCCTTTCGGGTGTCGCCGCTAGGGAGTCGTTAGCCAAGAGCTGGGGTGTCGTCGCGCTAAAATCTTCGGTGTCGTTCGCGAGTACTGGGATGTCGTAGGTTTCGCCTTTCGGGTGTCGCCGCGCAAGAGCTAGGGAGTCGTTAGCCAAGAGCTGGGGTGTCGTCGCGCTAAAATCTTCGGTGTCGTTCGCGAGTACTGGGATGTCGTAGGTTTCCGCCTTTCGGGTGTCGCCGCGCAAGAGCTAGGGAGTCGTTAGCCAAGAGCTGGGGTGTCGTCGCGCTAAAATCTTCGGTGTCGGTTCGCGAGTACTGGGATGTCGTAGGTTTCCGCCTTTCGGGTGTCGCCGCGCAAGAGCTAAGCCTGGGGTGTCGTCGCGCTAAAAGCACTTCATTTTACTGAAATAGACACCCTATTTTGAAAGCACTTCATTTGCGACCAAGCCACCCTAATTCAAAAGTTACGACACCCGTGTTTTATATATGCTCTTGTGTAAGTTGACTCAATACATAAGCATCAAATTCGTCCATCAAAGTTTCGGAAGGCGGAACAATTCTCTCCAGGTCCTCTTCAGTATTAATAGACTGCAAACAAGTCTGCCTGATGCTTGAAGCAGCTCTTTCCTTGACCTGATTTTTCCTTGATCTTTTTGACTTCTTCTCGACTCCACTCTTTAATCTGTTCTCTCTCGGGCGACCTTTCGTCCTAATTTGTTCAGGATCTTGAATTACAAGCTCTGTACGTGGTTTAGCTGCGCAGTTGGCATCCACGGCAATTTTGAATATAGGTGTTAGACCATCCATCACTACATTAAATGCATCTTCAGACATGGAGGCTATCTCTGCGAGCTTCGTCATCCGATGACTCAGCAAACTATATCTACAATCATTAACATAATATTAACGATAACAAATATTAAGACATTTCAATTAAAAAATTGTCACTGCGTACCGTGAGTTTCGTGTGCTTTTATCATAACCCTCAGTATTGCAGTCGAATTCGTCGAATTGGTATTTCATGTCCTTGCACCATCTCTTCAAGAAGTATTTATCTGGTAAACGAAATACGTCACTTTGATGAAGAACCAACAGGGCATGCCTACACAGGTACCCCTTGAACTGAAAGGATCGGCACTGGCATTGGACATCCTCAATATTTCTATCGTATGACACGATATAATCTTTGATCATCTCCTTGCCAATTCCATCGACTTCAATCCTTTCATACGACTTTACGGAATATAAACAACGTGTTGCCAGCTTCCTTGATCAATTTTGTATTTGATGCAGCCATTTCAAGGATCTCATTCTGAAATTTTTTGAAAATGCTCCTTGTATACCTTCCTGCAGCTTGTCTCTCAAAAGGTGATGATGTCTTTAGGAAAGCAATCGTTTGCAACGTCCTATTATCTTCCTCATTTTCGGCCTCGTATCTTTTTTCCAAGGCATCTTCGTACTTACTTATGAACTCCGTTAGTGTTGTCTTCGAATTTATAAACCCATCGAAGAAGTGATTAATGCCCTCGCTCCTTTGTGAAGATGACATCCCTGTTCAAAATTTTGTCAACAAAAAAAAAGCGTTTAACGCGAACATGAACCAAAGACAATGACATACAAACCTGCGAAGAATGTATCCTTTAGGTAAACTGGGACCCATTTATCCCGACATTCGTAAAGGACATTGAACCAATCTATAGACTTGCATTCTTTATATTTCTCCATAACATGTGCCCACCTTTCCTCGAATGACTGTATGGTCAATGAATCATATATCGCCTCATCGAAATCAACCATAAACTTGGGATTTGCCGTGCAAATGTGGCCAATCTTTTCGGTATCTTCTTCAATATATGCCAAAGACAAAATCGATGTCGTGTGTTAGGAAAAACTTCTTTGACAGCAGCCTCGATTGCCTTATCTTGGTCAGTATCATGGCAATAGGTGCTTGACCACCATTTGCATCCAGCCAAGTCTGAAAAACCCATTTATATGTCTCAGTACTCTCATCAGACAACAATGCGCATCCAAGCAAGGTGGACTGTCCATGATGGTTGACCCCAACGAATGGACAAAAAGGCATTTGATATCTGTTTGTCAAGTACGTTGAGTCAAAGCTTAGAACATCACCGAAGTATGTGCATGCCAATCTTGACCTTGGATGAATCCAGAAGACAGACCTCAGATGACCATTATCATTGAGGTCTAAGGAATAGAAGAAATTGGGATTTCTGAGTTGCATTTCGGCGAAATGAATTACCATCGACTGAGCATCTCCTTCTTTCAGCTTAGACTGACGTTCGCGACAAATGAAGTTACGAGCATCCTTCTCGGTGAAATCCAATTGTCCTCTGCCCCCTTTTCTCCTTGCTATGGCAGAGTATATCTGAGTCGTCGGAACATTCACGGCATGTAAATTGCTGATCTCTGCCTTCTCTGGTGTGCTGATCCTCCTATGCGACCGTAGATAACCAGTTGATGTTATGGACATCCCATGGTTATGTTCTAGAGAAACCTCATCCAATATCCACTTACCACTTGTAGCATTCAGTCTTGCTTTTATGGATGCCATACAATCAACTTTCCCAGTATCCCTATGATTCATACTCTTCTCTGATTTTCTAGATTTTCCTTGCCTCCAACACGCCAGGTGCTTGAAGCAAAGTTGTTTTTTGTTGTTGGCCCTGCTACACACTGTTGTGATTCCAAAACCAACTCGTTTCGCGTATCCATTGTAGAACGTATATACATCATCTGCTGAATTGAATTCCATCCCAGTTTGAGGAACTACAATATCATCCACTGCATTTGGAGCGACGGGTGAAGGTGCACGGCCGGGAGTGTTATCGATTTCTTTCCGATCTACAATTTCAGCATCAACTGTGAAAATATAGGCACGCAGTCATGAACAATGATATCCATAGATTTAGTTGTCAATATATGCTGACAAAGGATTAGGATTTAGGACACGAAGGTTAAAACAATACGACACCCCAGTTATCATCTGACGACACCCTAGCTTTAAGGCGACGACACCCGTGGGTTCACTGTTAATGCACGTGTCGTAGCATTGGTGCTAGGGTGTCGTGAGATTTCAACTGGGGTGTCGCGAAGGAGTTTCGGCCGAATTCCAAGGGGTGTCGCGGGGTTCTCCGTGATCAGTTCTAAGCACGGGTGTCGTCGCCTTAAAGCTAGGTGTCGTGAGCTTTCAACTGGGGTGTCTCGAAGGAGTTTCGGCCGAAATCCAATTCTCCTGGGGTGTCGCGGGGATTCTCTGGTCAGTTCTAAGCACGGGTGTCGTGCATTGGTGCTAGGGTGTCGTGAGATTTCAACTGGGGTGTCGCGAAGGAGTTTCGGCCGAATTCGACAAGGGGTGTCGGGGTTCTCTTCAGTTCTAAGCACGGGTGTCGTCGCCTTAAAGCTAGGGTGTCGTGAGCTTTCAACTGGGGTGTCTCGAAGGAGTTTCGGCCGAAATCCAATTCTCTGGGGTGTCGCGGGGATTCTCTGGTCAGTTCTAAGCACGGGTGTCGTGGCATTGGTGCTAGGGTGTCGTGAGATTTCAACTGGGGTGTCGCGAAGGAGTTTCGGCCGAATTCGACAAGGGGTGTCGCGGGGGTTCTCTCCGGATCAGTTCTAAGCACGGGTGTCGTCGCCTTAAAGCTAGGGTGTCGTGAGCTTTCAACTGGGGTGTCTCGAAGGAGTTTCGGCCGAAATCCAATTCTCCTGGGGTGTCGCGGGGATTCTCTGCGCGGTCAGTTCTAAGCACGGGTGTCGTGGCATTGGTGCTAGGGTGTCGTGAGATTTCAACTGGGGTGTCGCGAAGGAGTTTCGGCCGAATTCGACAAGGGGTGTCGGGGATTCTCTCCGTGATCAGTTCTAAGCACGGGTGTCGTCGCCTTAAAGCTAGGGTGTCGTGAGCTTTCAACTGGGGTGTCTCGAAGGAGTTTCGGCCGAAATCCAATTCTCCTGGGTGTCGCGGGGATTCTCTGCGGTCAGTTCTAAGCACGGGTGTCGTGGCATTGGTGCTAGGGTGTCGTGAGATTTCAACTGGGGTGTCGCGAAGGAGTTTCGGCCGAATTCGACAAGGGGTGTCGCGGGGGTTCTCTCCGTGATCAGTTCTAAGCACGGGTGTCGTCGCCTTAAAGCTAGGGTGTCGTGAGCTTTCAACAGGGGTGTCTCGAAGGAGTTTCGGCCGAAATCCAATTCTCCTGGGGTGTCGCGGGGATTCTCTGGTCAGTTCTAAGCACGGGTGTCGGCACGGGTGTCGTGAGGTTTCAAGTGGGGTGTCGCGAAGGATTTTCGGCCGAAATCCAAATCATCCTTGGGTGTCGTGAGGTTTCCTCTTGGGACGACGTAAAACTTACTACGGTAACGGTATTTGGCTTCCCGAAACTCTCTTCTGTTCCCCATCCCTCGAAACTCGGGGGGGGGGGCGCACCGATTCGATTCCTTGAACCGCCCACTGAGATGGTGGCACGTGGCAATCGAAACACCCGCCAGGAGTACCTTAAATATGGATGGGGGAATGCCATCGTTAATCACCTTTTCAGCTGATCTTCCAAAATTTTTGATACTGAGATGGCTTCTAGAGGCGAGGGGCGATCGACTGGCCCCCTGGGAGCCGCCGCACAACGGTAACCATCGATGCGGAGGTCTTTGCGAGTCGCTCGCAAACAGCGAGCGACTCCACAGGGCGGCCGAGCAATACTGGCCGTTTCAACGAGACAGATCGAGGTCCTGCGTCGGGCCAACAGCCGGCTGGAGGGGCAAGTAGAGTCCCTCCAGCGCCAGATCGCCGAGTTAGCCCGCAGCGTGGGGGGAGCTCGGCAGCGACCGAAGCAGATGACAAGCCCAGTGAGGGCTCATGTACTTTTTTTTTTTTTCTCTTCTCTTTAGATGAATAAAAATAAATTTTAGTAACTTGGGTGTCGCGGGCCTTCTCGCCGTGGTCAGTTATAAGCACGGGTGTCGTCAGATGAGAGCTAGGGTGTCGTTTTCAACTGGGGTGTACTCAGGGTTAGCTTTCCCACGAAGCACGGGTGTCGTCCTAGGGTGTCAACTGGGGTGTCGCGAACGACGACAGCACCGACTCAGGCTGTTAACGACACCCCAGTTCTCATCTGACGACACCCTAGCTTTAAGGCGACGACACCGATGACGTGACTGTTAAAGCGGGTGTCGCGGGGATTGTTCTCCATACGGGGTGTCGCGGGCCTGCTCTCAGGTCGTTTATAACACATTAAGTTTAATCGTTATAAGGGGTGTCGTAGCTTTAACGACACTAGAGCTATATGGACAGGAAATAACGGGGAATATAGGCCGAACCACTCTGACGACACCCCAGTTCATGAGGTATAACATCCTAGTTAAAAGAGTATGACATTCGTGCTTACAAAACAGTAAACTCTAAACAGTTATGACTCCCAGAATGTCATAACTGTTTTGTTCTAAGGAAGTTACCCGCGCATTAAACGGTTTGGTCACGCATTAACTAACTCTAACCAGAAAAAATAGTTGGTGTAATAAAGGAGCTTTACAAAGAAGTGGGAAGAAGGACTTTTTACTTTGTGCTGCGGATGACATTTCCTCCAGAAGTTTTTGTACAAAGACTCCAGTAGCCAGGTTTTCCAGCCTCGAAGCTGAAATATTTTCTTTCGACCGGATCAGAGCGAGGGCGAAACTGATTCCCGAAATCCAGAGCGAGGGGGAAGAAAGAGTTCTTCTTGCACAGATGAAATCCAACGTAAAATGGCGCTAGGATGGAGGGAAAGGGCATTTTCGTCCGCACGCTAATTTTAAAAAAAAGCGAACTGCTTTAAATGCCGTCACGTTCAGAACGTTACATCGTAGCAGGGCCATACCGCCCGGCACCGTCATCCACGTAGGCTCCACGTGGACCAATCAGAAGAGGCGGTGCAGCCCACGTAGGCCTTGCTGCATCGGGGCGATGTACAAAGACTTTTCTTATATCGGTATGTATGCAATGCATGACAAGACTTCTCGAATCATTGTATTGGCATGTAAAATAATTAATTTATATAATTAATATATATTTATTATATTAAAAAAATGATGCAATAAAACTTTTTCTCTATTCAATCTTACTTCAGGGATGCCTTCAGTCTATTCCTCTTCCCCCGTTTCCTTTCCCCCCTCAATTACGAAGAAAACTTTGGTCTACGGACAAATGGGGTACTGGAAATGCAATAGCCACGAGAGTATCAAATTAAAAAATTATGAAATCTTAACCCGAACAGAACGACGAAGTACTAGAGAGCAGCGCAAAAAATGGTTGCACGTGACCGGCATTCAACCGGCGACGTGGACAAGATTGTCAACATCGTTGCTCAAATAGTAGGAGTTGAAACAAAGCCAGCAAGTTGCAGGATAAGATCTTTCACGAGAAAAGAGAGATAGCGAGAGGACAATTTGTATCTTTGGAAGTAAGAAATGTTATTGCTTTCAAGGAACAAGTACCACGCCTTAATGCTGCTCGAATTCCAGGAAATGCTACAGGCTGGCCTGTAGAAAGTTTTATGCATACCTTGCAGAATTTTGTTTTGTTTTTTTTGTCTTAGAGAGTGGCGCATGTCAAGAGTTGGATGATGATATGGATAATAAGTAAAATAGTTAAATTAAATAAATAAAAAATAGCTGGACGACCCTCAGTTCTGGGTGGCTTCAGTCTTGAGCGGATCCTAGTCTTGGACGGCCTCCAGTCCTAGGCGGACTCCAGTCCTAGGCGGCCCCTAGAGCCTGGACGGCCCCCAGTCCTAGGTGGCCTCCGGTCCTAGGCGGCCCCTAGAGCCTGGACGGCCCCCAGTCCTAGGCGGCCCCTAGAGCCTGGACGGCCCCCAGTCCTGGACGGCCCCAGTCTTGGGCGGACCCCAGTCCTGGGCGGCCTCCAGTCCTAGGTGGCCTCCAGTTCTAGGCGGCCCCTAGAGCCTGGACGGCCCCCAGTCCTGGGCGGCCCCTAGAGCCTGGACGGCCCCCAGTCCTGGGCGGCCCCAGTCTTGGGCGGACCCCAGTCCTGGGCGGCCTCCAGTCCTAGGCGGCCTCCAGTCCTAGGCGGCCCCTAGAGCCTGGACGGCCCCCAGGCCTGGGCGGCCTCCAGTCCTGGGCGGCCCCAGTCTTGGGCGGACCCCAGTCCTGGGCGGCCTCCAGTCCTAGGGGCCTCCAGTCCTAGGCGGCCCCTAGAGCCTGGACGGCCCCCAGGCCTGGGCGGCCCCCAGTCCTAGGCGGTTCAAGGATAATCTCCACGTCAGAACCATTAAACGAGATAAACCGTCATATTCGGAACAGAAATCGAGAAATACTAAACATCATCACGCCTTAAATGGTTCGTATAAGACAAACACCAAAAGGAGACATTGAACCTCTATTTTAGAGCCAGATCCCTTTTCCCTCACTCTGACGTCTCCACTATCCCTGACATTCCCTTGGGATAATCAAGATCATCATGGAAACGATATCTTCATGAGCAAGTTTCTTAATATCTTTATTAAGTATTATCACCGAATGACCACGTAATGCAAGATAAACACTTATCCTACACGTGGATTTCTAAAATTAAAATAACAAGAGAAAAAGGATAAAAGGGAGGGAGGAGAGGGGGAGGCTGGCTGCTTCTTCCTTCCAAAAAGAGATCCTGAAAACCATAAAACAAAAAATCTGGTGATCCGGCATCAACAGATTGGCGCGCCAGGTAGGGGACATCGTTAGAGCGGTGAGGCATACCTGTTCTACGGTTCCACGAACATGAGTTCCAGATCTCTGGAAGAAGACCCCATTGATTGGTCTGGGGGGCAGATCTCGCCTCCTAACCATGGTGTTGCAGCCCTTAGCCCTTCTCCGCCGGCGAAACCAAGCTCTCCGGTTCTTTCTCCACCGTCTCCGTTTCCGGTTATTCCTCAGGATCCGTTGTCGGTCCTCACCCAGCAAGTTCAAACCCTCGTCGGGATAGTTCGACAGATGCAGGAGCATCACTCTCGAGGAGCCCACCCTCGGCCTGAGCCATCTCTATTACCTAGGTCAGCTACTCCGGTTAGCCGACAATCAGCTCGAAGAGGATCTCCCCCGGCAAAGCCTCCTCACTCTTATTCTCTTGGAAGGCGACGCTCTCAGGGTTCTGATAATGGTTCACGTTCTGTCTCCCGTTCTCCTAGCAGCCCGCCTGAGGGACGGCGACGGGGGAAGGAGCCATATGCGGATCATCGTCGGTGGCGCCGCCAGTCTCCTTCTAGTTCTCCTGAGCCAACAGGAGGACGTATAACTGACAGAATGCAAAAGCGTCTAGAAGAGCAAGATCGCAGGCTGGAGGAGCTCAGTCAAAGAATTAATAATCAGCCGGGGTCGGACTATGATACTCGCCCCCCTCTCACCCGACGGATTATGGAGGAGCCCATTCCAAGGAGGTTCCGATTTCCTCAGCTGGACCCTTATGATGGCACCACTGATCCCCTAGATCATTTGGAGAGCTATAAGGCCATCATGCAAGTCCAGGGGGCGCCGGATGCTCTTTTATGCGTGGCCTTTCCGGCCACCCTTCGAAAGGCGGCCCGGGTCTGGTATTCTCGTCTGCCCTCGCGCAGTATTGACTCTTTCCGGCAATTAGAAAGGTCTTTTCTGGCTCATTTCGACGCTTGTCAAAAAATTCCGCGAGTTGCAGACAGTTTATTCTCCGTACAGCAGCAGGAAGGAGAATCTTTAAAAGATTTTATAACCCGCTTCAAGGTAGCGGCCCTAGAGGTCTATCATCTCGAAGATGCTATAGCCACTCTGGCTCTAAAACGGGGGCTCCGACCCTCTCGTTTTACCTACTCTTTAGACAAAAGACCTTCTTCTTCTTATGCCGATCTCTTAAGTCGAGCGCAGAAGTACATCCGCGCCGACGAAGCTGACTCATCCAGGAGAGGTACACAAGGAAGAACTAGCAAGAGATCTATTCGACCGGAGTTGGACGAACCTCCTTCTAAGAAGCCAGAACCTTTGCGCCGACCAACTGATCGCCGCAAGAATCAAGCTCCCAGAGAGGATCATCTTACACCCCTCTTAGCACCTCGAACTCATATCCTTATGGAAATCGAAAACGAGCCCTATTTGCGGCGTCCACCTCCATTGAAGAAGGGCACTGCCCGCGATAGAAACCGCTATTGCCGTTTCCATAGGGATTATGGCCATGACACTGAAGAATGTCGGAACTTGAAGCAGGCCATTGAAGAGCTAATTCAGAAAGGATATCTTGGGCAATACATCCAGAAGAAGGAAGCTCCTCCTGTACCAGCTTTGATGGGGCCCTCTCCCGTTCAGGCCAGCATCGATAATCCCCCAACGGAGAGGATGGTAGGTATGATTTCTCGCGGAGAAGTTTCATCTTCTAAGAGATTGAGAGAGGGTGAGGGGTTAGATGATGTAATCCCTTCTAGGGGAAATATAGCGGGCAATGATATTGTAAAAGATGATAGCGTCGTCGTCTCAATGACGATTGCTAGGCATCCTGTAAAAAGAATCTTAATCGATAGTGGGAGCTCCGCTAATGTACTTACTTATGATGCATATCTTCGGATGAATCTTTCTCTGGATTCTCTTCGGCCCGTAGCCGCTCCTCTAGTTGGCTTCACCGGAGATTCCATCCTAGTGGAGGGCGAGGTTACGTTGCCAGCTACAGCGGGATCGCCGCCGTGTCAAAGCACGGTCATGATGGACTTTCTGGTGGTTCGGGTCCCTCTGGCTTACAACGCCATTCTCGGCCGCCCGGGCTTGAATATGTTAGATGCAGTCATATCTACTAAACGCTTATTGGTGCAGTTCCCCACCAAGCAAGGAATCGGTGTAATGTACGGAGAGGTGAATTCGGTCAGACCTTGCTATCATCTAGCTCCTAGTCCTCAAATGGTCAACATTCCTCCAGTCGCTGAGTTGTTTGACCCCGGAGAAGTTGAGCGGAGAGGAGAACCAGCGGAACTTCTAATATCTTATCCTCTGGGGGATGATCACACTAAGATCGTGCAGATTGGTGAACTCCTCCCCCCTGAGGTCCGGGACCAGCTCCTAGCTTTCTTATCAATGAATGCAGATGTCTTTGCTTGGAAGGTAACGGACATGATCGGGATCCCTCCGGAGGTGATTACTCATCAGCTCAATATTAACCCAAACTGCCGTCCTGTTCGCCAGAAGAAACGAAGCTTTGCTCCTGAGCGGCAGAGGGCTATTGACGAAGAGGTGGACAAATTACTTATGGTCGGTCATATCCGAGAAGCCCGATATCCTGATTGGTTGGCCAACGTAGTTATGGTCCGGAAAGCCAGCGGAGGATGGAGAATATGCATTGATTACACTGATCTGAACAAAGCTTGTCCTAAAGACAGTTTTCCGCTGCCCCGGATCGACCAGTTAGTAGATTCAACGGTTGGCTATGAACTTCTTAGCTTCATGGATGCTTTCTCAGGGTACAATCAGATAAAATTAGACCTTTCAGATGAAGAGCATACTTCTTTCATCACCGAGAAAGGTATTTATTGTTACAAGGTAATGCCCTTCGGGTTGAAGAATGCAGGAGCTACATATCAGAGGTTGATGAACAAAGTCTTCAAAGATCAGCTCGGCCGCAACATGGAGGTATATGTGGATGATATGCTGACAAAAAGCGCCCATATCACTGACCATGTCGCTGATTTACGGGAAACTTTCCACAACCTCCGCCTTCATAGAATAAAACTCAACCCACGCAAATGTGCATTTGGAGTCACTGCAGGAAAATTCTTGGGTTTCTTAGTCACACGGCGAGGGATTGAGGCAAATCCAGAGAAAATTCAAGCCATCCTCAATATGAGACGGCCTATGTGTAAGAAAGAAGTACAACAACTCACTGGAAAGATAGCAGCGCTAAGCCGATTCTTATCCAGATCGGCCGAGAGGTGCTTACCTTTCTTTAAGGTCTTGCGTAAGGCAGATGGCTTCGAGTGGACAGAAGACTGTCAACAAGCTTTTGAAGAGCTTAAGGAATTCTTGTCCACACCTCCCCTGTTATCCAAACCGGAGCAAGGGGAGAGGCTGTTTCTATATCTTGCGGCTTCTTCGGAGGCCGTTAGTTCTGTCCTGGTGCGTATTGGCGATCACACCGTTCAATGACCTATATATTATACCAGCAAGGTGCTTCATGGTGCAGAAGAAAGGTACTCCAAAACGGAGAAGGTCATCTTCGCTTTATTTGTTTCTGCTCGCCGACTCAGACCCTACTTCCAAGCCCATCCCATAGTCGTTCTCACTGATCAACCTCTTAGAGCTATTTTATCGCGACCAGACACTTCTGGCCGATTAGCCAAATGGGCGATCAAGTTAGCAGAATTCGACTTATCATTTCAACCTAGAGCATCTTTGAAATCTCAGGTTTTGGCTGATTTTCTAGTAGAATGCACCTGGTCTGAACAGCCTCAAGAAGAACTTCCCCGAATTCTGTCAGATAATGAGAAGACGGATCATGAAGCATGGGTCCTCCATGTTGATGGAGCCTCTAATTCACAAGGTAGTGGAGCTGGGCTCATTCTTGCTAGCCCGGAGGGCACGGTACTGGAATATGCCCTTCGTTTCCTCTTTGAAGCCACCAATAATCAAGCTGAATGTGAGGCTTTGCTGACCGGAATCAAACTAGCACATGGAATGGGAATCAGAAGTCTTCGGGTCTTCACCGACTCACAGCTCATTTCTGCCCAAGTATCAGGAGAGTATGAGGCTCGTGACCCTATCATGTTTCAATATCTGAATAAAGTTAAATCATTAATTCCCTTATTGGATCACTTTGCTATTAGTTATATACCCAGAGGTGAAAATGCTAGGGCCGACATGTTAGCCCGACTAGCTACCTCGATGGATAGTGCCATGGGTAAGACCTACATCGAGTACCTGCAGACACCTAGCATCGAAGCTACTGAAGAAGCTCTGCCCATTATCCAAAAAGAAGCCTGGATGGAATCTTATATCCGGTATCTAAAAGACGGCGTTCTTCCAGTTGATCGTGAAGAAGCTAGGCTGCTTAAACGGAGGGCTTCCAAATTTGTGCTGCTAGAAGGTCAACTTTATAAAAAATCCTTCTCTCAGCCCCTCCTTAAATGTGTTAATTCGACAGATGCGGATTATGTCCTTAGGGAAATTCATGAAGGCATCTGTGGAAATCATTCTGGAGGACGATCTTTAGCACGCAAGGCTCTCCGACAAGGATACTACTGGCTCACCATACAAGAGGATGCAGCAGAATTAGTAAAAAGATGTGATTCATGCCAACGGTACGCCAACGTTCAACGGCAACCATCTTCTCAGCTGAATTCTCTTTCTTCTCCCTGGCCCTTCGCTCAGTGGGGTATGGATATCCTCGGCCCTTTCCCACCTGCGACAGGACAGCGCAAATTTCTACTAGTGGCCATTGATTATTTTACTAAATGGATTGAAGCTGAAGCACTTGCCAAAATCACTGAGGCCAAGGTCAAAACCTTTTTCTGGAAAGCCATTATTTGTCGATATGGCATTCCGCACACCCTTATCACTGACAATGGCCGACAGTTTGACAACAACGCCTTTCGAACTTTCTGTACTGATCTCGGTATCGTGCAACGATTACCTCCGTCGGCCATCCACAATCTAACGGAGAAGCTGAAGTTACGAACCGCATGATATTGCGGGGGTTGAGGACCAGATTAGATACGTCCAAAGGAAGGTGGGTAGAAGAGCTCCCGAATGTACTTTGGGCATATCACACAACTCCCAGAACACCGACGGGAGAGACACCCTTCAATTTGGTCTTTGGTTCCGAAGCCGTTATTCCTGTAGAAATTGGCCTACCAAGCAGCCGAGTGGAAACTTACAACGAAGCGGACAACCTTCCTAATCTGAGAGCCAATCTCGACCTCATTGACGAGGCAAGAGATCGGGCTCGAATTAAAATGGCGGCATACCAGCAACAAGTGGCGAGGTATTATAATTCCCGCGTCCGCTCGAAGAGTTTCCGTCAAGGAGATTTGGTTCTGAGGAAAGCTTCGGTATCCAAACCAGCGGAAGGGGGCAAATTATCTCCTAACTGGGAAGGGCCCTATCGGGTAGGAGAAGTCCTTCACCGTGGAGCCTACCGGCTTGAAGACTTAAGCGGACAGCTAATCCCTCGAACGTGGAATGCAGACAACCTTCGGCCGTATTACCAGTAATGTAATGTTTTTATTCAAATACTAAATAATCCTATGCACTTGAATGCGGGTTTTCAGATAATTCTTTGCGACGGCCCTACGGTCCAAAGGACACCCCCAGGCCGGTGTACCTCACCCCTGAGGAGGTTCAAGTCCTTGACTCAAGCGGCCTCGAGCGGAGATGGACGGCTCGACGGCCCTACGGTCCAAAGGACACCCCCAGGCCGGTGTACCTCACCCCTGAGGAGGTTCAAGTCCTTGACTCAAGCGGCCTCGAGCGGAGATGGACGGCTCGACGGCCCTACGGTCCAAAGGACACCCCCAGGCCGGTGTACCTCACCCCTGAGGAGGTTCAAGTCCTTGACTCAAGCGGCCTCGAGCGGAGATGGACGGCTCGACGGCCCTACGGTCCAAAGGACACCCCCAGGCCGGTGTACCTCACCCCTGAGGAGGTTCAAGTCCTTGACTCAAGCGGCCTCGAGCGGAGATGGATGGCTCGACGGCCCTACGGTCCAAAGGACACCCCCAGGCCGGTGTACCTCACCCCTGAGGAGGTTCAAGTCCTTGACTCAAGCGGCCTCGAGCGGAGATGGACGGCTCGACGGCCCTACGGTCCAAGTATAACTCATTCCTAAGAAAGTATAAATCCGTGGTTAGGATAACTTTGAGTTGTGCCTCGAGGATAATTGAGTACCGGCGAGTCATCTAAACCGAGTAGCACCATTGCCTTAATCCACAAATAGGAGCCAAGATTTAAGCAGAGGAAATACTAAAAGATACTAAATCAACAAAGAGTAACATCCATTCATTTAAAGTTAGTCTACTGCGAAATCTTGACAGCTGATAGATTCTCACAACAAAAAGGTCCTTAAATAGGACCGAATCTAAAATCAAAATCAAAATAAAGCTCAACACCCTCGATCAAGTTTTGAATGCTCTTCCTCTGCATCAGGATTGGCAGTCGGCTCCTCGGCAGGAGGCTCTTCTACAGCGAGAGTCTCAGTGGCCACTGCTCCACTCACCACGTCTTCGACCTCTATATCGGAAACTCCTTCGTCATCCACGGGTCGAAAACGTTCAAGGTCCTTTAAGTTGAACTGTCGGGCCAATATCCGCTTGCATTTCTCAAAACCTTCAACAAAAGCATCTAGGGCAGCTTCCTGAAATTCTGCTTCAAAATCTGTGGAGCCCTTATATTCCTTGATAGCATCCCTGGCTTTAGCTTCAGCTATGGCCACTTTTTCCTGAGCTTTGGCCTCAGCCACAGCTATCTTCTCCCGAGCTTCGGTCTCGATTATAGCCATCTTCCTCTGAGCCTCCACCATTGCTGCTGCAGCTTTATCGAGAGCATTTTTGGTGTCCTTCTCGGCTAAAACCAGTTTCTCCATGGCATCACGAGCGGTGGCCTCCACGCTATCTGCCCGATTCTCCGTGTGTTCCAGCCTGAGGGAAGTTTCTTTTAACTTTTCTTCCGTTGGCAGCAACCTTGCCCGGACCTCACACAGCTGGGCATCCAAACTCTGCAATTCCTTTTCTGCCCTCCCTCTCCAAGTCCGATAATCTTCCCGCATGACCTGAAGGTCATGTAATGCCTTTGATTCTCGGGCCCTTGTATCCACCAACTCTTTATCTAGACTAGCATTCCGAGACTCGGCCCTATCTAAGCCTTCGCGTAGCACAAAGAGACCATTGGCCGTCTGCAAAACACACTCAGTCAGTGTTCAAGTTTAATGATCAGAAAGGGAATACAAATCGGACTTTACCTGCAGTGCAGCGGTGAACATAGTGTCGAATGCCTCTGCCTGTGTTACCCTCCTCAGTTTGTCTTGAAATCTGGGCAAGATCGCGAGTTTGAGGATTGTCTCTGATAGACAACTCTTGTATCCAACATCCTCGCTAGGTGGTTGAGAAGCTGAGGGCGGAGTCCTTAAAGTACCTGATGAGGCGGGATCAGGGACATCCACTTCTGTCGGTAAGGAAGGACCTGGCAGGTCAGCTTTAGCTGCTTCTACATCCCTTGTAGACTCTACAACGCTCTGGGCGGGAGACAGAATGATCTCTGGAGACCCCCTCTCGACGGGGTCTCCTATAAGAACCCCATCGGAGGACTCATTTCCCTTTCATCGTCTTCTACCGACGTCGCCTCAAGGATAACCGCTGGAGGTTGGACCTGACTGTCCGATCCTAGTTGGCGGGATCTTTTGGGTTCACCCCCCACTGGCGCATCACGCTCACCTCTCTCTCTCTTCCGAAGCTTTGATACCAGGAAATCTCGAGAGAATTTCATTGCTACAAAATGACAAACATAGGATTAGCTAAAAAAGGAAGAAGAAAAAGAGAAGAATAAACTCTTCAAAGCACACCGGGCGCTGCAGCCAGCGACACCGGCACGAAGGCGGCCTCCCGGAGATTATCCTCCGACAGTAGCTCCCTACTAGGGGGAATAATTGTAGAAATTAAAGTATTAAATAACTCGCGATCTCTTTCCTCAATACTCGCGTTCTGGTTGGAGCTAGTATCTGGAGTACCCCAATCCACATCTAACCCCTCCAAATGCGCATAAAAAAAACGAGACTTCCACCCCTTAATCTTAGAGGGAGGTTAAGTTTAAGAACCCTCTTAGGTCTTGAAGCAAAGCTCCACCACCCGTCCCTAACTGGGTTTCGGATTCTATACAAGGACCTAAATAAGGAAAGTCTAGCAGAAGCTCCGTGAAAAGAGCAAAGAACTAAAAATGAAAATACAATACGGATGGAATTGGGAGTGAGCTGCGCCGGGATAAGGTGGTATCGGTTTAACAAATTTATAAAAAAAGAGTGAAACGGCAACCGTAGGCCACTCTTAAAAAACTCTTCGTATAGAGCGATCTTACCTGGTTGCCCTCGACTGACCCTATCCTCTGGAAGAGGGACAGAAAGCTGAATGTCATTAGGAACTCCAAATTGAGCCCTAAGATTTCTAAGGTCTTGTGAAGACATGACGGAAGCAATGTCCGCCGGGCCAGCCAGTTTAGAGACCACTGCAAGAGGCTCTACCTCATGACCGGCGGACGAGCGAGGAACCCTAAGAGACTGAGGTAGTGACCTAGACACAGGTTGAATGGATTGGGGAGCGGGTTGGTCCCCGCGGATGGTTACCCCTCCCAAGGCCTGCCGACGTGCCTGGAGAATCTCTTCTCGGGAGGGCTCTTTCATGGGACCCTTGCCTTTTCTATCTATGGAAGGATCCATAAAAGAAAAGGAAGAGGAAGAAGAAAAAGCCAACTAACCTGGGCTTGAGAAGATAAAAAGCGGAGGAAGATACACAAAATCGAAAACTAAAGGAAGGGGATGATCTTTTTATATATATATGGATGCCAGACATGACGTTTTGGGCACTGCAAGGATATATGATGGTCTGTCAGTATAGCCGAACAAGTGAAAAGATGCCATCCTCTTAGAGATGCACGCCCCCACTCATGTTTCTCTTTTTTCGAGGTATCATGTATTGAACTTTCGAAATTCAAAATTTTCCGCCCTTCTCCCTTGCATGTGCGTGCCACGCACGTATACAAGGAAGATGGGCGAGGGGGCATATGATATGGATAATAAGCAAAATAGTTAAACTAAATAAATAAAAACAGCTGGACGGCCCCCAGTCCTGGGCGGCCCCAGTCTTGGGCGGACCCCAGTCCTGGGCGGCCTCCAGTCCTAGGTGGCCTCCAGTCCTAGGCGGCCCCTAGAGCCTGGACGGCCCCCAGTCCTAGGCGGCCCCTAGAGCCTGGACGCCCCCAGTCCTAGGCGGCCTCCGGTCCTAGGCGGCCCCTAGAGCCTGGACGGCCCCCAGTCCTAGGCGGCCCCTAGAGCCTGGACGACCCCCAGTCCTGGCGGCCCCAGTCTTGGGTGGACCCCAGTCCTGGGCGGCCTCCAGTCCTAGGCGGCCTCCAGTTCTAGGCGGCCCCTAGAGCCTGGACGGCCCCCAGTCCTGGGCGGCCCCTAGAGCCTGGACGGCCCCAGTCCTGGGCGGCCCCAGTCTTGGGCGGACCCCAGTCCTGGGCGGCCTCCAGTCCTAGGTGGCCTCCAGTCCTAGGCGGCCCTAGAGCCTGGACGGCCCCCAGGCCTGGGCGGCCCCCAGTCTTGGGCGGACCCCAGTCCTGGGCGGCCTCCAGTCCTAGGCGGCCTCCAGTCCTAGGCGGCCCCTAGAGCCTGGACGGCCCCAGGCCTGGGCGGCCCCCAATCCTAGGCGGTTCAAGGATAATCTCCATGTCAAAACCATTAAACGAGATAAACCGTCATATTCGGAACAGAAATCGAGAAATACTAAACATCATCACGCCTTAAATGGTTCGTATAAGACAAACACCAAAAGGAGACATTGAACCTCTATTTTAGAGCCAGATCCCTTTTCCCTCACTCTGACGTCTCCACTATCCCTGACATTCCCTTGGGATAATCAAGATCATCATGGAAACGATGTCTTCATGAGCAAGTTTCTTAATATCTTTATTAAGTATTATCACCGAATGACCACATAATGCAAGATAAACACTTATCCTACACGTGGATTTCTAAAATTAAAATAACAAGAGAAAAAGGATAAAAGGGAGGGAGGAGAGGGGGAGGCTGGCTGCTTCTTCCTTCCAAAAAGAGATCCTGAAAACCATAAAACAAAAATCTGGTGATCCGGCATCAACAGATGATAATCTTTTATTTGATTGAATCTACAAGATAATTTTCATACAGAAGGCACAAAGGATGATTTTGTAAAAAAATCCTATTTATAGGCCATCGGATAGATTATTACCTGATTTTTCGGACGTATTTTATGAAGTTAAAAACTGGTATGATTCGAATCTGATTAGTTATGAGACTGGTATGATTCGAATCCTATCAGTTATGAGGATTGACAGCTGATTAGCACTTCAAGATTCAGTTATTCATGGGCATAAGGTCATATTTAGTTTTATTTCCATTTTTGTTTCGGAATGTTGGGAGCCGATGCGATTGGAATCCCACCAGGGATTTGAAATTTTGTTGATTACAGTCTGAGGATCGTGTTTGGCTCCTCATTACATTTTCTTTTTTGTCGTGTGCGCTAATATCAATGTGGTGATAATTTTATCCCGCATCACATGCCCCCCACTTCGTAATCTGAAGTGTAGGTTCGAGCATAGGGAGTAAAGTTTCAGACTGAAGAGGCGTGTCATGATAGCCTTATAAATATCATGTCGTCGTTCCATCATTACTTTTAGGCGAACAAGGCGGAGCCCCTTCATTCTCTGTGAACGATGATTAACGGAACGACACATGGCAAACTCCTGCACTCGTAGTGCATGGGCTGACAGTCTGGACGCCTAGGGGTTCTCACCGGTGATATCCCGTCTTTTTGTCAAGGTGGTTTAAAAGGAGTTGGATGGTGCTTTTCCCTGTTACGCTTTCTTCCTGATTCTTTCCTCAGAGACTCCTCTATCAGAAATCATATACTTCTGGTTAAAGTCTTCTTTGCTCATCCCCTCGGCAACATGGAGCGCGCAGGTGATTTTACTTCAACGATGACCTTGGAGGATTTGAAGAATATTCATCGAAGGTATTGGATTCCTCAGAACATCGGGTTAGGAGTGCCGGAGCCTGAGCAGAGGGTTACGAAATAGTTGGAGTCCAAGGCCTTCTTCTATGAAGAGAGTTTACAAGCGAGTCTTCGATTTCCCCTTCATCCATTAGTGAAGGAGATAATGAGGTTTTACGGTATTTGCTCGACGATGATGGTTATGAATAGTTGACGTTACATCATTGGGTTCATCTCAATGTGCACTCTTGTTGGAGTGACGGTGATACTTTCGCTATTCCGGGTATGCTATAGCCTCATCTTCCCGAAGAACTCCAAGTGGCCCTTCATCGAACCTCGGAGGTCTTTCAAGTTGATGTTGGACATTCCATCTTCCATAAAGGGATGAAAGTCCAAATTCTTTTTCGCTGAATGGGACAACGGGTTTGACTTTTCCTGGGTATGAGTGAATTATCTTACGAACCCAAATGAGCATCTAACACTGTCGATGCAGGGGAAAGAAGACCTTAAGGTTCTTCGCGGCAGCAAAGTGTTGTCGATTAATGTTCTCCTGGCCGATGATGCCCTCTTCAATGCTGGGCTCAGCCCATTTGATCCTCAAAAGCTAAAGTGGGAAACATCAAAAGCTTAGAGTAAAAGACCAAAAATGATAAGATAACCATCTTTTATTAAATAAATTAATAATTTGCTCTGAACAAGCAATGAAACAAACTTTTAACTATTATTGAGCATTATATTCTTGAACGAAATGGAAGTTAATTTTAATATGCTTCGTTCAAGTAACAAAATTAAGATTGATTGTGAGATAGATTATAAAGAGATTATGATACTAAAGAGTGGCTAGTTGAAGAAGAGAGACACATGATTCTTGGCATGAAGATTTAATCTAATAAGCTCGATAGTGGTATCTGCAATGCTCTTCTATTTAGATTCAGTGCTAGAGTGGGTAATAGTATATTACTTCTTTGCCCTCCAAAAAATTGGATTGGAGCCCAGATAAGGAGATTGCTCTTGGCAGGCCTTGGATGGCTAACGGGCAGCTGCTAGCATTGGAGGACTGGTGCCCTCAATCATGCCTGCAGAAGGGTCCCTGTTTATTGCCCTGTTATGGATTCGGCTGCCTGCTCTTCCGATTGAATACTGGTCGGAGGAGATTGTCAGATCCATTCTCTCCATTGCAGGTGATTTCCAATTCATAGATACGGCGACAAGGGAGAGGAAGAGGGGGGTTTGCTCGCGCCTGTGTCCGGGTTGATCTAAGCAAACCCCTGCGGCCAGGTGCTAGGGTGCATGGCTCTGTTCTTCCCTTCTGGCAGCAGTTCGTCTATGAACAGCTGGAGGGTATTTATGCAGCCTGTGGTTCGATGCATCCTGCTGGCAGTTGCCCTCCGTCCCCGTCTGCTGCTTCTTCCTCAGATGGGTTGGCGTTTGGGCCTTGGATGGCTGCCCTCCGCCGGTGGCGTTCCTTTCCGACTCCGGATGCATCTCCTTCTTCGACGGTCCAGCATCCTGCGGCTATGTCTGATGGCTAGCAGTATCTGAAGAAGCTTGGCCGTCGGTAGCTTGGGCGGAGGGTTGCTATGGCTGATTCTTCTGGTGAAGGCAGTCGGGGGCTGAAATCAGGGACTATGCAGGAGCTTGGTAATGCTGGGTGTGGTGGCTCAGAGGGAGGGTCTGTTATTGTTACTGTGCCGGTGTCCCAGTTGACTGCTTTGGCTGTGAAGGGGAGTCTGAGTGCCGTGCCGGTTTCTTCTAATGTGCCGGTTTCTTCTGAGGCCTCTTCAAAGTCTGAAGCCAACATGTTGCAACCCTCTGCAATCTCTGTGGCTAACCCTTTGTTCCTTTGGGTTCCCACATTTTGACTGGTAGGCCGGGGGGCAGTAAAGAAGCTAATCCGGGCCCACTCAAGCGGGCCCGTCCAGTTGAACCTCAGGCCCCCAGGACAGTAACCAAAACTTTGAAAGGGAAAAGGAAAATCCCGGGAAAAAGAGTAGTGCATTCCTCCTTCACCTTCCCAGCGCCCTCGGTAGGGATAAATGGGCCTGTTACCTTCCTGGGTAATGGGTCTAAGGTTTCCCGGGCTTCGGAGGTGCATGCCATTGCTGGTCCTCCTTAGGACTCCCAACTGATGCAGATTGAGAGTCGGTCCCACGACTCTATGGTTTCTCTACTTAAGAAGGCCGTTCAGTTGAAGGCCTCAGTAGAGGTTATGGATAGTCTGGACCAGCAGCCATCGAAGGGAGCGACTCCTGTTAGTTGTTCATCTGAGGCTGAGATGTCAGGGGATGTGGAGGACCCCCCCTTTTTCTGAATGAAGATCCTTATATGGAATGTCAGAGGAGCCCTGAAACCTTCGTTTCGCTCCTCTTTTGGGAGGATGATGCAGCTTCATCAGTGTGATATTTGTGTCTTGCTGGAGACTCGCTTGTCTGGCGATAGTTTGGCTTTTGTTAGAAGACAGATATCTAGATCTTGGTCTTCTTTTGCAATTGAGTCAGAGGGCTTATCAGGCGGCATCATGGTGTTGTGGAAGCATGCTGATATTCGAGTGGATGCTTTTCACTTTTGTGGCCAGCAGGTTGCTCTTGTTATTTCTGAAGGTTCGTCAGCCCCGTGGCTACTTCTGGGTGTTTATGCTAGCACTGATTTCAGGATTCGTCGGATTCTTTGGGACGAGATTCTAACTTTGCTTTCTCAGGGTATTCCTGCCCTATGTGCTGGGGATTTTAATTGCATTGTGACGGCTAATGAGAAGAGAGGGGGCAGGCAATTTGTGGAGACTGCTGCTATCTCCGAGTTTTGGACTTTCATAGCCTCTGCTAATCTTCTGGATTTGGGGTTCCAGGGTGGCCAATTTACTTGGTGCAATAATCGTTGTGGCTCTGCCAGAGTGTCGGAGCGGTTGGACAGGGTCTTGGCCACGGCCAATTGGATTCAGTCCTTTCCTTCTACCATTGTCACACATCTTTCTAGGATTGCCTCTGATCACTGCCCTATCCTTATAACCACTGATACTGCTGTTCAGAGGAAGGGCTAGTTTAAATTTGAGAAGTTTTGGACTTCTTATTCAGCAGCTCGCTCCTTAATTTCTCAGGTCTGGCGTACTCCGGTTAGAGGGAGTGCTACTTACATCTTTTCTCGACGTCTTGAGTTGGCAAGACACCGACTGTCCAGATGGAATAGGGAAGAGGTAGACGACATTGTCATACAAATTGAGCAGATTGAGAACACTATTGCTTCACTCCAAGACAAGGAAGATCGGTTTGGCAGTCTTCATGACTCGGACCTTAGTTCGCTGCGCTCCAGCCTTGCTCTCCACCACTCCCTCCTCCGATAGCAGGAGACCTATTGGAGGCAGAGATCCCGTGTTCAATGGATCAAGGAGGGTGATTAGAACACTAGATTCTTCCATTAGGCTACATTAAAGCGCCGAGCGGCGAATCGGATTCGGCGGCTTATTGATGAGGAGGGTAATGCCTACGAAAACATTGAGGCGATAGAGGACCAGCTCATTCAGTTCTTTCGATCCCGGTGGACAGAGATCTCGGGGGTCGGGCTCCCTGTGTGTCCAGTACCTTCCCCCCTTAGGATCACTGAGGCGGAAAACGACTGTCTTACTAGGCCTATTTCCTCTGAGGAGATTCGGGAGGCTTTATAGAACCTTGGTCCTGATAAAGCCCCGGGACCTGATGGGTTTCCCCCTTCTTCTTTCGTCACTATTGGGCTATTGTGAGACAGGATGTTCTGCAGGCCATCCAGCTTGTATTTCAGGCCAACTCCGTCCCCCCTGACTGGAATCAGACTCTTATAGCCTTGATCCCAAAACGGCCGGTTGCTTCCAAGCCTTAGCACTTCCAGCCTATCAGTCTTTGTACCACCCTTTATAAGATTTGCGCTCGCCTCCTGGTTTCTCGGCTGAGAGTGGTTATTCCTCGTATTATTTCTCCAGAGCAGGGGACTTTTCTCAGGGGTCGGTGCATTTCTGATAATGTCCTATTATCCCAAGAGGTGATGCATGACCTCCACAGAGCGCCTTCTCGACACTGCTTGATGGCTATAAAGATGGACATGGAAAGAGCTTATGATAGAGTGAGCTGGGAGTTCCTTTACAGAGCTCTCCAGGAATTTCGGTTTGCTGAGTCTTTTATTGCATGGATTAGGGCCTGTATCCAGCAGCCATCCTTTTCTATCATTATCAATGGTGGCCAGACGGACTACTTTCATTATGCTGTTGGTCTCAGGCAGGGCTGCCCTCTCTTACCCTTCTTGTTCATTTTTTCAGCTGATGCTCTTTCTAGGGCTCTACATCAGGCTCATCAGGCCTCTGCTATTGTTCCTTATAGTGTGGGTCCCCATGGGCCCTCGCTATCTCACCTACTTTTTGCTGATGATTGTATTCTGCTGGAGAGGGCCACTGTTAGCAATGCTACAGCTTTTGCTTCAGTGATTCAATCTTACTGCAGGGCTTCTGGACAGAAAGTTAATCTAGATAAATCTATGATTTGCTTCAGTCCGAAGACCAACCCTTCTTTGAGGCAGACCATTAAGCGAATATTAGGGATCTCTACTCAAGCTGATCGGCTATCTTATCTGGGTATTCCTATCACGGGGAACGGCCGCGCTGTTTTGATTTCCTTGATCTTAAGCGCCGAGTCCGCGCTCGTTTGGATGGGTGGCAGGTCTCTGGGTTATCTATGATGGCCAGGCTTACCCTTATTCGCTCTGTGCTCACATCTCTTCCTATCTACATTCTATCTAATGCTGTCATTCCGGTGACTTGCTTGAGACGGATGGAGAGATGGTTCAGAGACTTCCTTTGGGGATCTATGCAGGATGGTCATGGTATTCACTTGATGGCTTGGGATATTGTTTGTAGGCCGGTTTCAGAGAGAGGACTTGGGATCCAGTCCCTCACTGTGAGAAGGGAAGCTCTGACTGCTAGGCACGCTACGAGATTTCTTCTTGATCCAGATTGCTTATAGAGCTCATTTATGCGTGCGAAGTATGGTGATTGGACCTCTTATACGTCTTCCCAGTCTACTCGTGCCTATTCTTTTTTCTGGAAAGAGGTGTGTCGTCATGCTCCAACTATGTTATCTCATGTCTCGTGGATGATTGGAGATGAAGCTTCTGTTGATGTGCTTAGGGATACGTGGTTGGCTGATCTACCATTGTTCCGTTGGCCTACCTTTGTGAGCACTGACATTACTAGTGGCATGAGAGTTGCTGACTTAATTGCTCAAGACCGCACAGCCTGGCATACCTCCCGCGTTGCTGCTCTCTTCGGGGAGGAGCTATCCCGGCGTATTCTTTCCATCCCTCTAGTTACGGACTGTGCATCGGATATTAGACTATGGAACAGATCCTTCATGTCTCGCGCTCTGGTTACGGATCTTATACAGGAGTACAGGCCACAATCTAGACAATGGATGCATATCTCTTGGATTTGAAAACTTCCCATTCACCATAGAGTGTGGCTGTTCATTTGGAAGTTGGCTTGGGACTGCCTTCCCACTTGCTCTCTACTCTCGGGTAGGGGCATGTTGATCCAACCTATGTGCCCTTTATGCGGGCTGGAGGAGGAGATTGTGGATCATGCTATTTTTACTTGTGACAGAGTCAGAAGGGTCTGGCAGATAGCTGGCTATCAGTCCTGGGGTGATAGCAGTGGCCCTGGTTGCACTTCTTTTATGCGGGTGATTCGGCGGGTTGAGCGGAGGGGCAACCATCGACTTTGCTCTATGGCTACTTATATTGCTCATGAGGTCTGGCTTTCTCGGAATAGGCATATTTTTTCGGATGTGCGGGACCCTCCCCATAAGATTCTTAGGACAGCTCTGTCCCTCTCTGCTGAGTACATGCTCCACCAGTCAGGCATTGATAATGATAGACCTAGTATCTAGGATTCCCCTGCTGCCTCGGTAGCGCACCGGTGTATGGTCTTTATCTCCTGGGAACTCCCCCACTAGGGTCTGTCAAAATCAACTTTGACGGCAATGTTCAAAACCGCTTGGCTGGTTCGGGTTTTGTGATTCGTGGATCGGATGGGGTGATGATTGCGGCTGGTGGTTTTGGTTCTCTTGACCTGTCAGTGCTGCTAGCTGAGTTAAATGCGGCGTGGGCTGGCATTTCTCATGCTATCCGTACTCTGGGCATTCGCCGGCTTATCATCGAGGGGGACTCTATTATCATGGTGCGCTGGCTCCAGCAGGATTCCGGCGACCCTATGCCTATCAACCCTTTGTTATGCGACATCCGAACGATGTTCCAGCAAGCCTATAGTGTCCAGGTTCGCCATATTTACCGCGAAGTCAATTCAGCGACTGACTGGGTTGCTTTCCGGGTTGCCCATCACTCTGGTTCGTGGCTCTGACGGCCGAGAGTCTTATATCCTATGGTTCTATCTTATATTTTGTATTCTGATACGTCGGGCTTGATTTACGTTTGACTAGTGTGATCATTCGTAAAAAAAAAAAAAAAACTAAGTTTGTCACGTGTTATCTACGAACGGATCCTGGATCCTGTCTGGTGAGCAGGAATAAAAGATGGTAAAATATTCATCCATGCGGCCCACGTGATTGAATATATTTTAATTATTTTTCTAAAAAATATCCGTAACATAATGCTGTACATGTGAGTGGGCCCAACATTTCAGACTGCTTGAGTTGCTCGCCTCGCCTCTTCCCATAACAAAAATAAAATAAAATTAATGGCTGCAATGGTAATCTGGATTCAAATTTTCAGTTCAGGGAGAGAGGGAGAGATCTGGGAGGAAAAGCTATCCCATCTCTGCCATTGATTTCCTAAAATGTATGGAGGACTGCAAGCTAGTCAAAATCAAAAGAACGAGGGGTCTGGAGTGGATTTTGGCCGAACAACAGACTGGACTTTCAGCTCTCATGAGACTTGTACTCAGGGAAAAGTCCCTGCACAGCTCTGCCTTATAATAAGCATGCATCGACCGTATAAATGTGTCAATATATATATATAATGTGGCTGATTTAGTACCATCAAGGTTAACGATAAAAAAGACTGATGAAATTCTGCTTCGATCTTCGAAACACCATCAGCCTTCGGGACACCCTCGGCCTCTAAAGCATCGTCGGCCTCGAGTTTCATCCCCGGCCCCGGAACACCCTCGGCCTCTAGGCATTCTTGGGCTTTAGCCTCCGAGACATTTCCGGGCTTTAGCCTTCGAGGCATTCTCGGGTTTTAGCCTCCGAGGCATCCTCGGCCTCTGAGACACCGTCGTCCTCGAGTTTCATCCCGACCCCTAGACACCCTCGGCCTCTGAGGCATTTTCAGGCTTTAGCCTCCGAGACATTCCCGGGCTTTGGCCTCCGAGGCATTCTCGGGCTTTAGCCTCTGAGGCACCCTCAGGCTCCGAGGCACCTTCTGCCTCGAGCTTCATCCTCGGCCTCGGGCTTTAGCTTCCGAGGCACCTACGGACTAGGGCTCCCACCATGATCCGACATCCGGGACCAGTAGCCTATAGCCTCGATTCACCTGGCACGCCCACGTGGCTGAGCCCCATAGCGGCGTATGGCCCACCACCTGCTCGTAACAGCACGTGGCCGTACTCCATAATGGCGTATGGACCACCATTCATCCGTAACAGTGTATGGCCATACCCCGTTACGGCGTATGGTCAACCACTCGCTTGTGGCTGCATCTGGCTATATCCCACAACGGCGCGCACTTGGTGCAACGATAGCCCCTAGACACCTGTAATGTCGTACTGGCAGGTGGCATGTGAGGCGGGACACTTCTGACACGTCCACGATCCATCACTGCCGGTCTTGTCTTTTTGTCCGTTATTAAACAGCAGTATCACGAAGTCATCAACCTTCTGGAAAACATGAAATAGGAGAACCTTCGAATAGGTATAAAAGGCCCACGTTTACGACGAGGGAAGGATCCTGAACCTTAACTCTCTAGCTTTCTTCTGCTAGCTAAACTCTTGTCTGTTCCCAAGTGATTGACTTGAGCGTCGGAGGGTCCCCACCGAAGCATTTGGTCTCCGGGGACTTTTCTTGCAAGACTCCAGCGAGGGAGATCTCCATTTTCCCGACGTTCGAGGAAGGTGACTTGGCATCAACAGATTGGCGCGCCAGGAAGGGGGGACGTAAAGAGAAAAGCTTCGGACCTATTAGAAGAACTTCTCTTTCCCCGAGCTCTCAAGCCATGGTGACGACCCGTGCGAAGGGGGTCTCTACCAGTCATGCTGGGGGGCAGCGTCAGGGGGCTGAGCCGCTCGCAGTTGCCCCTCCGTTCCCCCGGATGACGTCCCTGCACCACCACCGCAGCAGTTTCAAGAAGACAGGCTCACCGCCCTTGCCGCGCAAGTCCAATCTTTGGCAACCATGGTCCAAGGTCTACAGTATCAAGCGGCGGCTGTGCAGTAGCCAGAGCCACTCCCGTCAGTTCCTGGAATGATCCAACCCAGCCAACACTCTTCTCGAAGGAGGTCTCCCATCTGAGAAGCTCGCCACCGTAGCGCTTCGCCCCAAGCCTCACCGCCGGGAAGCCTCCAGGAGGCCCCGGTCATCCTCTCGCCACGCCAGTGTGTCTCCCAAGCGGCGGCATGACAAGGAGGCGGAGCGCCCTGTCGGCATCACCGCTACCCTTCCCCCTCTTCAGAATCTTCGAGGGAGGGGTCCTTCGACGGCCGAATCGCCCGCCGAGCTGAGCGCCGACTCGACGAGTACAATCAACGGCTGGAGAAGCTCAGCCACCGATTCACCAACCCACCGGAGGCGGACTACGACAGCCGGCCGCCCCTGTCCCGCCGCATCATGGAGGAACCTTTATCGACTCGGTTCCACCTTCCTCAGCTAGACCCGTATGACGAGACTACGGACCCCTGGACCACTTGGAACGTTACAAGGTCCTCATGCAGGTTCAGAGGGCAACCGATTCGCTCCTATGCATCGCCTTCCCCTCCACTTTGAAGAAAGCTGCTCGAGCTTGGTACTCCCGCCTGCCGCCGCGGAGTATCGACTCCTTCCGCCAGCTGGAGAGGGCCTTTCTGGCCTATTTTGACGCCTGTCGGAAGATTCCAAGGGTGGTAGACAACCTCTTTTCCGTCTAACAAAAGAGTAGCGAGTCCCTGCGAGACTACGTCGCTCGGTTCAAGGAGGCAGCCCTAGAAGTCTACAACCTCGAGGACTCCGTGGCCACCCTATCCTTGAAGTAAGGGCTTCGCCCCTCCCGCTTCGCGTACTCTTGACAAGAAGCCGCCCGGCTCCTACGCCGAGCTCTTGAGCCGGGCTCAGAAATACATCCGTGCTGACGAGGCTGATTCCTCCCGGCGCGAGGTTAGCGGAAGTACCGCAAAGAAGCCGGCCCACCCAGAACCTGCTGAAGCTTGCCCTAGGAGGCCTGAGCCTCCCCGCCAACCAGACAATTGTCCCCGAGCTCCTGCACCGAGGGACGGGCCCTACACTCCTTTGCTCACCCCGATATCGCACATCCTGCTCAAGATCGAGGGTGAGCCCTATCTTTAGCGCCCTCCTCCACTGAACCCGAAGATCCCCTGCAACAAGAATCTGTACTACCGCTACCATCGGGACCATGGCCACGACACCGACAACTGTCTCCAACTGAAGAAGGCGATAGAGGATCTTATCCAGCGTGGTCACTTAGGGAAGTTCGTCCAGAGGAACAACCCGAGAGCTCCTGGCCCATCAGCGCCACCGCCACCGATGATTGACAATGCTCCAATCGAGAAGACGGTGGCTATGATTTCCTGGGGGGCAGATGGCCCGTCCAAGAGGCCGAGGGGGGAGGGAGAGTTAGATTCTGTAATCCCTTTTTCTAAAAGGGACCTAGAGTGGGTGGTCAACAAAAATGATGATAGCGTCGTCGTGTCCATGAAGATCACTAAACATCCTGTAAAAAGAATTTTGGTTGATAGTGGAAGCTCGGTGGACGTTCTCAGTTACGATGCTTTTGTCTACATGAACTGTCTCCCGGCATCCTTCGACCTATCGCTATGCCCCTGATGGGGTTCACCGGAGACTCCATGAAGGTCGAAGGAGAAATCACTCTCCTTGTCACAGCCGAAATGACCCCGCATCAAAGTACGGTTTTATGAGCTTCCTGGTGGTCCGGGTGCCTCTTGCCTACAATGCCATACTCGGAAGGCCCGGACTTAACCTCCTGGATGCTGTTATTTCCACCAAGAGGCTCCTGGTGAGGTTCTCCACCAGCGAGGGGGTCGGAGAGATGTGGGGGGAGTGAAATCTACGCCACTTTGCTGCCACATGGCCCCAGTCCTCAGGGGGTGGTATATGCACCTGCTCCAAAAGCACTGGACCCCCGAGACTCGGAGAGGAGGGGGAACCGGCCAAGCGCTGCTAGCCTTTCCTCTGGGAGAAGACCCGGCGCAGACTATTCAGGTTGGGGCCCTGCTTCCGGAGGAGGCCCGCAACCAACTCCTCGCCTTTCTGCGAGCCAAAGCTGATATCTTTGCCTGGTCGGCGTCCGACATGCCAGGCATTTCAGAGGAGGTGATCACCCACCAACTCAACATCAAGCCAGAGTGCCGATCCATTCGGCAAAAGAAGAGGAGCTTTGCTTCAGATAGACAGAAGGCCATAGATGAAGAGGTGCGCAAGCTGACAACGGCCGGTCACATCCGCGAGGTGCACTACCCCGACTGGCTGGCGAATGTTGTAATGGTCCGCAAGGCCAGTGGGAGTTGGAAGATGTGTGTGGATTTCACCGATCTCAATAAGGCATGCCCCAAGGATAGCTTCCCACTACCTCGGATCGACCAGTTGGTGGATGCTACTTCCGGCCGCGAAACCCTCAGCTTCATGGACGCATTCTTGGGGTACAACCAGATCAGGATGAACCCGGCTGATGAAGAGGCGAGCTCCTTCATCACCGAGAAAGGGATTTACTGTTATAAGGTGATATCGTTTGAGTTGAAGAATGCAGGAGCCACCTACCAGAGGTTGATGATCAAGGTCTTCGAGAACTAGATCGGGCGCAATATGGAGGTATACGTGGACGACATGCTGACCAAGAGCACCCACACCATGGACCATGTTTCCGACCTTGCGGAGACCTTCGGCAACCTGCGCTGGTACCGGATGAGGCTGAACCCCCGCAAGTGCGCCTTCGGGGTTGCGGCAGGTAAGTTTCTGGGCTTTATGGTGACGTAGCGAGGAATTGAAGCCAACCCAGACAAAATCCGAGCCATCTAGATATGAGGCCCTCAGCTAACAAGAGGGAGGTGCAGCGTCTGACCGAGAGGGTGGCAGCCTTGAGCCGCTTCATGTCAAGATCGGCAGAAAGGTGTCTGCCATTCTTTAAGGCGCTGCGCAAGGTCAATAGCTTTGAGTGGACGAAGGAGTGTCAGGAAGCCTTCGAAGAGCTGAAGAAATTTTTATCCACCCCTCCGCTGTTGTCTAAGCCAAAGGGCGGGGAGGAACTCTTTCTGTATCTCGCAGCCTCTCCCGAGGCCGTCAGCTCCATGCTTGTACGCATGGAAGCCGACAGGGTACATAAGCCAGTCTACTACACCAGCAAAGTGCTCCATGACGCCGAGACGAGATACTCTAAGACGAGAAGATCATCTTTGCCCTAGTGATCTCTGCTCAGCGCTTCCGGCCCTACTTCAAGCTCATCCAATCGTGGTGCTCACAGACCAACCACTCCGGACAATCTTGTCCCATCCTGACACTTCTGGTCGGCTGGCCAAATGGGCCATCAAGTTGGGGGAGTTTGATTTATCCATTCAGCCAAGGTCTGCAATGAAGTCTCAGGTGCTAGCCAATTTTTTGGTTGAGTGCACCTGGCCGAGGAGCGTCTGGAGGAGTCATGCCCAGAGGCACGCTTGGAGTCTTCCACGGTTGAAGCAGGAGAGGAGGACTGGATCCTGCACGTAGACGGAGCATCGAATTCCCAAGTGAGCGGGCTGGACTCATTCTTGCATGCCCGAGGGGGAGGTGGTGAAGTGTGCCCTCCGATTCCTGTTCCCGGCCACCAACAATCAGGCGGAGTATGAAGCCTTGCTGGCAGGGATGAAGCTAGCCAAGGAGCTTGGGGCGGAACATCTGAAGGCCTTCACGGACTCCCAGCTTGTCTCCGGGCAAGTCGTTGGAGAGTATGAGGCCAGAGACCCGACCATGTCCGCTACCTGAGCAAGGTGCAGTCCCAGGCCTCTCGGTTTTCCTACTTTCGTGTCAGCTACATTCCTCGGGCGGAGAATGCCCTAGCTGATGCGCTGTCCCTTGGCCACTTTGGCCGATGGGACTTGGGAAGGACATACGTGGAGCATCTGCAAGTCCCAAGCATTGAAGCAGCAGAGGAAGCACTGCCGATCGAGCAAGAGCCCTCTTGGATGGATGTCTACGTCGATATCTCACTGACGGTGCTCTCCCTGAAGACCCAGCGAGGCTAGATTGCTCAAGCGCAGGCCCCGAAGTTCTTAATAATGGACGGGAAGCTCTATCGAAGATCATTCTTATACCCGATCCTCAAGTGCGTTAGACCTACTGAAGCAGACTACATCATGCGGAAATCCATGAGGGCATTGCGGAGTCATCTGGGGGGCAGAGCACTGGCGTACAAGGCCCTGCAGCAAGGGTACTACTGGCTAACCATGAGGGAGGATGCGGCCGAGCTAGTCAAGAGGTGCGATAGCTTCCAGCGCCATGCCAACATCCAGCGGCAGCCGACGTCTCAGCTGACCCCTCTGGCGGCTCCCTAGCCCTTCGTCCAGTGGGGTATGGACATCTTGGGGCCATTCCCTCCAGCCTCCGGATCAGCGCAAGTTCCTACTGGTGGCCGTCGACCACTTCACTAAATGGATTGAGGCCGAAGCGCTTGCCAAGATCACGAGGGTAAGGTGAGGTCCTTCTTCTGGAAGTCTATAATATGCCGGTTTGGGCTACCGCATAATCTCGTCACTGACAACGGTCGGCAGTTTGACAACGCACCCTTCCGAGGATTCTGCACCGAGCTCGGCATCCATCAGCGGTTCACCTCCGTAGGGCATCCTCAGACCAACGGAGCGGCCGAGGTGACCAACCGCATCATTCTCCAAGGACTGAGAGCCCGGCTGGATGACTGCAAAGGACGCTGGGTGGAGGAGCTTCACAGCGTACTGTGGGCCTACCACACAACGCCACGAGCCCCCACTGGAAAGACTCCCTTCAGCCTTGTCTTCGGATCTGAAGCCGTCATTCCTGTGAAGATCGGCGCCCCGAGCCCCAGGGTGGAGGCATACAGCGAAGAGGACAATCCGAACCAGTTGCGGGCCAACCTCGACCTGGTGGAAGAGGTACAGGACCGAGCGCAACTCCGGATGGTAGCCTACGACAGCGAGCAGCTAGGTATTACAACGCTCGTGTTCGCCCAAGGACCTTCCTGCCGGGGGACCTCGTCCTTCGGCGAGCCGAAATCTCAAAGCCGACGGAAGGAGGCAATTAGCACCGAACTGGGAAGGTCCCTACCGAGTCACCGAGGCACTCCACCACGGAGCGTACAAGATTGAAGAGCTGGATGGAAAGCTACTCCCACGGACGTGGAACACCGACAACCTTCGCCAGTATTATCAGTAGCATCCCCTTTTCTTTACATGAAATCTGCTTGTATTCCTTTGGGGCCCTCACCCCGCACTTGAAATTAATAAACAGGAGTTTGAGCATCATAGTTCTTCAACAAAAAGCCCAATGTACCATTGGCATCGAAGACCCGATGTACCATCGGATTCAAAAAGCCCAATGTACCATTGGCATCGAAGACCGATTTACCATCGGATTCGAAAAGCCCGATGTACCATCGGTTCTTAACGAAAAGCCCAATGTACCATTGGCATCGAAGACCCGATGTACCATCGGATTCAAAAAGCCCAATGTACCATTGGCATCGAAGATCGATGTACCATCGGTTCTCAACGAAAAGCCCAATGTACCATTGGCATCAAAGACCCAATGTACCATCGTATTCAAAAAGCCCAATGTACCATTGGCATCGAAGACCCGATGTACCATCAGATCCAAAAAGCCCAATGTACCATTGGCATCGAAGACCCGATGTACCATCGATTCAAAAAGCTCAATTTACCATTGGCATCGAAGACCCGATATATCATCGGATTCAAAAAGCCTAATGTATCATTGGCATCGAAGACCGATGTACCATCGGTTCTCAACGAAAAGCCTAATGTACCATTGACATTGAAGACCCGATGTACCATCGATTCAAAAAGCCCAATGTACCATTGGCATCGAAGACCTGATGTACCATCAGATTCAAAAAGCCCAATGTACCATTGGCATCGAAGACCCGATGTACCATCGGATCCAAAAAGCCCAATGTACCATTGGTGCTGAAGACCCAATGTGCCGTCGGGCTTGAGAAGACCGAGTCTTCCTCGGCGTTCAAGGCCGATGACCCATCGGTCCCTGGAAGCCGAGTTTTCCTTGGCCTTCCCAAGGGTCTGGCCCTATACAGCTAAGTCAAAGCCACTCGTGGGTGAGTAAAGACGCCCCTCGGTGCCGATGAAGCCACAAAGGGTCCCACATCGGCAGCTCGGGTTTAAAACCGACACAATGCAATTATCTAAAAACAACTTCATTAATGATGGTGTTTACAAAATGCCGACCGAGTCGGACTTACAAAAATAAGGAGAAGTTACAAAAATTCATGGGTCGGCCACTGCAGGCTCATCGTCGGACGAGGATACTTCAGAGAGGTGCTTTGGCTCAACCTTAGGGATTGTGGAAGGTTCAGTCCCGGCAACTTTGTCCTTCCCGTATCGGAATCCCTGGAGATAGGCATCCGTTGAAGCTTCGGCCAGTTCGTCCACAAAGCGCTCGGATGCCCGAAATTCCTCCATGGCCTTAGCGGCCCTGGCCTCGGCAGCTGCCTCCACCTCTGCGGCTCAGGCCTCCCTCTCCGTGGCCAGAGAGGCTACTGCTGCCCTTTCGGCCTCTTTGGCGTGCTCCGCCTCCTCCTCGGCATGCCTGGCCCTATCCTCGGCCGCCTGGATGGCCGAGTTCAACTCGCTAATGTGAATGTTTGGGCCTCGATGGCACCCTCGGCCTTGGTAAGTTGGCTGAGAGCTGCCCGCAGTCGGATGGCTTCGGCCTTTGCTCTGCTCTCAGCCCTCTTTATTTCCTTGGCTCGGTCGGTTTTCATCGATTCCAGAGCCCTCTCTGCAGCCTCGGCCCGGGCCTGGGCGTCCTCGGCGTCTTGTTGAACCTAGCGGAGGATGGCCTCCCCTTCACCAATGGCCTCCCTGAGTGAGCACTAGGGAGTTCGTCACCTGTGCTCGAGACGTCAGCCAGGCAAACTATTAAAAATTAAGTCAAGAGCAGGGGGGATAACTTACCCAGACCAGGGCCGAGAAGGCCTCTCGAAAGAACATGGTCGCCCAGATTCTGGAGCTCCTCCTGAAACTTGGGCTGAACGGCCTGGGACATGAGCCACTCCTTCGCCGTCCATTGTTCATCAAGGAGAACCCGCGGGGGATTGGTCCAGCTCCCCTTCCCTCGGCGGCCTCAGTGCCCTCGGGCTCGCTGCATGGGAGGTTGCCCGCCGGCGTTTCCTCCGGGAGCGGGCTTGCTGCCGCCGGAGATTGGGAGCCTAGGCCCTGCTCTGCCTCTGCCGGGGCTGGTTCAGTAGGCACTTGGGCTCCTCGGTCACCCCCTCAACCCTGACCCCCTCCGGTGGGGTGTCGGCCGTCAGATCTACGGGCGCAGTCGGAGTTCCCTGGCACTCGGGAGGCGGGGAAGCCCACATCATCGGACGTTTGGGGGCCGAGGCCTGCTGCCCCTCGCTTGGCCCCTCTTGGGCCCTCATCCTTTTGGCGGCGGCCTTCTTGAGTTTGCGGGTTGGGACCTTCATGGCTGCATGGCATCAGTAGGAGTTAGTTTAAAAAAAAAGGGGGGGGGGGGTGAGAAGAAAAAAAAAGGATGAAGGGAGAAAACAGAGGGGGGGAAGAAAAAGAAGTTTGGCTAAGTATTGAGACGCTTGTTACTCACCGCTTTGGGTGGTGAGGCCTGTCAGGCAGAGGTTGTGCTCCGACAGAAGCAAGTTGTATCTAGGGATGTCGATAGTCAACAGCTGCCCCAGCTCCTCTTTGTCTCCTGGGAGTATGGTGGAGTTTATATTGGGTCGGAGGTCAGGATCCCCCCACCGGGCTTGACTTGGTCTAGGTCTGCGAAGAAGAATCGGGATTTCCATCCCTTGACCGAGGAGGGAAGAAGTAATTTGAGGATGCGGCCGGGTCGGGGCTGAAACAGCCACCAACCCCTCTGCTGCCTGAGGGTGTAAAAACAGCGGAAGAGGGAAAGTCGGGGGTGATTTGGAGGTGGTAGCAAAGGATAAGAAAGGCACAAACGGTCGAAGGGAGTTGGGACCAACTGAGTGGGGGTCAGGGAGTAATAATCCAAGATATTGATGAAGAAAGATGAAAAGGCAGTCGGAGACCTACTCTAAGAGAAATTTCATATACGCACTCTACCGGGCCGGGAGAGACCACCCTGTCATCGGGGGTCGGAAGGAAAAGCCCAATATCTCGGGGGATTTTATAACGGGTTCTGATGTTTGCCAGATCCTGGCCCGTTACTGTGGAGGCGGTACCCGTCGGGGATTCCGCCCCCACCCTCGAGGAGGTACCAGCCGTCGTTCGGCGCCTCCTCGCTGGAGCTCTACCGGCACCACCGGGCATCTCCTGTGGGAGCTGGTCGGTGACCGGCAGTTGGGAGAGAGGAAGGCGGTCCTCCTGATTGGAGGACCACGAAGGTGGGGAAGATAAGGAGGCACGAAGCCTCGAGGGAGAGATATGGTCGTCAGAGGGAGCAGAAAAATCCAAGTGGGTGAGGAGGCTATGGATGGGGTTGAAAAGGAAGGAAAGAGGTCTGAAAAGCACAGAGGGCTAACCTGGAGAAGAAAATGGCAAAGGCTGATTCTCGGGTTGCAGGAGAAGTCGGGGGCTAGAGGAAGAAGACAACTGGAGCAAAGTGATGGGAGCAGTCCTTGCCCAGCTTAAAGCGATTTCAAATCGCCCCGCCCTATTTACCCAGCCATGCAGACCTCCGCTATAGGCTGGGTCACCTCAGCAGGCGCTTGGCGTGTGAAACGAACCGCCTCCGTCCAATGACGGGACGCCGCTGACATCATCGTCATGATGGCAATGATGGCGCCGCTTTTATGGATTTCAAGAGGACAACCCCGACCCTAGGACGATTGCTATGATCAGACGGATGGCAGTGACTGCTCCTTCATGTCCCCCACGTCTCCAGCGTAAAGTCATTGCAGCGCCCAGAGACACATGTCCGGAAGCGGTTGGCAATGGACGGGATCAGCCACTGGGGAGGTGACACCCCTTTCTCCTTGTAGAGATGGGCCCGCTTGTCTTAGGGGCGAGGGGGCATCTGTTGTGGCTGATCCAGCGCCGTAAGGTTAACGGTAAGGGAGACTGATGGAACCCTGCCTCGGCCTTCGAGCCACCATCGGCCTCCGGGACACCCTCGGCCTCTGAGGCACCGTCGGCCTCGAGTTTCATCCCTGGCCCCGGGACACCCTTGGCCTCTTAGGCATTCTCAGCCTTTAGCCTCCGAGACATTCCCGGGCTTTAGCCTCCGAGGCATTCTCGAGTTTTAGCCTCCGAGGCACCCTCGGCCTCTGAGGCATCGTCGGCCTCGAGTTTCATCCCCGGCCCGGACACCCTCGGCCTCTGAGGCATTTTCGGGCTTTAGCCTCCAAGACATTTCCGGGCTTTGGCCTCCGAGGCATTCTCGGGCTTTAGCCTCTGAGGCGGGCTCTGAGGCACCTTTTGTCTCGAGCTTCATCCTCGGCCTCGGGCTTTAGCCTCCGAGGCACCTACGGACCAGGGCCCCACATGATCCAACATCCGGGACCGGTAGCCTATAGCCTCGATCCACCTGGCACGCCCATGTGGCCGAGCCCCATAGCGGCGTATGGCCCACTACCTGCCCGTAACAGCACGTAGCCGTACTCCATAATGGCGTATGGACCACCATTCACCCATAACAGTGTGTGGCCATACCCCGTTACGGCGTATGATCCACCACTCGCTTGTGGCTGCATCTGGCCATATCCCACAACGGCGCGCACTTGGTGCAACCATAGCCCCCAGACACTGTAATGCCGTACTGGCAGGTGGCATGTGAGGCGGGACACCTCTGACACGCCCATGATCCATCACTGCTGGCCTTGCCTTTTTGTCCATTATTAAACACCAGTATCACGAAGTCATCAACCTTCTGGAAAACATGAAATATGAGAACGTTCAAACAGGTATAAAAGGCCGACGTTTACGACGAGGGAATGATCCTGAACCTTAACTCTCTAGCTTTATTCTGCTAGCTAAACTCTTGTCTGTTCCCAAGTGATTGACTTAGCGTCGGAGGGTCCCTACCGGAGCATCCGGTCTCCGAGACTTTTCTTGCAGGACTCAGTGACGAAGATCTCCGTTTTTTCGGCGTTCGAGGAAGGTGACTTGGCGTCAACAGTATGCGATGTGTAACAATGCTCATTGAATCATTATATATGTATTGATATGTACGGATGATCAATTCATGCAATCAATATGCACTTGCTGCAGCAACCAAGACTTTCTTCTTTATTCAATCATACTTTTGAGATGGCTTCACTCCATTCCTCTTCCCCCGTTTCTTTTTCCCCCTCAATTACGAAGAGAACTTTGGTCTATGGACAAATAGGGTACCGGAAAGGTGCATCGTTGTTTTCGGTCCACCAATTCCCCTTCTGGATCATGCTATTGGAGAGGTTCTGGCATTAATCGTCCATCGTCCTGTGCTAATTACCCAACTTGCTGGCTTCTTTTATTTTAGCGCCAACATTCCTCCCGACTGTGGAGATGCCATATTCTTGTAATGCTCTGTTTATGGGAGCCTCCAATAACAACAACAACATATGATTTTAATTCGAAACTAGCTGAATCTTAATTTCAAACTAGTTTGTTGAGTCGATCTTGTGAATCCTTAGCCTGAAGGATTGCTTTAACGTAAAGCTATAGCCACCCTATAAACATTAATCTAGTAGGGCATGGGAGTCTGCCAACATTGATGCACTTCGGGCTTTTTCTAATCACAAAGAACATCATTTCTTGAATGGCCAGTAGATCGACGATCCATTCAAAATAATGTTTTACTCTCATTATGGTACTGGATTTTGTACTTTAATTCTCACTTGGGCATACCCCACGTACGTTAGGCTATCCTTAATTTCATGGCTCTATAATAATATATATATATATAAAGAACGCACTAACAGAGGAACATTAGCTATAAAACCTCAAGATAAACCGGGTGCTTAATTTATTTTATTCCAATGCAAAGTACAGCATGGAACAAACAAACAAGTTGAAAAAACCCAAGCGGCCGGGAGGCAAAGGAAGGCTGAAAGGGTGATCATCCAGATAAAATCTTGTGTCACTCCACAGAGATGGGCATCTTAATAGGATTAGCAGCGTTGTTGTCCGTGAGATTGAGATTGCTAGCCTTAAATGGACGGAAACGAACTTCTTTGTCGCATGTGAACCGAGGCTTGACGGGGCATTCGATGATGGTCTTGCCATCTTTGTTGACGCAAATGTAGATCTCGTAGACCTGGAAATAGCCCTCTCTGTCCTTGCTGCACCGGAGCACCGGCGCTGCTCCGATCCCCTCTGCGATGGCGTTCTCGATGTCGTCGACATAATATTGCTGCGAGAGTGATGGCACGATACCTGAAGCAGCCATTTAGAATTTTTATTTTATTTTAAAAAGTGTCAGAAGATTATCGATCATTTGTGTCGAGTACTTAGAATTCATTTCTGATCCAATTTCACATCTTAGGCTAGCTGCTTAGAAATTCCAATTTATCATGGGAGAATTTTAATGTTAATGGAATCATCATTAATTTGACTTCAACTTAATTAATTCTTTGGCTCGGTTTAAAATCTAATTGACAACGTTCGGTTAAAGACAGATTATTCATTTAGAACGCATGCAATGCAAAAAAAAAAAAAAAAAAATTTAGAAAATGTTGCACAAGAATAGTACTAGATATTATATCAACATGCGACGTGAATTATTAAGCTGTTGGACAGTACGTCAGTCACCTTAATTAACACGATCAATTAACGTACGTTTCTTCAATGAAAAATATTTACCTTCGTTGTTGAGGTGAGAGAACACGTCAACCTTGGCCCTGAGGTTCAGTGCGGTTTCAAAGTATTCATTGATGTTCATGCCAGAGCACTGCCCATACGTCCTCCATGTGCTCCTCCAGGCACTTACTCCATTGTTGCTGGGGCACCTGATATTGCTCCAATAGGCATGGAGCTCATCCATCAAACTCGAGAGCTGTAATTTCATGTCAACCATCAACCAATATCAAACATTTTAATTTGCAGTATATTAATTTGCGGTTCTTATGATCTCCTATATATGCTTCATATATATATATATAGGTTTAAACGTTAATTAATTAAGGAGCTAGTGGATGATCACCAAATTAACTATGTCAATCTATAAAGCTCTTAATATTCAGTTCGACACCATTCGTTAGTGAAGTCTGAACGAGGTTATAATAATTAGAAGAGCTAGCAACAAATACCAGCATGCAGAGATGTAAATGATCGATCGATCTATGATATATATATATTCTAGTTGTGATGCTATATATATATATATATACCTGATTAACATCAAAGGAAGTACCGTTGCACTTGGTGACAACCTTCCCGCTTGCGTTGCTGACGGCCCACAAGCCCCTCACAAAGAAGTCATTCGCCGGTTCCCCTGTTGTTGGCTTGCAACACTTTGATTGTGCGCAATACGCCCCGGGCCACTGCACACTCCCATGCATTGTACCCAACCATTAGTTAAAGGCAGTTGTTCTTCCATCAGGCAAACATTTGCTGCATGTCTTTTTATAAATAATATATATATATAGAGAGAGAATGAGAGAGAACCTTGACTTTTTAAGCTATATATAACGTAGGTTTTAACTAAATTTGTTAATCATGTCTTTAGATAGGCATCGATCTAGTGAGAACTACTTGACCATGTAGTATCTTGATAAGGTTCGGTATGTTAACATAACTGCGTGAGAGGATTTCAAAGAAAATATTGGAAGAGAGAAGGTAATATATAGATACCAAGAGAACTAGATAGTAGAAATCAAAGCTTTTGGCATCTATCAAGGGAGAGGCAGATAGCATTCCCAAGAGGAATGCTGCCACCACACGAGGAGCGATGCTTCTTCTGGTCCCTTCCATATTACACCCCGATCGAAAGAGATATGGCTGTGAGGAGATGGCCATCGGTGAGCTCTATTTATAGACTCAGCTGCTTAACCTACTACTGCAGCGGCATTGATGGGTTAAGTTAACCATCGTTGATCAGAATTGGTTAGAATAATAAGGCTCCATGAAGAACAATTATATCGCATGGACCACAGTGTAGGTGGCCATTCCTACCAACTTTTGTTTTCTTTTTAGTCTGAAACTAGATCTCAATCCACCATATCCATTAGTTTGCAGACATGGCGACAGAAAATAAATGGCAAATGAGCAACCATGCATGGCATCTTCACGCGTGTCCCTTACTTGGCCTCATGATATATAATTTCAAATCTCAGTCAGGTCTGATCGAGATACATAACCAATTATTTATTTGTTTTCATTGCCTACCAACCGCGCGCTGGGGCCTCCTGTGAAAAAGCACGAGCTGAATGCTGTGAGCTCGTACCGCTCGACCACCTATCGACAATTTTGGAGGATGCTCCTTATCCTACCTGCAGGCCATGCTCAATTAGAGTGATTTAATGAGAAGATCACGCCTATCCATGAAGATTAATGGCTGGTGTTGACGCTAAGTTATCTTCCTTGAACGTCGGAGAAACGAAGATCTTTCTCGTCGAACTCCTGCAAGAAAAGTTCTCGGAGACCGGATACTCCGGTGGGGACCCTCCGATGCTCAAGTCAGCCACTCAGAAATAGACAAAAGTTAACTAGCAGAAAGATGAGCTAGAAAACTAGAGTTCAAGATCCTTCTCTCGTTGTATGTGTGGGCCTTTATACTTGTCCGACGATCTCTCTTTTCCCATTTTCAAAAGGTTGCTGACTTCAAGGTGTCTTTGTCCACTAACGGACGAAAGCAAGGCTGACAACGACAGGTCGCAACCGCCTATCAGAGATGTCCCTCCTTGCCCGCCACCAACCGAGCGCGGCGCTGCGGGTGGTAGGCGGATATGGTTGCGTCTGGCGTGCGCCGTAACGGAGTATGGCCATGCGCTGTTGCAAGCGAGTGGTGGACCACGTGACCGCTGCAGGCGGTTGGTGGGCTACGTGGGTGTGCCAGGCAGCTCGAGGCAGCAGGTTGCCAGTCCCGGGTGGCGAGACCGAAACGGAAGCTCGAGGCCGAGGCCGAGGCCGAGGCCAACGCTCGAGGCCGAGGGGGACCTCGGAGGCCGAGGCCATCCTATGAGGCCGAGGTTGGGCTCTGTCAGTTCACTGTTTGCTTACCGTTTACTTTGATGATGTTGGATCAGCCACATCAGATGCCCCCTCGCCCCTGAGATGAAGTGGGCCCATCCTGGCGAAGCAAAAGGGGTGTCACCTCCCAAGTGGCAGATCCTCATCCGCTGCCAACCGCCCCTGGAAACGTGTCTCTGGGAGCCGCGATAGCTTAGCGCGGGCGACCTGGGGGATGTGAAGGGGCAGTCATTGCTGTCCGCCCGATCTACAGGGATCGTCCCCGAGGCAGGGTTGTCCTCTAGAAATCCATGAAAAGTAGCCGCCATCATTGCCATTATGATGATGACATCAGCGGCATCCCGTCATTGGCCAGAGGCAGATTGTCTCACGCGCCGGCGCTTGCCGAAGCAACCCAGCCTATAGCGAGAGTCCGCATGGCTGGCCAGAAGAGGCTGGATGATTTGAAAACTGATAAAACCCGGGCGAAGGCTGGATTTTTCCACTTTGCTTTAGCTGTCTTCGTCTTCTTTTGTCCCTTGACCTCCCCTGCAACCCGAGAACCGGTGTTCGTCATTTCTGTCACAGGTTAGCTCCTTCATCTTCCAGAAGCCTTCCCTTCCTCCTTGAACCTTTTTCATGGCTTCCTCTCCATCCTGGTCCTCGGCAGCTGATCCCAAGGACCGAATCTCCTCCTCGAGGCTTTGTGCCTCTCCTTCTCCCACTCCTTCATAGTCCTCCGATCCGGAGGACCGCCTTCCTCTTGCCCAAGGGCAAGCCGTCGATAGGGCTCCCGCGGGGAGATGCCCGGCGATGGTCGGTAGGGCCCCAGCGAGGAGGCGCTAGGCGGCGGCCGGCACCTCCTCGAGGGTGGGGGCGGATTCCCCAACGGGGACTGTCTCCACGGTAACGGGCCAGGACCTGGTGAATATCAGGGCCCGTTACCAGATCCCCCGAGATATCGGGCTCTTCCTCCCGACCCCCGACGACAGGGTGGTCTCTTCCCGGCCTGGTAGAGTGGCCGTTTACGAAATATCTTTTAGGTTAGGCCTCCGCCTACCTTTTCATCCTTTCTTCATCAATCTTTTGGACTATTACTCCTTGACTTCCACTCAGCTAGTCCCGAACTCCCTTCGGACCATTTGTGCTTTTATTGTCCTCTGCCACCATCTCGAGGTTACCCCCTGACTCTCCCTCTTCCGCAGCTTCTATACCCTTAAGCAGCAGGTGGGTTGGTGGATGTTCCAGCCCCGACCTGGTCGTGTCCTTAAGTTGCTCCTCCCCTCTTCCGTTAAGGGATGGAAGTCCCAGTTCTTCTTTGCGGACCTTGACCAAGTTAAGCCCGGGTGGGGGGACCCTGACCTTCGGCCCAACATGAACACCACCATTCTCCCGGGAGACAAAAAAGCACTGGGGCAGCTATTGACCGCCGACATCCCTAGATACAACCTACTTCTGTCGAAGGACAATCTTCGACTGGCGGGCCTCACCACCCGAAGCGGTGAGTAGCAGATGTCCCCGTACTTAACTAAATTTCCTTCTTTCTCTCTTTTCCTTCCTTTCCTTTCTTTTTTCTTTTTTTTACTAACTCCGATCAACATTGCGCAGTGATGAAGGTCCCAGCTGCCAAACTCAGGAAGGCCGCCATCAAGAGGATGAGGGCCGAGGCAGGGCCAAGCGAGGGGCAGCAGGCCCTGGTGCCCAAGCGTCCGACGGTGCAGGTCTCCCCACCTACTGAGCGCCAAGAGCCTCCGACTGTCCCGGCAGTGGACTTGACAGCCGACACCCCTCCGGAGGAGGCGAGGGATGAGGGGGCGACAGAGGGGCCCCAGGCGCCTGCCGAGCCAGCTCCGACGGAAGCAAAGCAGGGCCCAAGCGCGGAGCTACCAGCAGCAGTGAGTCCACCCCAGGAAGAAATGCCGGCGGGCAACCCCCCGCGGACTGAGCCCGAGCACGCCGAGGCCGCCGAGGAGAGCAGGGTTGGGCCAGCCCCCCGCGGATTCTCCTGATGAATGACGGGCACCGAGCTGAGCGACTCATGTCCCAGATCATCCTGCCCAAGTTTCAGGAGGAGCTCCAGCATTTGGGGGTGACTAGGTTCTTCAGGGAGGCCTACTCAGCCCTCGTTCGGGTAAGCGGCTCCCTTTTTTTTTACCCTTAGCTTCATTTATCCCTTGGTTTGCATAACTGACCTTTCGGATGCAGGTGACAAACTCCCTAGGAGCTACCAGGGAGGTGCTCGATGAATGGGAGGCCACCATCCACCAGACCCATCGGGATGCTTAGGAGGCCCAGGCCTGGCCGAGGCGGCAGAGAAGGCCATGGAGATGGCAGAAAAGGCCTTAGAGGCAGCGAGACACAACCATGCTGCCTAGGCAAGGGAGGCTGCCATCTGAGCGGAGACCGAAGCCAACCGGCTCCGGACTGCACTTAGCCAGCTCTGCGAGGCCGAGAGCGCCATCGAGGCCCGCGACCTTCATATCGCCGAGCTAGGCTCGGCCATCCAGGTGGCCGAGGCTAGGGCCACGCGCGCCGAAGAGGCCGAGAGGGAGGTAGTCTCTATGGCGGAGGAGGAGGTGCGGGCCCGAGAAGTAGAGGCAGCCGTCAAGGCTCGGGTCGTAGCGACGGTGGAAGAGTTCAAGGAGTCTGACCGCTTTGCTGACGAGCTGGCTGAAGCTAACGCGGACGCCTATCTTCAGGAGTTCCGCGATGCTAAGAGGAAGGTGGCCCGGGTTCTGGACCTCCCCCGGGCCATGGATATAGAGCCGGACCAAGGGTCCGAGTGGGCCCCCTCTGATGACGAGCCCGCGACCGACCTTTGATCTTGTAGTGTTTTTTTTTTTTTGTTTCTATACTAAGTCCGACCCAGTCGGCATTTTGTAAACACTATCATTAATGAAATTATTTTTTGGCCAACTTCAACGTGCTGCCCTTGAGTCCTTGGATTGCCAACGTGGGACCCCTGGGGGCTTCGTCGGCAATGGGGGCAGCTTTTACTCATCCATGAGCGACCTCGCTTTAGATATGTAGGGCCGGACCCCCAGAAAAATCAAGGCCAGGATAGGGACTGTGCCGGCCTTGTGCCACCAGGCGCCGATGGGGCAACGATCCAGTGCTGATGGGAGACTACTCCCCAGGAGCATCAACTTTCAGATGCCGAGGAAGACTCAGGCTTCTAGGGACCGATGGGACATCGGCCTTGGGATGCCGAGGAAGACTCGGGCTTCTAGGGACCGATGGAACATCGGCCTTGGGACGATGGGACACCGAGGAAGACTCGGGCTTCTGGGACCGATGGGACATCGGCCTTGGGACGCCGAGGAAGACTCGGGCTTCTAGGGACCGATGGAACATTGGCCTTTGGTGCCAATGATACATTGGACTTTCTGTGCTGCGCTAGCCTCGGGCTTTTGGGAACCGGTGGTACATCGGTCTTTAGTGCCAATAGTACATTGGACTTTTCGTGCCGAGCTGGCCTCAGGCTTTTGGGAGCCGATGGTATACCGGTCTTCGGTACCAATGGTACATTGGACTTTCTGTGCCGAGTTGGTCTCGAGCTTTGGGGAGCCGGTGGTACACTGGTCTTCGGTGCCGATGGTACATCGGTCTTTCTGTACCAAGCTAGCCTCGGGCTTTCGGGAGCCGGTGGTACACCAGTCTTTAGTGCCAATGGTACATTGGACTTTCCGTGCTGAGCTAGTCTCGGGCTTTTGGGAGCCGGTGGTACACCGGTCTTCAGTGCCAATGGTACATTGGACTTTCTGTGCCTAGCTGGCCTTGAACTTTTGGGAGCCGATGGTACACCGGTCTTCAGTGCCAATGGTACATTGGACTTTCTGTGCCGAGCTGGCCTCGGGCTTTTGGGAGCCGGTGGTACACTGATCTTCAATGCTAATGGTACATTGGACTTTCCATGCCGAGCTGGCTTTGGGCTTTTGGGAGCCGGTGGTACACCGATCTTCGGTACCAATGGTACATTGGACTTTTCGTGCCGAGCTGGCCTCGGGCTTTTGGAAGCAGGTGGTACACCGGTCTTCGGTGCCAATGGTACATTGGACTTTTCGTGCCGAGCTAGCCTCGGGATTTTGAGAGCTGGTGGTACACCGGTCTTCGGTGCCGATGGTACATTCGTCTTTTCGTGCCGAGCTGGCCTCGGGCTTTTGGAAGTCTATGGTACACCGGTCTTCGGTGCCAATGGTACTTGGACTTTTCGTGCCGAGCTAGCCTTGGGCTTTTGGGAGCCGGTGGTACACCGGTCTTCGGTGCCAATGGTACATTGAACTTTCTGTGCCGAGCTGGCCTCAGGCTTTTGGGAGCCGGTGGTACACCGGTCTTCGGTGCCAATGGTACATTGGACTTTCCGTGCCGAGCTGGCCTCGGGCTTTTGAGAGCTGGTTGTACATTGGTCTTCGGTGCCAATGGTACATTGGACTTTTCGTGCTGAGCTGACCTTGGGCTTTTGGGAGCCGGTGGTAAACCGGTCTTCAGTGCCAATGGTACATTGGACTTTCCGTGCCGAGCTGGCCTCAGGCTTTGGGAGCCGGTGGTACACCGGTCTTCGGTGCCAATGGTACATTGGACTTTCTATGCCGAGCTAGTCTCAGGCTTTTGGGAGCCGGTGGTACACCGGTCTTCGGTGCCAATGATACATTGGACTTTCTGTGCCGAGCTGGCCTCGGGCTTTTGGGAGCCGGTGGTACAGTGGTCTTTAATGCCAATGGTACATTGGACTTTTCGTGCCGAACTGGCCTCGGGCTTTTAGGAGCCGATGGTACACCGATCTTCGGTGCCGATGGTACATCGGTCTTTCCATGCCAAGCTGGTCTCGAGCTTTTAGGAGCCGATGGTACATCGGTCTTTTGTGCCAATGGTACATTGGACTTTCTTTGCTGAGCTGGCATCGATTTTTTGGGAGCCGGTGGTACACCAGTCTTCGGTGCCAATGGTACATTAGACTTTCTGTGCCGAGCTGGCCTCGGGCTTTTGGAAGCTTGTGGTACACTGGTCTTCAGTGCCAATGGTACATTGGACTTTCTGTGCCGAACTGACCTCAGGCTTTTGGGAGCCGGTGGTACACCGGTCCTCGGTGCCAATGGTACATTGGACTTTCTGTACCAAGCTGACCTCGGGCTTTTGGGAGCCGGTGGTACACTGGTCTTTAGTGCCAATGGTGCATCAAACTTTTCGTGCCGAGCTGGCATCGGGCTTTTGGGAGCCGGTGGTATACCGGTCTTCGATGTTAATGGTACATTGGACTTTCTGTGCCGAGCTGGCCTCGGGCTTTTGGGAGCCGATGGTACACCGGTCTTCGGTGCCAATGGTACATTGGACTTTTCGTGCCGAGCTAGCCTCAGGCTTTTGAGAGCTAGTAGTACACCAGTCTTTAGTGCCGATGGTACATCGATCTTTCCGTGCCAAGCTGGCCTCGGTCTTTTGGGAGCCGGCGGTACATCGGTCTTCAGTGCCAATGGTACATTGGACTTTCTGTGCCGAGCTGGCCTCGGGCTTTTGGGAGCCAGTGGTACACCAGTCTTTGGTGGCAATGGTACATTAGACTTTCTATGCCAAGCTGGCCTCGGGCTTTTGGGAGCCGGTGGTATACCGGTCTTCAGTGCCAATGATACATTGGACTTTCTGTGCCAAGCTGGCCTCGGGCTTTTGGGAGCCGGTGGTACATCGGTCTTCAGTGCCAATGGTACATTGGACTTTCCATGCCGAGCTGGCCTTGGGCTTTTGGGAGCCGATGGTACACCGATCTTCGGTGCCGATGGTACATCGGTCTTTCCGTGCCAAGCTGGCCTTGGGCTTTTGGGAGCCGGTGGTACACCGGTCTTTCTGTGCCGAGCTGGCCTTGGGCTTTTTGTTGAAAAGCTGGGATACTTGAACTCATGTTTATTAATATCAAGTGCGGGGTGAGAGCCCAAAAGAATGCAAGCATGAAACTTAAAGTAAAGAGAGGGTACACTACTGATAATACCGACGGAGGTTGTCGGCGTTCCACATCCATGGGAGTGGCTTTCCATCCAGCCCTTCAATTTTGTATGCTCCGTGGTGGAGTGCCTCAGCAACTCGATAAGGTCCCTCCTAGTTTGGCGTTAACTTGCCTCCTTTCGTCGGTTTTAAAACTTCGGCTCGCTTGAGGACTAGGTCTCCTGGCAAGAAAGTCTTAGGGCAGACACGAGAATTGTAATACCTGGTCGCTCGCTGCCGGTAGGCTGCCATCCGGAGTTGCGCTCGGTCCCGCACCTCCTCCACCAGGTCTAGGTTGGCCCGCAACTGGTTCGGGTTGTCTTCCTCGCTGTATGCCTCCACCATGGGGCTCGGGGAGCCGATCTCCACAGGGATAACGGCCTCAGACCCAAAGACGAGGCTGAAGGAAGTCTCTCCAGTGGGGGCTCGCGGCGTGGTGTGGTAGGCCCACAGCACATTTGGGAGCTCCTCCACCCATCATCCTTTGCAGTCATCCAGCCGCGCTCTAAGTCCTTGGAGAATAATGCGGTTGATCACCTCAGCCACTCCGTTGGTCTAAGGATGCCCTACCGAAGTGAACCACTGACGGACACCCAGCTTGGTGCAGAATCCTCGGAAGGGTGCGTTGTCGAACTGCCAGCCATTGTCGGTGACCAGGGTATATGGTAGCCCGAATCGGCATATTATGGACTTCCAAAAGAAGGACCTCACCTTCCTTTCAGTGATCTTGGCGAGTGCCTCGGCTTCGATCCATTTGGTGAAGTGGTTAACGGCCACCAACAGGAACTTGCGCTGACCGAAGGCTGGAGGAAACGGCCCCAAGATGTCCATACCCCACTGGACGAAGGGCCATGGCACCGACAAGGGGTCAGCTGGGACGTTGGCTGCCGCTGGATGTTGGCATGGCGCTGGCAACTATCACACCTCTTGACGAGCTCGGCCACATCCTTCCTCATGGTTAGCCAGTAGTACCCTTGCCGTAGGGCCTTGTACGCCAGGACTCTGCCCCCCAGATGACTTCCACATATGCTTTCATGGATTTCTCGCAGGATGTAATCTGCTTCAGTAAGGCCAACGCACTTGAGGATTGGGTACGAGAATGACCTTTGGTAAAGCTTTTCATTCATTAGCAAAAGCTTCGGGGCCCGCCGCTTGAGTAGTCTTGCCTTGGCTGGGTCTTCAGGGAGAGCGCCATTGGTTAGGTATCGGACGTAAGCGTCCATCCATGAGGGCTCCTGCTCGACCGGCAGAGCCTCCTCCGCTGCTTCAATGCTCGGGACTTGCAGGTGCTCCACGTACATTCTTTCCAGGGTCCCGTCGGCCGAAGTGGCCAAGCGAGATAGCGCATCAGCCCTGGCATTCTCCGCCTGGGGAATGTAGCTGACATGAAAGTAGGGAAACTGAGAGGCCTGGGATTGCACATTGCTCAGGTACCGGGACATAGTCAGGTCTCTGGCCCCGTACTCCCCAGCGACCTATCCAGAGACAAGCAGAGAGTCCGTGAAGGCCCTCAAATGCCTCGCACCGAGCTCCTTGGCTAGCTTCATCCCCTCCAGCAAGGCTTCGTACTCCGCTTGGTTATTGGTAGCTGGAAAAAGAAATCAGAGGGCATATTCCACCACCTCCCCCTCGGGGCTTGCAAGAATGAGTCCAGCTCCACTCACTTGAGAATTCAATGCTCCGTCCACATGGAGGATCCAGGCTTCCTCTCCCGCCTCAGCCATGGGAGACTCCACGCGTGCCTCCGAGCATAGCTCCTTCGGATGCTCCTCGGCCCATGTGCATTCGACCAAAAAAATCAGTTAACACCTGGGACTTCATCGCAGATCTCAGCCGAATAGACAAGTCGAACTCCCCCAACTTGATGGCCCACTTGGCCAACCGACCGGAGGTGTCAGGATGAGACAAGATGGTCCGGAGGGGTTGGTCCGTGAGCACCACAATCGGATGAGCTTGGAAGTAAGGTTGGAAGCGTTGGGCGAAGACAATCAAGGCAAATATAATCAAGGTTGTAGACCTCTAGGGTTGCCTATTTGAATCGAGCGACGTAGTCCCGCAGGGACTCGCCACCCTTCTGCTAAACGGAGAAAAGACTATCCGCTACTCTTGAAATCTTTTGGCAGGCGTCAACATGGGCCAGGAAGGCCCTCTCCAGCTGGCGAAAGGAGTTGATACTCCGCGGCGGCAGGCGGGAGTACCAGGCTCGAGCAGCCTTCTTCAAGGTGGCGGGGAAGGCGATGCAGAGGAGTGAGTCGGTTGCCCCCTGGACCTGCATGAGGACCTTGTAACTCTCCAAATGGTCTAGGGGATCGGTGGTCCCGTCGTACGGGTCCAGCTGAGGAAGGCGGAACCGGATTGATATCGGTTCCTCCATGATGTGGCGGGACAGCGGTGGTCGGCTGTCATAGTCCGCCTCAGGTGGGTTGGTGATCGATGGCTGAGCTCCTCCAGCCGTTGATTGTATTCGTCGAGCCGGCGCTCAGCCCGGCGGGCTATTCGACCATCGAAGGACCCCTCCCTCGAGGATTCTAAGGAGGGGAAAGAATGACAGCGATGCTGACGGGGACGTTCCGCCTCCCTCTCGTGCCGCCGCTTGGGAGAAATACTGGTGTGTCGGGAGGGTGACCGGAGCCTCTTGGAGGCTTCTCGACGGTGAGGCCTGGGTGAAGTGCGATGGTGGCGAGCTTCTTGGGCAGGAGACTCCCCCGAGAAGAGTGTTGGCTGGGTTGGACCACTCCCGGAACCGACGGGAGTGGCCCTGGCTGCTGTGCGGCCGTCGGTTGCTGCTGCAGGACTTGAACCATCGCCACCAGGGACTGGACTTGCATAGTGAGGGCGGCGAGGCGGTCTTCTTGAAGCTACTGCGGTGGTAGTGCAGGGATGTCAGCCAGGGGAGTGGATGGGCCGACCGCTAGCAGGTCAGCACCTTGATGCTGCCCCCCGGCGTGACTGGTGGAGACTTCTTACGCACGAGTCGTCACCATTGTTTGGGAGCTCAGGGAAAGAGAAGTTGTCGCTGACAGGTTCGAAGCTCTTCTCTATTTATTCTCCTTTCTGGTGCGCCAATCTGTTGATGCCAAGTCACTTTCCTTGAACGCCGGGGAAACGGAGATCTTCCTCGCCGGACTCCTGCAAGAAAAGTCCCCGGAGACCGGATACTTCGGTGGGGACCCTTCGACGCTCAAGTCAGCCACTCGGGAATAGACAAGAGTTAACTAGCAGAAAGATGAGTTAGAGAACTAGAGTTCATGATCCTTCCCTCGTTGTATGTGTGGGCCTTTATACTTGTCCGACGATCTCTCTTTTTCCGTTTTTAGAAGGTTGCTGACTTCAAGGTGTCTTTGTCCACTAACGGACGAAAAGCAAGGCTGACAGCGATGGGTCGCAACAGCCTGTCAGAGGTGTCCCTCCTCGCCCGCCACCTGCCGAGCGCGGCACTGTGGGTGGCAAGCGGATATGGTTGCGTTTGGCGTGCGCCGTAATGGGGTATGGCCACGCGCTATTGCAAGCGAGTGATGGACCACATGACCGCTGCAGGCGGTTGGTGGGCCACATGTGTGTATCAGGCGGCTCGAGGCAGCAGGTTGCCAGTCCCGGATGGCTGGACCGAGATGGAAGCTCGAGGCCGAGGCCGAGGCTGACGCTCGAGGCTAAGGGGGACCTCGGAGGCCGAGGCCATCTCACGAGGCCGAGACTGGGCTCCGTCAGTTCATCGTTTGCTTACCGTTTACTTTGACGATGTTGGATCAGCCACATCAAACAATTTTTTTTTTTCCCCTCCTTCTGTTTTGAGTTAAAAATAAACCGAGTGAGTGTCCTGAAGCCATGGAGGAATTGAACTTGGGTCACATTTATCCAAGTACATCTTATGTATGTCGAGCTATTAATTTTGAGCTCTTTTCAATACTATTTCAGATGTGAAAATATATAACAACTACATAATATATATAATTTGGGCTACAAATGAAAGTTACTTAAGTTAGAGATATTGGGAATGGAACAACATCGACAACATCGCAGGTATTTGGAATGGAGCATAAACTTTCAGGGTCCTCTGACTCTTCTTGAATCAACTCAAAGGGAACATCCTCTTGTCTTTGTTATCTTCAATAAAATCCTCAAGGATTGCAAATGTACTAGTGTGGAAACTCATAAGAAATGGAGACTTCTCTCCATCAACTTCCATTACAATTTTATTGGTCATGGAGGCATCATCGATCGTATGGCCATTTTATTAAGAAAGCCAAGGTCTTCCATTGGATCGCTCTGAGGAATAGACTCTGCATTACTCAAACTACCTGCATGCCCTAAATATGTGGCGCTACGAATGAAACCACCTCTCATCTATTCATTAAATCAAATGTTTCTTTGCTGGAGTATTTGGTTCTACTTATCAAGCTGTACTCTAGCGGAAAGAGTGGCCGGCTAATCTCCATACGTTTGGACTGTTGGAGGGGAGAGAGGAATCCAACGATCACCAAGGTTAAGGTTGCTCTACTGTATCCTTCTCATCTATCTCCCAACCTTCCTAAATTTGTACATTTTCACTTCTCAACAAAATAAAAATCAGGGAAGTGTCTTATTTCTCCCATCTCCACCACCACCAAAAGAAAAGAAAAGAAAATCAAAACATATATTAATTGCAGCAACGTGATGCTCATGACAATAACTCGTGTCCAAAAAAATCATGATATGTTTTTAATATACAAAAGATTTTTGCACGAGTAGTGCTTTGTCCTTAAACTATTGTCGGCCCTAAAAAATTCAATCCTGTACGATTTTTTTTTTTTTTTTTGAAAATAAAAACAAGTAGGTGCATGCGCTTTGAGATCCTTCTCGTTTGGAAAGAGTGAGGAGCCACTGTCACGGTCCAAGATGAGGTGCATAGTTAAGCCACGTGTTGTCGACAACGGATCCTACGGATCCTGGATCCTGTCTCGTGAGTGGGAATAAAAGATGGTAAAATATTCGTCCACGCGGCCCACGTGATAAATATATTTTAATCATTTTTCTAAAAAATATCTGCCCTGCAATAAAATGCTGAACATGTGAGTGGGCCTAACATTTCAGACTGCTCGAGTTATTCGCCTCGCCACTTCCCATAACAAAAATAAAATAAAATTAATGACTGCAATGGTAATCTGGATTCAAATTTTCAATTCAGGGAGAGAGGGAGAGATCTGGGAGGAAAAGCTATCCCCATCTCTCTGCCATTGATTTCCTAAAATGAAAGGAGGACTGCAAGCTAGTCAAAATCAAAAGAACGAGGGGTCTGGAGTGGATTTTGGCCGAACAAGAGACTGGGCTTTCAGCTCACATGAGATTTTTATTCAGGAAAAAGATTTGCTGCATCGATGCAGCAAACGTGCAACAGTCATGCAAATATATCAGTATGCAATGCATGGCAATGCTTCTTGAATTATTATATACGTATCGGCATATAAAAATGATTAATTTACATAATTAATATATATTTATTATATTAAAAATGATGCAATAAAACTTTTTCTCTATTCAGTCTTACTTCAGGGATGCCTTTGTTGATTTTTTTCTCTTTTAAGCGTATCGGTTAGATACGATTAAGGTGGTCCTATATTCTGATTTTGAGGGATTGCGTGAATTCAAATTTTGAATTTACGATTGAGATAAGAATCCTTCAACCATATCCGTTTAAAGCGGCGCCCTCTGTGATGGACAGATAAGGCATACAGGTTTATAAAACGGGTAGGTCCTTGCGCCTGGTTTCATCGAGAGAAAGTTTACACCATCGCTGAGAGAAACCGCAAGGCGTGGAAGATCCTTACCCTCATCTAGAAGAAAATCAACAGCAATGGCTGGAGGTATTTATCAATCTTTCCTTAATTAATTAGGATAATATATTGGTCCCATATTTCTGCATATATGATAGGGATCATATATTTAATTTCAGTCTATCATTTGGTATCAGAGCGTATAAAATAATACCTCTGCCTTGATTATTAGGATATGATTGTTTTCATTAATATACGGATCTGATAAAATCCTTATGAAACAATCATTATATGATTTATTTGATAAAGAGGGACAAGGTATTCTTGATCTCTATTTCTCTCGTTTAGGGATAGTCCAAAGGGGAGGCTACTGGTAGTACCCTGGATTATTTCACCCAACGGGCGTACGGTAGGGATATTAGGGACGTACCAATAAGGAAGGCTGCTGTAGTACCTTGGTGCGTTTGACCCAACTACCTGCGTACCGAGAGAGTTAATAGGTCATCAAGAATCATCTGAAAGGGCATTAGATCTTATGTACTCTTAATATTCAGTTTATTTAATTCAGTTTTATTTAAGAGATTGATCAATAAGATTTATGCCATGCACCATGCACTTATCTATTCGCTCACCCTTTTGGATATAGTTTAAATAAAAGATAAATCCAAATATCTCATGATTAAATCACCATGAGATAAGGAAGCATCGGTTTTCTTACTTTGGATATGTGCACAGAACGAGGACGGATGAAAACGCCTCTTAGAAAAACGTGCAGGACATTAAAAAAAAAAAAAAAAATGGCTGGGCAGCGGCATTTAGAATTTAAAAAAAAAATCAAGCGCTGGCTTGCCCAGCGCTTGGGCCAGGCGCTAGCCAGCAGCTAGCTGGCCCAGCGCTTGGGCCAGGCACTGCATGGCCCAGCGGCCTGGGCCAGGCCAGCAGCTGGCTGGCCCAGCAGCTGGCTGGCCCAGCGGCCTGGGCCAGGCCAGCAGCTAGCTGGCCCAGCGCTTGGGCCAGGCGCTGGCTGGCCCAGCGCCTGGCCAGACTGGCCCATTGTATGGCCCAGTAATCAGGACTGGCCCACTGCCTGGCTAGCTTAGCCATCTGGACCAGCAATCAGGTTGGACCGTGTGCACAGCAGTTTGAGTCAGCCATAAAGATGGGCCGTGTGCCCAGCTTGAATTGCAGCAGGCTGGATTGCAACAGTCCAAGCACATCTGATCCAAAAATTTTTGAGGTGATTGAGAGATTTTTTGGTTAAATTAAACTATTAGAATTAGGTAAGGATGATGGGTTGTTGGCTCGTTCATTAAGTGGTTGGACCATTAGTCTGGCCTATTTATGTTCAATTATATTTAGAATTTATGTGTATAAATTTTATGAATTATGCATGCATCTTAAGTGACATAATTGAACATAAAAATTAAATAATGTCTAAGTGATAAATACAATTGAATAATTGAGGAGTAGCCACAACATCCTTAATTATAAAATTGTATAATAAAGTTAGTAAATCACATAAATAATAGACATTAATTGTAATTAATTATATAAATATAATAAAATTTATTCCATAGGAATTTTTGTTATATTTATATAATTAATTAGGATAAAATATTGAATTATATTTTTCTAATCTACCCATAGGAATTAGAAAGAAGGAACATAATTTGATAGATTTATCATACAGACTTAAGTGAATCTAATTGAATTAAAGCTTTAGCCCACAGGCAAGTTTTATGTCAGTAGATTCACTATTTTATATTTATATAATTAATTAAGATGAAATATCAAATTATATTTTTCTAATCTACCCACAGGAATTAGAAAGAAGGAACATAATTTGATAGTTTTATTATACAGACTTAAGTGAATGTAATTGAATTAGAGCTTTAGCCCACAGGCAAGTTTTATGTCAGTAGATTCACTAGTTTCTAAATGCATAATTTACATTGGTAAAGCATTTTATTAGCCTCAATTTTTTGATAATAAGCATGTATGTTTAAATTTTGCAGTTATGCAACCTGTAAATTTCTTTGAAATAAAATGTGACATACCTGAATTGAGGGGTGAAAACTATAAGGTTTGGAAGGAGAGAATTCTCCTTCATCTGGGCTGGATGGACATTGATTATGCTATAAGGAAGGATGAACCACCTTCAGTAACTCAGACCAGCACTCCTAATGAGATTGCGATTTATGAACGTTGGGAGCGATCCAATCGCTTGAGTACAATGTTCATAAAGACAAAAATCTCTGTTGGTATACATGGTTCAGTTGATAAGTATGAGAATGTCAGGGAGCTACTAAAGGCCATTGATGAGCAATTTAGTACTTCAGATAAAGCTCTTGCCAGTACCCTAATATTGAAGTTGTCATCCCTGAGGCTCACTGGAGTGAGAGGTGTGCGTGAGCACATTATGCAAATGAGGGACATTGCAGCTCAACTGAAGACTCTTGAGGTTGAAATGTCTGAGTCCTTTCTGGTGCACTATATTTTAAATACACTTCCACAGCAGTATGGACCATTTAAGATATCTTATAACACACATAAGGAAAAATGGTCAATCAATGAACTTTTGGCCATGTGTGTTCAAGAAGAGGGTAGACTGTTGATGGAATTGGGTGAAAGTGCAATGCTGACTACAAGTGGAAAGGATCGAGCACGGGCCAAGAAGAAGGGTAAAAGTAAAATACCACTCCAATCTGATCTTAAGAAGGAATCCAAGTGTTTCTTCTGTAAGAAGAAGGGACACATGAAGAAGGATTGCATCAAGTTCAAGACTTGGCTTGAAAAGAAAGGTAAAACAATCTCACTTGTCTGTTATGAATCTAATATGGCTAATGTTATTTATAACACATGGTGGATTGATTCTGGTTCTACAATCCACATTTGCAATACTTTGCAGGGTATGCAAAACTTAAGGAAGCCAGTGGGAAGTGAGCAGTATATCTCTTCAGGAAATAAGATGCGCTCACATGTGGAAGCTATAGGGACATGCACTTTAGTTCTTAGTAGTGGTTTTGTTTTAAATTTGGAAAAGACCTTTTATGTACCTAGTTTTTCTAGGAATTTAATTTCAGTTTCAAGACTTGTACCTTGGGTTATTCTTTCAACTTTTCAGATACTTCTTCCAGTTTATATTATAAATCTGAACTTGTTGGGAATGGTACTTTATCTGATGGTCTTTTCTATATTAATTTGCAAAATAATACCACTCATGATGTAATGCATGTTAGGGCTGGCATGAAAAGATGTGTTGTAAATGATAACTCTTCTATGTTGTGGCATCGGAGATTGGGACATATCTCCATAGATAGAATCAAGAGGTTAGTGAATGAAGGAGTACTCAATACTTTGGACTTTACTGACTTTGATACTTGTGTGGACTGCATTAAAGGCAAGCAGACCAATAAGTCAAAGAAAGGTGCCAAGAGGAGTTCAGACCTATTAGAGATCATACACACGAACATTTGTTGTCCGGATATGGATTTTTATGGTCCGAAATACTTTATCTGCTTTATTGATGATTACTCACGATTTATGTATCTCTACTTGCTTCATAATAAGAACGAAGCATTAGATGCCTTTAAGGTATTCAAGATAGAAGTAGAGACACAATGTGGAAAGCAAATCAAAATTGTGAGATCTGATAGAGGAGGTGAGTATTATGGGAGATACACAGAAGATGGACAAATGCCTGGTCCATTTGCGAAGTTCCTTCAAGAACATGGGATTGTTGCCCAATACAGTTTACCTGGCTCACCTGATCAGAATGGTGTAGCAGAAAGAAGGAACCGAACATTGATGGACATGGTGAGGAGCATGATTAGCAGCTCCAAACTACCTAAGTCCTTGTGGACAGAAGCTCTCAAGATAGCTGTGTACATATTAAATCGAGTTCCAACCAAGGTTGTTTCTAAAACGTCATTTGAGTTATTTAAAGGTTGGAAACCAAGTTTGCGACATGTACGCGTATGGGGATGCCCATGTGAAGTGAGAGTATACAATCCACAAGAGAAAAAGCTGGATCCTAGGACCGTTAGTGGGTATTTTGTTGGATATGCCGAGAGGTCCAAGGGATATAGATTTTACTGTCCATCTCATACAACTAGGATTGTGGAATCGAGAAATGCCAAATTTCTTGAGAATGACTTGATCAGTGGGAGTGATCAATTGCAGAGCATGATTCCTGAAAGGGAGCATTCTGATGCTCAACCTTCCACTTCAAGTGACAGACTGATTATCGTTCATAGTGCCCCTCAAGACCAAACGGGCATTATACAACCAGTCGTTGAAATTCCATAATTTGCTGATAATGAACTAGTAGATTCAGTCTCTCATGAGTTACCAGAGATAGTTGAACAATCAACTCCTCCAGAGGAGGTTGTTACAATATTAAGAAGATCTACAAGAGAAAGGAAATCAGCAATTTCTAGTGACTATATTGTGTATCTTCAAGAGTCGGACTATAACATTAGAGCTGAAAATGATCCTGAAACGTTTTCACAAGCCATGAATTGTAAGGAATCTAATTTATGGTATGATGCTATGAAAGATGAGATGAATTCTATGGCAGTTAATGGAGTCTGGGATCTTGTTGAGTTGCCTGATGGAGTAAAAGCCATTGGCTGCAAATGGGTCTTTAAGACCAAGAAAGACTCGTTAGGCAACATTGAGCGATATAAGGCAAGACTCGTTGCTAAGGAATTCACTCAAAGGGAGGGAATTGATTATAAGGAGACATTTTCTCCTGTATCTAAGAAAGATTCCTTCCGCATTATCATGGCACTTGTTGCGCATTTTGATTTAGAGTTGCAACAAATGGACGTGAAAACTGCATTTCTTAATGGAGATCTAGAGGAAGAGGTTTATATGAAACAACCTGAAGGTTTTTCCTCTAGTAATAGTGAGCAATTAGTATGCAAGCTCAAGATATCTATATATGGATTGAAACAAGCCTCTCGGCAATGGTACTTGAAATTTCATGATGTGATTTCTTCATTTGGATTTGTAGAGAACATCATGGATCAATGTATATACCAGAAGGTCAGTGGGAGCAAAATTTGTTTTCTAATCCTATATGTAGATGATATTTTACTTGCAACCAATAATAAAGGTATGTTACATGAGGTGAAACAATTTCTCTCTGAGAATTTTGACATGAAAGATATGGGTGATGCCTCTTATGTCATTGGCATTAAAATTCAAAGAGACAGACTTCGAGGTGTTTTAGGTCTATCTCAAGAAACCTATATCAATAAAATTTTAGAGAGATTTCGAATGAAAAATTGTTCGCCGAGTATAGCTCCCATAGTCAAGGGTGACAGATTCAATTTGAGTCAGTGCCCAAGGAATGACTTTGAGAGGGAGGAAATGAAAAACACTCAATATGCCTCAGCTGTTGGTAGCTTGATGTATGCTCAGGTCTGTACAAGGCCTGACATAGCATTTGCAGTTGGGATGTTGGGGAGATATCAGAGTAATCCAGGTTTAGACCACTGGAGAGCTGCTAAGAAGGTGATGAGGTATCTTCAGGGTACCAAGGACTACATGCTTATGTTCAGACGGACTGAAAATTTGAAAGTAATTGGCTACTCTGATGCTGACTTTGCTGGCTGTGTTGATTCTCGGAAGTCAACATCTGGATACATATTTATGTTTGCTGGTGGAGCTGTATCTTGGAGGAGCGCCAAGCAGACTTTGACTGCTACTTCCACCATGGAAGCCGAGTTCGTATCATGTTTTGAGGCTACCTCGCATGGTGTATGGTTGAAGAGTTTCATTTCTGGGCTTAGAATTGTGGATTCTATATCTAAGCCATTGAAGATTTATTATGACAATTCAGCTGCAGTGTTTATGGCTAAAAACAATAAGAGTGGTAGTCGAAGCAAGCACATCGACATCAAATATTTAGCCATACGAGAACGTGTTAAAGAAAAGACAGTGGTTATAGAGCACGTGAGCACTGAGTTGATGATAGTTGATCCCTTGACTAAAGGCATGCCACTACAGAAGTTTAGGGATCATGTAGACCATATGGGTCTTGGTTATTTTATTTAATTCATTGTAATGATGAATTTTATAATTAATGAAACTCTTTTATGATTGTGATGTTTTCACATTCAGTTATTTAGTGTACACATTTATTTGTGATGAGCATCATTAAGTTGGACCTAGAATAAACATGGGGTTTATTCATTAAGTATATGGGTTTATGTTTGGGAAATATAATACATTGTGATACATGGTAAATAATACTCGATTTTAAGAGGACCTATTGCCATGATTCATGTATTTTGTTTCTTACTATAGTAATAGAATATACGAACCAAGTGGAAGAATGTTGGTTCTTTTCTCTTTTAAGCGTATCAGTTAGATACGATTAAGGTGGTCCTATATTCTGATTTTGAGGGATTGCGTGAATTCAAATTTTGAATTCACGATTGAGATAAGAATCTCTCAACCATATCCGTTTAAAGCGGCGCCCTCTGTGATGGACAGATAAGGCATACAGGTTTATAAAATGGGTAGGTCCCTGTGCCTGGTTTCATCGAGAGAAAGTTTACACCATTGCTGAGAGAGACCGCAAGGCATGGAAGATCTTTACCCTCATCTAGAAGAAAATCAACAGCAATGGCTGAAGATATTTATCGATCTTTTCTTAATTAATTAGGATAAATATATTGATCCTATATTTTCGCATATATGATAGAAATCAATATATTTAATTTTAATCTATCAGCCTTCAGTCTATTCCTCTTCCCCCGTTTCTTTTCCCCCCTCAATTACGAAGAAAACTTTGGTCTATGGACAAATGGAGTACCGGAAATGCAATAGCCACGAGAGTATCAAATTAAAAAATTATGAAATCTTAACCCGAACAGAACGACGAAGTACTATAGAGCAGCGCAAAAAATGGTTGCACGTGACCGGCATTCAACCAGGGACGTGGACAAGATTGTCAACATCGTTGCTCAAATAGTAGGAGTTGAAACAAAGCCTGCAGGATAGGATCTTTCACGAGAAAGAGAGATAGCGTGAGGACAATTTGTATCTTTGGAAGTAAGAAATGTTATTGCCTTCAAGGAACAAGTACCACGCTGCTGCAGAATTCTGTTTTTTTTTTTTTTTTTTTTTTTTTTTTTTGACTTAGAGAGTGGCGCATGTCAAGAGTTGGATGGTAATCTTTTATTTGATTGAATCTACAAGATAATTTTCATCCAGAAGGCACAAAGGATGATTTCTGTAAAAAATTCTATTTATAGGCCATCGGATAGATTATTATCTAATTTTTCGGACATATTTTATAAAGTTAAAAACTGGTATAATTCGAATCTGATTAGTTATGAGACCGGTATGATTCGAATCCTATCAGTTATGAGGATTGATGGCTGATTAGCACTTCAAGATTCAGTTATTCATGGGCGTAAGGTCATATTTAGTTTTTATTTTCATTTTTGTTTCGGGATGTTGGGAGCCGATGCGACTGGAATCCCGCCAGGGATTTGAAATTTTGTTGATTACGGTCAGAGGGTCGTGTTTGGCTCCTCATTACCTTTTCTTTTTTGTCGTGTGCGCTAATATTAATGCGGTGATAATTTTATCCCACATCACATGCCCCCCACTTCCTAATCTGAAGCGTAGGTTCGAGCATAGAGAGTAAAGTTCCAGATTGAAGAGACGTGTCATGATAGCCTCATAAATATCTTGTCATCGTTCCATCATTACTTTTAGGCGAACGAGGTGGAGCCCCTTCATTCTTTGTGAACGACGATTAACGGAATGACACATGGTAAACTCCTGTACTCGTAGTGCCTGGGTTGACAGTCTGGACGCCTAGGGGTTCTCACCGGTGATATCCCGTCTTTTCGTCAAGGTGGTTTAAAAGAAGTTGGATGATGCTTTTCCCTATTACGCTTTCTTCCTGATTCTTTCCTCATAGACTCCTCTATTAGAAATCATATACTTCTGGTTAAAGTCTTCTTTGCTCATCCCCTCGGTAACATGGAGCGCCCAGGTGATTTTACTTCAACGATGACCTTAGAGGATTTGGAGAATATTCATCGAAGGTATTGGATTCCTCAGAATATCGGGTTACGAGTGCCGAAGCCTGAGCAGAGGGTTACGAAACAGTTGGAGTCCGAGGCCTTCTTCTATGAAGAGAGTTTACAAGCGGGTCTTCGGTTTCCCCTTCATCCATTGGTGAAGGAGATAATGAGGTTTTATGGTATTTGCTCGACGATGATGGTTATGAATAGTTGACGTTACATCATTGGGTTCATCTCAATGTGCATTCTTGTTGGAGTGACGGTGATACTTTCGCTATTCCGGGTATGCTATAGCCTCATCTTCCCGAAGAACTCCAAGTGGCCCTTCATCGAATCTCGGAGGTCTTTCAAGTTGATGTTGGACATTCCATCTTCCATAAAGGGATGAAAGTCCAAATTCTTTTTCGCTGAATGGGACAACGGGTTCGACCTTTCCTGGGTATGGGTGAATTACCTTACGAACCCAAATGAGCGTCCAACACTATCGATGCGGGGGGAAGAAGACCTTAAGGTTCTTCACGGTAGCAAAGCGTTGTTGATTGACGTTCTCCTGGCCGACGATGCCCTCTTCAATGCCGGGCTTAGCCCCCTTGATCCTCAAAAGCTAAAGTGGAAAACATCAAAAGCTTAGAGTAAAAGACCAAAAATGATAAGGTAATCATCTTTTATTAAATAAATTAACAATTTGCTCTGAAGAAGCAATGAAACAAACTTTTAACTAGCATTGAGCATTATATTCTTGAACGAATTATGGAAGTTAATTTTAATATGCTTCGTGCAAGTAACAAAATTAAGATTGATTGTGAGATAGATTATAAAGAGATTATGATACTAAAGAGTGGCTAGTTGAAGAAGAGAGACACATGATTCTTGGCATGAAGATTTAATCTAATAAGCTCGATAGTGGTATCTGCAATGCTCTTCTATTTAGATTCAGTGCTAGAGTGGGTAATAGTATATTACTTCTTTGCACTCCAAAAAATTGGATTGGAGCCGAGATAAATATAAAATTCATCAATAAGTTGATGATCATTAGGGTTACTAACCCAATCAACTTCATAATATACATGAATAACGCAGGATGAATCTTTATGGAGGTAAAGGCTACGGTTAACTAAGTTTGTCACGTGTTGTCGACGAATGGATCCTACGGATCCTGTCTGGTGAGCGGGAATAAAAGATGGTAAAATATTCATCCATGCGGCCCACGTGACTGAATATATTTTAATTATTTTTTTCTAAAAAATATCCGTAACATAATGCTGTACATGTGAGTGGGCCCAACATTTCAGACTGCTTGAGTTGCTCGCCTCGCCTCTTTCCCATAACAAAATAAAATAAAATTAATGGCTGCTGCAATGGTAATCTGGATTCAAATTTTCAGTTCAGGGAGAGATCTGGGAGGAAAAGCTATCCCCATCTCTGCCATTGATTTCCTAAAATGTAAGGAGGACTGCAAGCTAGTCCAAAATCAAAAGAACGAGTGGCCGAACAAGAGACTGGACTTTCAGCTCGCATGAGACTTTTACTCAGGCAAAAGTAAAAGTCTTGCACAGCTCTTCCGTATAATAGGCACGCATCGACTTTATGAATGTGTCAATATGTATGCGATGTATAACGATGCTCATTGAATCTCATTATATATATGTATTGGCATGCATGGACGATCAATCCATGCCGTCAATATGCACTTGCTCCCTTCTCTTCTTCTCCTCAATTACGAAGAGAACTTGGTCTATGGACAAATAGGGTACCAAAAATGCAATAGCCACAGAAGTATCGAATTAAAAAATTATGAAATCTGAACCCGAACAGAACGACAGAGTACCAGAGAGCAGCGCAAAAAATGGCTGCACGTGACCGGCTTTCAACCAGCGAGCGACATGGACGCGATTGTCGACATCGTTGCTCAAATAGTGGGAGTTGAACAAAGCCAGCAAGTTGGAGGATAGGATCTTACACGAGAAAGAGAGAGAGCGAGAGGACAATTTGCATCTCTGGAAGTAAGAAATGTTATTGTTTCAAGGAACAAGTACCACGCTTTAATGCTGCTCGAATTCCAGGGAATTCTACTCGCCTCGCTGGCCTGTAGAAACTTTTATGCATATACTTCCGATCTGATCTCCCATCCATCCAGGAACAAAAATTCATTCGCGAGCAACCTTAAAGAGCTGCCAACAGGAGATGCACAAACTTTCTACCATGATGAAGCCCTCGAGCCACGTCGAGTATCCTGTTGTACAACCGTATTAATCCATGACATACATAGGTCTCATCCATAGATATGAAAATATATGCGCCACAATCCACTTTGCCGTGTAGGGGGCTGCAGTAAATCAAATACGCTTCTATATATATATATATATATATATATATATATATATATATATATATATATATATATATATATAATCCAATTTACTTGTTCAGTCCGAGAAAAGCAATCAGATATTAGCAAGATCCATTAAACTCCAATCACACCTGAAGCATTGGCACAATCTTGCCATCTTACAAGCAAAGCACCTCTCCAATAATATTCACGCAATGCAGCCTTTCCATCTACTCTTAGTCAATTGATCGTAACCATATGTTATCATTAGTTTTTCAAGCCTAAACCGTCGTGTACTTGACCCATGGCATCCACCTGTAATATCTCAACTGCGAAGACACACAACATCAAATCTAGCAGTAGAACGGGAACCTTGAAGCATATTATATTAAGAACATCATAGAAGTATAAAATCATCCATCCTTTTCCCCCAACACACACAAAGCGGCCAGTCACAAAAATGTCACCAAGTATTTGTTTACCGAAGAAAGAACACAGCAAGACCTGTGTAGCATCAGGATCCATTCTTGGCTACAGTCCCATACACAAATATAAACAGAAGGCTAGCAACGGTCGGTCCTGCTCTACCAACCAATAATTGGAGATCCAACAACAAAATTTACCAGTCTACATAGCAGATCTCACAGCATCGGCACCACTCCGGTCGTTGCGGCGCCAGAAGTGTGCACCAAAGATCGAACCTGATGTCTCCCCTACCTCAGACTTGCAAAGGGGACATAGGGCATTGATTTTGAGCCATTTATCCACACACACCATGTGGAAGAAGTGAGAGCAAGGGAGCTCACGGAGCTCATCATTGTCTGCATACTTTGCTAGGCAGATACAGCAAACCTGCATCAAAACACGCCAAGAGAATCATGATTTAACAGTAAGTTGCAACACCACATCTTTTATGAAAAATCAATAGTGAAAATATGACAAAATAATTTAGATATTATCTTGCACAGAACCCTTATCATATGGTGTGCGGATTAAAGGACCACCAAGTACACCATCAAACAAAGGACTTGCTAGATGTGAAATAGCACAAGTCAAAAGTAAAGAACATCCAATGATATAATTCAAGGAAAACATATAGGACCGCATGCATGTAATTGCAGATGCCATGCGAAAATTTGTAGGACTATTTACATATTGATTTCACCGCATGGTACTACAGTATCTCCCATAAACTTTAGCAGAAGTTTTCCAGCATCAACCCTCAATGACACCAATACTTGTATCAACACTCATCATATTTTTTAGTTCTTGATCATATTTACCTATTGCCCAGAACTACCTATTAAAGACAGAAAGGAGAGAAGTCTATGGCTCCTTAGAATTGTTAATATGATCAACAAGCTTAAATTTTATTAAATAAAATATTTTCTTACCGATGGAGAAATGCTAAAGGCAACCATCCATCTCACCTGAACTCACTTATTTCCTTGCAATGTTTGCTATGTATGCCATGTCAACATAGAAGTGTCAACCTTATTAACAACTAGATCCGTATCAGCTGGTTGGCATCCCTTTCCACTTGGTAGAGGTCCTAGGTCCGAAACTGGGTGGTCACATTCCCATTTGTCAAATTGACGCTTTAATTTGACACAATGTTAAAGTTTCATCTTGTGATACCAAAATATCTACTGGACATGCATCTATTACCAATATTCCAGCATTCCACCAAGATAATCCAGAAAAAGGAAGGAGCAAATGATTTCCTATGGCACACTTCAACTTTTGACAGGGGCAAATAAAACAATAAGTGATCAGAATCTGCCTCTGGAACTATCCATACCAATCAGAACAAGGCCTTGGGAAAATGATGCATGACAATTTTAGAGAGTCTGAAACAGGTGTGGGAGCCCAAAATAGGGCTGAATTAGCACTGCAAACACTTCTGCTACTTGCCATCCAGAATCTCCGAAAAAAGGACAGCCAATGACAGAATTGAAATCAGGCAACAGATGTTCGAGTTAAAACTTTCTTTGTGTTCCTTACACATGGAATTTTTAGTTGAATCAAAGCCTAGGATTACTCAGGACTTGTCAATAATCCAATATAAGCCTACAACCAGATTTGATCAAATAGTGCATACAGATCTTCATAGACAGTGATCTGATCTACTCAGTGCACAGAAGAAGTAAAAATAAAATATAGAAGAGGAAGATGATGATAGATAAGAAGAAGAAGAAGAAGAAGAAGAAGAGAGAGTAGAAGAGAGCCGAACCTCACCAACAGAAATCCACACAAAGATAACTCAATAATCGTCATAAGTTCGTCACCTTATATAGGCCCATATTTATACTCTAAGACAGTATTACCCAAGAAAGGGCTCTTTGACTTATCTATCATGACCCAAGTGACTTTTTCTTACCTAGATTGATTCCATAAAAGACATCTGATCAATCTCAAATCCTATTATATCCAAACTTTCCGAATAATAATTACAAATTGAATCCTGACAACTTCGTTGTTTATCTGATCCCATGCATAACTAAACTAGGACTCTTACCCACCAATCTTACTAAAAACAGGACTCTGCAACTAACTCTGAAAAAAGGCCTAAGAAAACATCCGAAAATATAATAAAATATTTTTTTGCCCTCCATCCAAAAGACAGTAGAACATATCCAAATCCGAATCAAGTAGGGCTAATGGAAAAAACACAATGATGTACCTCTTGGCAGTTTTGCAAAGACAAGGAGAATCCAAAGTGAAACCGGCAATCAGGAACCAGTTATCATTTGTAAGAATCTCCATCCTCAGCATGAGCAAATCAAAGAAATTTTAAGTGATATTGAAATTGCCTTTATAAAGGATGCCAACTAGAAGCTTAGGACATAACTTAATCAAGAATGCTCACTTTTAACAGCACCTGCTATTTATTTCACGACTAGAAATAAGAAGCTATTAGAAACCCTACTTCTTCTTGCATCCTTGAACCTAATAAGTTTTTACAAAACCTAAGACAGCAAACCATCTAACAACACTTGGAAAACCAGCAGCAACTTAATGCTACCTGATATATGCATGTTTTCACAATATAACGTGGACAATGGCTTAGAAATTGATGTGCCACACATTGCTTCCAAAATCAAGCACAACCAATTGCACACCACATACCAACTTATCTTCACCTCCTACAAATCTCTATCTGAAGACCAATATGTTTGGGCACTAACTATAAGAAAAAGTCATGTTCAGCCCACCTTTCCACACATCCACAGTCATTACCTAACAATGTCAAATCTGCTAATTTTGATATCCTAGTCCAAAATAATAGAACATAGCACACCTCATTAAGCAAGCAAGTGCTCCAAATTAACTAGAGAGATAACATGTCACATCATTACCATTCTTTTTGAAAAAAAGATAATAAACAAGAATTCTCCAGGTAAAAACTAGTTTTAGAAACATGAAGAGCAATGAAGGAAACAAGGATGAACACAAGGGTAACTTCTATCAGAAGAAAGCTTCCGCCAACCAATAAATAAACTTCTTTCAATAAGCCAACCGTGTACGACTCAATAATCAGATGGCATTCATCTATTCAGTTTCCAAAGAAACAACGACAGCCAAAATAATTTCCCCTCAATTCAGTGCTTAACATAATGCCCAAGCAGCAACACAAGAAAACTAGACATTCCCTTCTGAAATTGCATAAACATCAAAAACAACTTATGCAAATATACTTTTGGCCAGACATTCAAACTAAAGCAGGGTTTTATAACATTCTCACCAACTTAAAAGGAACCACTAAAATCATATCATCTAAAAATTGAATGGTATCATCTGGATTCCACATGTACTGCAGGTCAAAACCACAGACCAATTTGAAACCACCCAACTTACGAGTCATGCAGCTTGACAAAATGACCTTCCTAACCAACAGCAAGGAAACAGCAAAAATGAACCCTCAACCAGCTCATGAACTTTTCTCTAAATCAATTTAGTGATATCTCTGTTCCCTTCTATACCAAAGGTCCAAATAGCAAGGCTCAATCAAGATTTTATCACCCCTTCATTAGGCTTTGTTGCTCCATCCAGATGATAATTACTATCAGCCCATGACAAAGCCAAGATTCATTTGATGTCATTGAAAAGATTAATTAGGCAAAGCTCATACACCTGTTCCACAATGGACATCTTAGGAACATGAAAGATAGAAGTGACATGGAAGTCCCTACCATGTACCCCCCCAATCTCATATGGCAAAAACCCAAATTCAAGAGCTACAACAGTTTTGTAAGCTGGTGTAGCTAGCTGCTTTCAACAATCCAAGACAAGTATTGAAGGTCAACGACTTTGTATAGTAACTATAACTAATTCTGAAATAAACACAAATTGATGATGAAATATATAAACTCACAGCATCTTCGGCAGAAATGATTCGCTCCTTGTTAGTACCAGCAGCAACAATCCCACCCTCACCTAGGGCCTCAGAGTTAGTTTCACTCCCTCCTCTGTTTTGGTTTCTCTTTTCCTTAAACTTGTAGGTAGGTAGTGTATTAATTGCCTCAGTGGTAGCTCCTCTGGTCTGTCCCAGATCCTCTCTGAAGCCCAGAACAGATATTATGCAAGGCAAACAGCAGCAGATGGTGGCACACAGGATAAATGGCATTGCATACCCAATACAGCTGAATGTGAGGAAAACTATACATAACCTAGAGAAACCAAGAAGTAAATCAGGGTCCACCAAGATGTGAACGAAGAGGGGGGGGGGGGGGGGGGGGCAGCAAAATTAAAGCAATTATGGATGTACCTGTACAGGTTGGGGGCATCAGATGAATATGAGTGCCCACCAAAGATCCAGACATTGCCAACAACAAACCACACAGCAAAAAAACAATCCAAAGCCATCTTGTAATGGTCAACCAGTGCGCTAAGCCTGTTGAGAACAAGATATTTTACAACAAAATATTTATGTATAAGTTCCTATATGCTTGAAATCCATCTAGTGACTTTAGATTTGATTCAATGTTGTGAAGATCATGGATGACAACCCAAGAATTTCTATTTGAAGATTACTATAAGTTGTTTCTTCCAATTGTAATTTGCACACCTTTACAAATCACTAATTAAAATATATCAAAATATTATGAAGGCTGCACTGAGTTGAGAAGTCATCAGAGAACAATTGCCCTACCAGTTAAGTGTCTTTATTCTTTTTTTTTCTTGTTTACTTCCCTAACCATCAGAAATATATTAATTTAGGAAATGCTAATAACACTGCAATACATCCCCAAATTTATGGGGTAAGTTTTCTTTATATATGCATTAAGGCCAACAAAATCACTCCGCATGATCCAAATTCATGGTTCAGAGTGTCTTTTCAGGCTAAACTTCTTGAAGGACAAAAAGAAGAAAAACAAAACATAAATCTAATGGGGACTTCTTAAAGTGGTCATAATATAGGGGCAAATTACACAAACTTCTGTCAAAAGATGGCATGTACTAAACCATAGTATTGAAGTAAATGAAATGAATTTTATTCCTCGTGGGCTTTAGGATGCATGCATCATGATAACCAAATTAGACAACTGAAATTTAATTGCAAACAGGCATTTCAGCTCATGCACTTGTACACACACACACAACAAATCTAAATGTTAAAATAATAATAATAATAATAACACACAACAAATCCAACTAAACCTTTCTAATATATGATGGTTTACTCTCCAAAATATAATGCCTTAATCAAGCTAGCTTACACTAATAAAAAGAAGACAACAACATGTAAGATACTTCTAGGAAAGTGAAAAAAGGGATTATGCTTGGGGCACTGGACAGAAAAGAAAAGGAAAGAAAAATAAAATATTAAACCATATTCAGCATATGGAGTTTTGCAAGGCTTGTGAGATGCATGTGATTAAGTCAAGAGGAAGGAGCATTTGATGGATAAGTATCGTCCCATAAAAATACTGTCAGGGCTGGTCCCAAGCCTGGATGAGAAAGGTGAATGGTTGAAGTCAAATTATGAAATAAAACCACCCCAAACAATTGGCAAAGGCAGCATGGGCCGTGGTAGGACTAGATAAATATATTCATTCTAAGTATATATACTTCTTTCTCTTTGTCAGACATTTATTGCAAACTGAAAATGGAGGGACATATTAGCCAAGAGAAGAGTGGTGTATGCAAGGAAAGTGAGAAACACAAACCTCAGGCACTAATGTCCACCATGCTGAGCATTTGAATCATATATAAAGCAGAAATAAAACACATTTGTAATATCATCCACTAAAATCTTAGTGAATATAGTGTGTATTGAGCAAAGATCAACTTCTAAGTGTGCTTTCTATGTTCTTGCAAAATACACCCATCCCTTTTGTCCAAAGAAACATAAGCACTTAGTTCCAAAACTCCTTGAGACACCCAATGTTAACATGAATATTTGTTGCTACTGTATGTTATTCGTACATATTTTGCACAAATCACGATAGCCACAAGATTTTCAAATGATCTAATAGCTCGATCCAGATATATAATTTTAGCAGTGTTGATATCACACACAAATAGCTGAAGTTATATCATGAATAATATATTAAACAGAGTTGATTCATAAAGGTTGACCTAAAAGCATAAGGGTTATATTAATGATGACAACAAGAATCCAGTAAATGATCATTAGAATCAGTTTGTTATGATAATTGCATGATGGATGATACCTTGGGCTAGAAATTATCAAGTTTTGTCCAAATCGTAAGACTGCACCAGCACTATGATGGTTCTCTCCTTCCAAGTCTCGATTAACAGAAATGGTAGTGTATGAATTTGACTCAGGAAGATTATTTTGAGAAGAACTCTGATGTGAATGTTCTGTTTCTTGCCCAGAGCCTTGATTGTTGTGAAGAATATAGCGCCAATAGAGATGAGGTAGAGTGGCAATACATCCTGCAGTATAGCCTATGACCCACGCAAATAATGGAGCTTGTGGATGCTCATGTCTTGACAAGGAAAGAACAATGACAGCTGCTATAATTTGGCTCACATTCACAAAAAGCTCAATTGAAATCCACAAACCAGAATTTAATGGGCTTCTGCGCTGGCGACCGTGATTATCACCTCTCCTGATGAAAGAAACATTCCTAGGATTGGATGCAGTGGGCGAAGATGAAGACGATCTAGAAGCTGGAGCTTGTGCGCTTGTTGAAGGTCCATCTTCATAATGCAATTCATCCGAGTCATTGTGATCACCGTCATGAGAGATTGATGTGGAAGCATTATCACCCCTTGTTATAATAATGACATGTTCGTGCTCATTACTACTTGATGGCTCCATCAGCAGAGGATGACTGTCTGTTTGATCAGCTTCACCTTGTGGTTCCAGAAAGGGAATAGCCATAAAACTCCACTAACAGACTTGAAATAGGAAGTAGCATAGGAAGCTAGCAAGATACCCACGTTCCAATGAATCACCAGTCATTCTTTGTGACAGCTACAGGATCTTATTTCTGATAACGTCTCAAATTCTGAGAGCTAAAGGAACAAAACGCCACTTTCATGCCACAGGAAAATAGAGATGATTTTCAGTATTAGGAAATAAATCTCAATGAATTTGTACCTAGAGAACCATGAAATCAAAATTGATATATCCTTCCTTTTCTCTTCTAAAAATCAAAACATATCAAGAGGAACCCATCCTGCGAAACAATTCATCAACCAAGTAAGGTTCTCAGTAATGAAGAAATTAAATACATCAAGTGGCATAATTATTTGAAGCTTCTTATGGCTCAGATGATGATCTCTCCTCACTCATTGCATTGCAAACATATAAGAAACAAAGTACAGGAAAAGGGCTGACATGATAGTAAAAAGTAATGCATTGATGAAGCAAAAACATATCCAACAGTGGGAATGCATTATCAATGGCCCACCTCCTGAATGCTTTATAGCCCTAAAAGTGTGCTAAAAGCAGAATGGCAAGTTTCATGGAATGCATAGACTATCATTTTATTGGCAGTTATATCTTCAATTTTATATATATATATATATATACTTAAAAAGCACCAATCCAAGTACCCACAAAATTAAGAGAGGCATCCATGCACAAGATATAACAAAGTGCTTTCTAATTATGGTAGAAAGAACACAGCAAGGTCCTCATGCTAAGGAGAATGATACGAGCATCAAATTATCAATTTACAACAGGTACTGCACTACACTACTCTTCTTCACGATGCTGCTGCAATGTTGAGACAGTAACAACTCAATATGATGTAACTGAAACAGATACCCAATTTAAGTGCTTTTACGCGCCAAATCATCTAATTGGGGAAGTATGTTGCTTTGCTGACTGCTCATCACTAAATTGTTCCACAAATTTTTTTTTGGTCGCAGAACTAGGACACGCAGCAGAGCACCCAACTTATAATAGCAGAATCACACATAAACATCAACTGAAGAGAAGTTTCTCTCGAGCTGTGTCTGTCAAATTCTCACAAACCACTCAAATCCAACTAAATCAAACAAGAACTGAATTTCTACACATGAACAAGTAAAAGACAATCAAAATCCCACAAAGCCCAAAATCCAGCAATCAAATCCATGATCGAAACCCAGCTCTAGCCCACCTTTCGACACATGAAAATTACGTCCTAGCCATCAAACATAAGGAACACGAGAAAAATCCCTACTAAAATCTCTCGTCAATCGAAAATATATGCTCCCCACCAAACATAAACAGAAAACAAATCATTACAAGAATTCACCTTCACTAACCGGAATCGATCAGAGACAAAATCCCTAAAGTTAGAAAGGGTTTCCTCGATCTGAGCACACGCAGAAAAAAACACCAAAAAAAAATATAGGAATCGTAGGTCGAGCTCACCATAATAATCCAAAACACCTAAGGCGAATTCGAGCGAGGAATCCGATCGATTCCTTCACTAAATTTTTTTTTTTTTTTTAATAATCTTCTGGCGTTCGCCTTTCGATTTCCGACTATTTCGAGCATCCGCTTTCTATAATCTGCCGCCTTGTGGAGTCGTTCTGTATTTATATATATTATATTCTTCATTTTCCTTCTAGTTTATAACCTATAAAGAAACCTGATATTTTTTTCCCTCCTATTCCATATTTTGTACCCCGATTACACTGTCAGAACGAAAGCTAAACGACAACAAATCTAGCGTAACAATATCAACTCCGTATGTGCCAAGGCTGAGTTTTGATCTCGACCGTTTCCCTTTCCAAAGTCAACAAAAGAAATTGGGAGTCGCGAAGGTTTGTTGATCATGCCATCATGCCCTCAGAAGACCAAGAATCAAACGAACCGTAGTGATGATTGGGCCCTCCCTCATGCATCGAAGGGCATTTTTGTCTTTGCAAATGGACTGCGTACGGATTTCATGGCAGATACTTCTGCTTCGAAGGGGGCATTTTTGTCATTTAGCAGACACCGGACCGACTTGCCCGAGCGGTTGGCATCAGGTATCACGCCACGTTTAACGATATCTTGTACGAGCGTTGAGATGCTGCCACGAGTCAGAAAAGTCTAATCAGGACCGTCTGTTTTATTCCGTACGCCATCGTTGGTTATAGGACCTCCTCTTTTCGGTGGGATGGTTGTTGAAAAAGACCAAATCACCAACCAAAACTCTCGCCGGATAAATCAGGGCCATCGGACCCATCGACTGGTAGCCGTTTGATCGCGTGGGAACGGTTCGGTGGATGCGGTGGCGGGAGTCCGTCATCTGGTGTCGAGGAGCGATCGCGTGATGGATGATGACCTGGAATGCGGTCTGTCACTGTATCTCATAGGGAAAAAAAAAAAAAAAAATACAAATAAATTTAAATATATTCTTGTGCATACTATATTTGTTTTACGAATGCCATTACGTATAAATTGGAGTGGCATAAAATTTTATACTGACGTAAACTAAACAACTGAGAGGAATATATATATACTGACGTAGAAATTAGTTTTTCCGACTCATGGCCTTCGATTTCGTGTCTCATTTTTACAAAGTTTATCCTTCGTGGTGAGTTCGCACACGTCTCTTTTGATGGGGTCGCAAAAGACCATGCAACAAAAACGATTAAAAAATATTTGAATTTGTGATGAGACAACTTTTATGCACCAACATGCATGCTTTATACGCTTAAATGTTCTGCCCAGTATCCATGGGAAATATGCCACTGTTTTGATCAAGAGCTTGCGTGTGAAACTGTTGAGATGATTTTAGGATCAGCTATCTTTGATCCTGTTTCTGTGTTTTTAATATAATTTTATAGATTACCAAGATATCCAACATATCATCAACAGAGTTCTAAAGAAAATGATCTGCCAGTCATGTCATAATTTTATGATGGTTTTGGTTTGCCATCCAGTGTCTGGGTCATGAGGAATAAAAACACAGAGAGACTGGACGAGGACGTTAGAAAGAGAGGACCTGTTTATTGCACACGTAAATATAAGAGAGGACACGTTAGAAAATTTCCATCAAGCCCGAACATTAATGCTTGCATTAAAAAATAACGAGTAATTAATGCATTCCGAGTCTCAATATATCAATCAAACACGCCATTTAACGGAGAACCTGTAAATTATGTTAATTTAAGCATCAGAAACTGTAAATTATGTTAATTTAAGCATCAGAAAAAATGCACGCGAAAGCCATCAGCGAGTTTTCTCATGAGTCGTGACCACCTAGATATCCAGCTCCCTGTGAACTCTTGTTCTTCGTTCTCAAGTGACATATCTCTCATATGCCAAATAGCGAGGTTGGGAAGGAACAAATCCACGTGATCGATGTGGGTCTGGATCTCAATGAATCATAGCAGTAAGGCCGCTCTGCAACTTACTACATGCTGGGGGCAAGCAGCAGGCTCCAGCGCCACTTCATTGGTTTGAATTCTGAAGGAATGTCAAACTAATAGCATTAAAACCCTGCTTGTTATATTCCCCAAGTCCGGCCGAAGTGCTCAATGGGAATTAGTTTCAGCCTCTTAAAATAGACACTAATCTCGTGCAGGAGGAACCAGTGGAAAAGGATGTCAAAGTAGTAATGCAACAACTCCATTTATGCACTTGAATTTTGTCCTCAGGTTGATCAAGACATCATGCATGCCAAAGAGCTGCAGTTCTGCAAATTGCAGCAGGATGATGAATGTGTTTGCCAACTTTGTACAGAGATCATGGAAATGGCCATTTGATGGTGACCCTGCTTATATATTAACTCATAGAAGAGAGAGAGTGTGTGAGTAGCAAAAACATATTGACCATTAAAGAGTATCAAAATAACCAAAATTGAGTCAACTGGTGACATGTGTGGCTGGTATTCAACCATTGACTGCTCTGACTGCATAACAATTGGGGCAGAATAACCCAATGGGTAGCGCTGTAATTGAGCCGAACCGCTCACGAGCTACTCGAGGCTCAGCTCGATAAAAGCTCGTTCGTGTTCGGCTCGTCATGTAAACGAGTCGAGCTTGAGCTTCATTTTAGAGCTCGTTTGATAAATAAGCCGAGCTTGAGCATGAAAGCAGATTCGATTAGGAGCTCGTGAGATAGCTCGATTAGGAGCTCGTGAACAAGATATCCTTTCATCTTCTCTATCTTTTCATCCTGCTCTTTGGGTTTAAGAATCGAGCTTTTTTTTTTTTTTCTTGAGACGAGCTTTAAACAAGCTTAATTCGAGTCGAGCTTGAAACGAACTCAATTCAAGCTCGAGCTTAAAATCAGCTTTTTCTGAGCCGAGCTTATCGAGCTTTCTAATCATATCAAATGAGCAAGCTCGAGCCGAGCTCGAGTTGAGCCCAAGCTTTTTGCAATCGAGCTCGAGCTGAGCTTGAATATGATTTTCAAATTTAAATGAGCTTGAGCTCGAGCTCAAGTAATTGTTAATGAGCCAAGCTTGAGCATTGGAAAGCTCGGCTCGTCTCGGCTCGATTACAGCCTTGGCAATGAGGGATAACAGCTTAAATTTCCAAATCCAATGTATGCAGCACTCTAAAGACAATTTCTCAAGACTAATGAGATGAAAACCTTAAAGCTGAAGCATGTTATGTAGAAGCGAAATTGCTTAAGGGAGTAGCCTAATAAATCGTTAATGATTTTTTTTCTGGAGGAGAAAAATCTCTCTGATGATTGATAAAGAATGGAATTAGACAAAGGACTTCTAGTTCCTTCTATCTGATGTGATGTGTAAAGGATAAACTTCAAGTCGCCGAGGCCATGAGGCAGATTTCAAGATGCCACAATTGCAATGGACAACAGCTGAGATGATAAAGGAGGAGTACGTTTAGAGCACAATGAGTCCTGAATAGGGCTGCAACTGGACTGAATTAACTCGCTTCTGATATGCAATCAGTCTGAAATTAACCTGTCTAACCTCAACTGAAATTATTTGGAATAGGCTAAAATGCAAAAGCACGACTGGTTTCAGGCGTGGATTAGATTTAGATCCTTAAATTCTCAGTTGAAATTAAACTGGCCCGAGCTGATTTAAAACTAGAATACTATATATTTCAAAACCCTCCTTGATATAAGAAATTATGCTTCTTTTCATGATATAATTTGTTAACAATTTATATTGTTAGTTATATTAAATCTCATGTAGAATAGATTTGTGGTAGTGTCTGCAAGTTGCTTGCTATTTTTATTTCATGATATGTATATGAAATAATTAGTTAATCAATTTATATAGATTTTATATGTGTTTGGATTATTTTTTGCCCAAAAATTCCAATACATTGATTCAATTGAATATAAAAACTGATCCAGTCCAATCTGAAGGGAATTGGATTAGTTTCAGATTCAATTTTTTGACCAGACTCATGCATGAATTGGATTTGGGTTGTGCTCATCCCTGATCCAACCTGACCTGGTTGGATTCTATAGTTATGAATCATAAGGAAAGGACAAACAAGTATGAAGAAACATGTGAACCAATAGAACTGTCTTCATATTTGCTTATTGAGAAAGATGAACATAAGGATGCAGAACAAGATCTAAAATGGTCCATCAGGTAGGCCGGAGCAAGGTTCAATTCATATATTATGTGGCAAATCATGTGGTACATAATAAATCTCCTGACTCAGTATTCCCCAAGCTG